>MU223406.1:2117091-2128452 GCA_018584345.1 Thuja plicata | reverse complement strand
ATATATATATAATGTTAAAATGTTAAAATGATATAAATATTTACAAATTCAATCAATATAAATACATATAATGAAAAACTTACCAATGGACAATAATCATACCCCCTTCAGCGTGTCCATGCTCCCTACAATGTTTCTCAACTATTGAAATTAAAATTATTCTCCTCTTTAAGCCTTTGAAATCATTGAAAGGATAATAACATTTCCCATCACCCTTTCTTTTCAATCTAGCCCACAATCTAGAAAGTGTCTCTTCATTTGGTTCTTTACTAATATTATCTGACATGATTTTTCTTTACCAAGCTTGAATATTTAGATCTTCAAAAAATATCAAAACCACACTCTAATAAGACCTTCAAATAGTTAGGTGAGGCATCTACCAAGATTTTTTTCTCTCTTCAACTTAATAAACATAATCAAAATGATGACAATAACTCCACTTGACCCAAAGGCTTACCAATCCACCTTAACGTGACTTCTTTGCACTTTGACAACTCACCAAGGAAACAGCGATTCCCTCCATTATCAATAATTGATCACAATGCTTAAAGGACCAGTAACTCATCAACAAACTGATCTCCAACCTTCCTTCAATCAGACTCCAAGAATCAGGAACCATTCTGCAATAATCTTATTTATAGTTCTACAACAAATCCATTTTCCAACTCCTAGAACATGCCATAGATCACAAGACTCACGATCAATATGGACTTCACCAATGTATAAGGATTCTTCAAGGATCAACTTCTACTTTTCTCACATAACACTTCCCATAGAGAATCTCAATAACAGTTCCAAGGTTCAACGTCACACCTAGGGGTCATCCACATGCCCTTCTTGGACTCTTGAAAAGCTATTCTCAAAACAAGGACCTCCCTATCATAGAACTATGTTGCAAAATAAGACTAAATTCAACAAAATACAATAAGTAAATCTATCTCAAAACATTTGAATTGGAGGGAAATTTAATAATAGTTTTGAAAGATCGCATTATCACAATTACCATCTACATGTCGGCCCAAAAATTAAGGTGTTTCCAACCATATAACGTTGAATTTAAGTGTATGTCAAAATATAGACGAAAATTATAAAGACAAAAATAGGGGATGGTTGACTTTTTCACAACATAGAAAAAAATTAAAGTGTCGCACTTTCAACAAAGGTCGGGCAAAAATTTAAAAAAATTGAAAATTTCACAGCTACCCGACGATGTGATCAATTTTTGGAATTTCGTCAGATTTTCGGGTCAAATGAGTTAGTTATACATGGTAAGGATTGACACATTCAACTTGTTGGAAAGCCACAATGTAAACAATTGTTGTTTTGTCATTGATGTCAAACCTTAACTGGTGAGATTATTGCTATTTATTTGGGTACCATATCTATTGATTATTGAAGAAGATTTGAAGGCAAGGATAACAAGAAGACCGAGTGAAATGGTTGAGTTATGGGAAATTACAACGGGACTTGATCAGTTGGCACATTGGCAAAGTAATGTGTTGTTTATCGTTGTTTATCTATAACGAAGATGTCAGTTTACTGGGAATAGTTTATGTTGAGCGAAGTGTGTGTCGACCGAGCACCAATGTGCATAATTTTGAATGTCGACCGAGCACTAGTAATTACCAGAGAAAACAGTGATGACCGAGTAGAAGAACACAGTGTCAGCCAAGCGCCGATATTTTGGTAAATGTTGAGATTTGAGATCTTTGGCCGACATAATTGAATTCATTGGGATATGTAAAGTTAATTAAGGATAAGCACGATTGGTCCACATTAATTAATGCACAGGTAACTATAATTAATGCATGGATTTAATATTTAATTAATGATTGCTTTGGAGGAGTAAATTAAATGTAAATGATGGAAAGATCTGTTGGATCCAACCTAACCTAAGATCTACGATATTGATTAAGCGGCAAAGATTTATTTTACCTAGATGAAGAGGTATAAGATAACCTCAAGAGGTTATTCAAGGTGTGAGATGAATGTGCTAAGTGTATGCAAGAGGATTGCATGGTTAATTGACTGATTGGCATGATCTAGAAGAGAAGGCTAAGAAGAAAAGAAGAGAATTGCG
Source organism: Thuja plicata (assembly GCA_018584345.1). NCBI lineage: Eukaryota > Viridiplantae > Streptophyta > Pinopsida > Cupressales > Cupressaceae > Thuja > Thuja plicata. The sequence goes on along the minus strand of MU223406.1, from coordinate 2,126,372 downwards.
AAAGTGATTGCTTGACAGATTTCCAAGCAGATCTGAAGATTGAAATGAGAATGGAGGTCACTCAGTGAATTAGCATTAGATTTGAACTAGATATGGATTTGTAAAGTAAGTTATATGTATCAGATCACACCTGTTGATTACTTTCTAACCATTGTATCAGTCAAAACCTTTAATCGGGTTGACCTAACAGTCATTGTATAAATACTTTGAGCAAGGTGACATTCAGGTGGAATGTTCTAAGTCCTCTAATAAGGCCACTCCTTACAAGGTGATTAAATCATTTAACCATGTCACATTTAGCAATGTGTTTTGCAACCTTTAACAGGGTTGGCTCCTAGCATAACTCACTTCAGAAGAGTGAAAATTTGGTAGCATGTTACTGGTGGTTTTTCCCAAATTGGGTTTCCACGTTAAATATTGGTGTCAACTTGTGTGAATGCTTATGTTGTGTTTTACTATTGAGTTTATGCAAACTAATTACATTTGAACAGTAAACTGCATATTTTTGTTGTTGATTTATAATATTGTTGTTGTTTAAAGTGCTATAAAGCTTCAATTGGTACATCTAGACCTGTGGATAACTGATTCACCCCCCCTCTCAGTTATTCTAAATTCATTCTAACACAACTAACTTATGCATTATGGTCTTATAGAACAAGTATTCTCACAGCTACAGGAACCACCCCTTATAATTTGGTTTACGGTGCAAATGCAATTATGCCCTTGGATTTGGAGATCCCTTCCTTAAGGATTTCTCTTAGGGGCCTCATTGATAATGACACTTATAGAGATAAATGTCTTCAACAACTTGAAATTCTTGATGAATAGTGCATCAATTCCTTGGAACACATTCAAAGATATCATAAATCATTACAGAGGTGATAAAATGAAAAGGTAAGTGAGAGATATTTTGTATAGGTGATTTGGTCCTTTATAAAAACAAGAACAACATTAATTCTCTACCTGAAGAAAAAGGAAAATTCAGTCCCAATTCGCTTGGTCCTTTCATTGTTATAGAAGTATATCGCTCAGGTGCATATAAGATAGAAGATATGGATGGTGTACCACTTAAAGACCACATAAATGCTATGCATTTATGTTGTTACTATGCTTAATTTCTCGCTTTCTTCTTTCACTTTTTTATGTTTCACTATAGTTTTCATTGTAGGCCTTCACATATACACTTAATGAACACCTAAATTTAAATCTTGATAATATTGCTCTCTTCAATCTTTTGGAAAATTGAGGTAAGCTCTTGTTTCTAATAAAGCTCCTCTTTTTTCATCCAATGCAATATTTTGTTTCATCTCATAGGCCCTATTACACAATTAGTGTCCTTTTTCTTATCTCTCGATCCCAAAACTTGTTGTCATCCTGAGACCTATACTTTGTGGCTACCTAGGACCTCCTGGCCAAATTTGGCCCTTTTTCTTAAGGTGCACAACATTTCAAATGTTGTGCACCCGTGTGTAGAATGTTTCAAACATTATGCATCTTGGGTTTTGGGCCCAATTTTGATTTGGGACCTCGCATTGGTATTTTGAAGGTATTTCCAAACCTACAATCGACCTCTGCATCCAGATCTTCCCAATTTTCTATAAAAGAAAGCATGATGCTTCATTTGCAAGAGATGAAATCAATTGCAAGGTGAAGGCCCCAATTTGAATCTAACTCATGAAGTGAAGGCTTCTGGAATAAGATTTATGTAGATCTTCATCAAGTGATTCTCTCAAATCAAGGATCATTCTAACAATTCAAGCATTCAAGTACCCTTTCGAGCATCAAATATACATACAACTATGGATTTTCAAAGTGATTGTGAAGGTGATTAGGATACCACCAACTATTGATTGGCTTGTACTCTTCCCCTCTAGGATTGGCTATAGTTTCTTTTCATTTAAAGATTTGCATCTTTGTGCCTCATGTTTGTTTCTCTACCTTTTAGATTCATGCTTAATTTATGCTTTCAATCATACATACATTGATTGCATTATATGTGGGGTATACTCTAATGCACTAGGGTATATTCTTTACACACATTTATCATATCAACAAACACTTTTATCTCTTATTATTGACTATCCATCGAGGTGGAAATTGCCAAAATAGGGGGTTGACCAATACAAACCACTAATTATTCACCCACACGCATGAACCCTCATATTTGAAGATTCAAAAGGCGATAGAATCGATTGTCAGTTCATAGGTCGCATCTTGGGTCTAAGACAGGCAGTCTGCAACTTGTTGGGGAGTAAAACCCTGGGTGCAGAACATCACGAACATTCTACACATGGGTGCAGAACATTCCAAACGTTCTACACCCTTAAAAAATTAGTAAAAATTTTAGGGATTGCAGATTACAGTTTCGGGATCTTGGATTTGCAAATGCGGGAGTCTGTAAATCAGATCTGAAGCTCTATCACCCACATTTAATTCTCAGGTGCACATTTTCATTTCTATTCTATTCTCTACCATTTATATTTGTAGATTTAGACAGATCTAGTCATTAAGTAGTTCACTTGCATTCATCTTCTTTCCCTATTTCAAACAACAAAGGAATAGAAACCCATTTTGACTTAAATATGATATTAGCATCACTTCATCCATTCTTTTGGTGTTGATCTAATTTGAATTAAGGAGGCTTCGTATTCTAATGTTCCTTAGAGATTGGAGAGAACTTGTATCTTATTAGGTGATCCCTATTTTCTACTGCATATAAAGTTACTTAAAATAGAGAACATAAGTATAAAACTTATAAATAGCTATCTAGAGCCAAGGGTTTGGAAATCCACAACATAATTATAAAACTAATAAAAAACACTCAAGAGCCAATAGTTTTAAAATCCAAAACATAATCATAAAACTAATAAATAGCTCTCCAGAGCCAATAGTTTTACATGCCCAACGAGGAAAGAAAATATTTAAACAATAAAATATAACAAGTTATAATTCATCACAATGAACCCTTCATCCCTGGCTTTGCCTCCTCTAACTGATTCTTCACACACAACATCCTTCCCAACTCCTCTTGCCAATGTCCTTGCCTTGTGTTGCATGTATTTAGAGACAATTGATGATATAGCTTCTGCATTAGAGATTGTTGTCATGTTAACCCTCATCTTATGTTTCATTAAGTCCTGATCAGTTTTGATGGTTCTGCCTCACATGTCACTGATTTCATTTCTAAAGATCCGGAAGTTAGTTGTCAGGTTCTTCAAGCTCTCCATTATGTCTGCATTCACTTTTTCAAAAGACATCTCCCTCTCTATTATTTTCTGAAAACTATGACCAACATCACTACTCCTATGTAGCCTAAACCTATCTTCAAATAATTCTACCTACAGAGTAGACAATTTATTCTTTAGATATTTAGTATCTTGTTGCCCTTGTTCAAGAGTTGTATTTATATGACTATCTAGCTCATCCATTACACTAATATTCTATTCTAGCATATCCACCTATGTGCTAGATTTATTCTCATCCTTACTGTTGATTATTCCCTCATTAACCAAAAGGCCCATAGATAACTTTGAAACTTCTCGTAACTCATGGAAAATCATTGAGAAATTATTTCTCTCATTTTTTACAATCTCCATATCGTAATTCCATATTTTTATTTTCTCTGAGATTAGATTGTATGCTCTTATATACTCTTCAAAAGAACTTAATTGTCTTCACAATAGTAAATTTTTCTACACCTCAGGTTTAAGCCCTTTTGACAATACACTTGTGTCAAATTTTGCATGATAGATATCCCCCTCAATAATGGGTGCACCCATATCTACCCTACTCAAGATGAATTCGAGATCTATGAATTATGTTTCATCCTTGTCCCCAATAGGATTGGAAATTTCCAGGAATGCCTGGCTCAAGCTTGGGTGAGAAATCATTCTAGATATTCATCTTTCCTTCTTCAGTTTAAGCATATCTCGCAATAGCTTAGCCATTGTATCCAACTCTATATCCAACATTGAGGTGTACCTCTTTTTCTTCTCTACAAATATTTTAAGACATAGAGGGGAACTAACAATGGATACATTGCTACATGGTGTAGTATGAGGAAATATTCTTTCTGTTGGGAGCAAGCTCAAACATGACAAGTTAGTGGGTTAGCACATAGAATTCATGAAAGAAGCAAGAACCAAACAAGACTCCAACATAACATCGGATTGAGCTAAAAACAAGTAAAATGCACCCTATTCTACTTATTTGATTTTCTCTATTTGATGGATTATGGGTGTGCTCTCTCCAACACAAATGGATTAATGCCCCAATGCAATGCAAGATTTAATAAGAAAGAAGAGAGATTCAAGAGCTAGTATGAAGAAGTAGTCTCAAATCTTCTTCAAGATGATAGATCAATCTATAAAATGATATGCATATGCAAGAAACTATGATTCATTTACCAAATTTAAGCCTAGCATGTGATTTCTATGTGAATTAAACAAGAAACTATAAGCATGAAGACTAGCTATGAAATTCTAAAACAATTCTAGCATAATAACAATGCACAATGAGAGATGAAAAATGAAGAGGAGAAGGCCTCTATTTATAGAATTTTGGAGGAGAAGAAGAGGGCTTTGATGATGTGGCATCTATGTGGAATCCACATAAGAGCCACATAAGGGACAAATAGGCTTGAGGGGATGGCCAATTTTCAGTCAAATATAGCATTTAATATTTAGTGGCTCAAGAATTCCAAGTGGGACAGAAACTTATAAGAGAAATTAAAGAGGAATAGGTGACCTTTTGGAGAGAATTTCCCCATGTGGGTGAGTATTCCATTAGCCTTAAAAAGGTTAGGAATCACCCTTTTAAGTATGATCAGAGGATAGTTAGGTAGGGAAGCATGCTTAGGAAGGGAGGTGATGGGAGTAGAGTAGGAACAGGGTAAGCTTAGGGTAGGTCTCTAGGTTGGATTAATAGGTTCCTAGCTAGGGTTTAGATTATAATTCAAATTAGATTTGAATAAATCATAGTTTAGAAGAATTAGGAATATGGAGGGATTTTAATAAATATAAATTTATTAAAAGGGGGATTTTGTGAGGTAAATGTATTTAAATAAAATACATCGGAATAGTATTTGATCATTGATAAATACTAGCTATGAAACTATTTAATTAATTTAAATAGTTAGAAGAGAAAGGGAAATTAATATTAATAATAATATTAATATTTTTGGACGTCTACACATGGTGCACCTGCCAAAGTAGGAGGAACAAGATCACTAAGAATAGATAACTCAGATATATCAAAAAATGTGTTGCAAATATTATGTCCACCAATTTGCTAGAATGTTAAACAATCATTTTCTTGCGCAGAACCTGCAATAGGGGACAAATTCAGAGGGGCATGACCAACAGGAATAATTTTTTTCTTGTATACTTTTCATTTGGAGGATATATGTGTAATCACCTAAAAATGGTCACATAAACCCTAGATCCCCAATCTCAACAATTAATCAAGAAACCCTAATCTTGATTATTTTAAGTCCTAAATCAAACAGGGAATTCATCAAATCGAACTGATTTGACCTAAACCCTAGGTCCTAATCAATCATCATACTTGATTAATTAATTAATTCCTAAAATCATAATAAATTGGCAAATAAACCTTATGTTAATTATTCAATTGATATTCTGACTTATTAATTAAATAAAAATACAAAATTGTCAATTAAATCAAAAAGGAATTAAATTAATTATAAAAACATAAATGTGCATTCAAATTCAATTAATTTATTAAAAATGCATATGACATCATCAAATTCAGTTGACTGATTATCAAAATGGAAACAATCCAGTTCCACTCAGTTAACTTATTCTCCACTGTTTATCATTTTGGAAACATTTCACTTAACTGTAAACTGATTTTGGAAGTTTCCAAAATAACTGATCAGTCAGTTCAGTCAACTGACTCTCTCGACCAATTGAATCACTTGCACATGGATTGTTCTTCTTCAATCGAATCTGAGCCACTCTTTTTGTTTGATCTCGATCGTCAATTCGAGAGAGATTTCTATAAAAGATAAACTCTTTTCCTTCACAAAGGATCCTAATTATTATTAAAGTTATTATACTGTATTTTTATCTTAGCTTTCTTGCATGTTTTAGCTTTCATTTATGTAGCATTGTTGTTTACTTATATTCAAGCATGAAAACATAAACTTAGAGCACACTTTGATTTGGTATTGTTAAAATGAATATCTCACATTTCATTTACTGCTTCTAAAATGAATCTTAATCAACTTTGGATGAACAACAATCTGCATTTTCATTTTGCATGTAGTTAATCAATCATTTAGCTCAATCATCTAGATTAAATCCTCCGTTTAGGTCTTCGGTGTAGTCACTGAGCTTGCGATGATCTGAGAGAAAGCTCATACTCCTGCCTTCTAGAAGGCAACAGGTCGATTCATTCACACATGCAAGATGAATTAATCTATATTCATTTTTGTATGTGATTGAAGAGCAATGACCATGTTGATGTGTATGGCTAAATTAGAGGCCCACATTTAGCTATCACATTTCCAGCGCCCACCATGGGGCTTACAATAGTTTCCCATATCTTATCCGATGAAAGTCATATTCATATTCTTATGGTCGCGGTGGCACCAGTAAGGATTGTATTGACTCCGATGTTCCAAAATGCTCAACAATGAAAATTTTCAACTGCTAAAGCTCAGTGACTACACCTTAGGTTGCATTCATGTTAGTCTTGCATCCGCATCTACATCTGCATAGTGTTGAAATCAGCATAATAACTATATCTCTCTCCAATGTGAAGGATCTAAGGTTCTTATCGATCAATCTTGTCATCTTCAAGTGGTCATTTGTATGTGAACATGACACCCCTTGCTAAATCCACTATCATGATTCTATTTTCAGGATCAAAATTGAAATCTGAATTTGACCACTTGCACAACCAATAGAAATCTCTCATGCTTTTCTTCTAATCAATCCATGTATCTTACTTATTGGTCAATCTCGGTCAAACATGACCTCTCATCAAGTACATATTTTATCCTAACCATGTGGGACCTCTTTCTAATCAGATCAGTTTCTTCCTAAATTGTCTAATCAATTGAATTGCTTCTCATCACTGGGGCACCTAGCCATATTTTGATTTTTCTCCCGAGGGGGCAGGATCAAGACATCAACATTCCAGTGATCACATCTTCAATCAAAACCCCATCACTTGGGGCATCTCAGCTTCATTGCATCAAATCAAGTTGAGATCATCTTAAATCAAAGGCAACCTAATCAATGGTCTTATACAGTGGTGAATAAACTCGAAACCAGACAAGATCGGTCTTATACAGGCTATTCATTATTGAAACCAAATACATTGATCAAATTGGCTTCATCGCTTCAAATCAAGTCAATTTTTGCTAAAATATAATCTCTGCCAAGTAGGTGAAAACCTGGTAAATAGGTGCCTCTTGTACTCAGCGCTCCATCTATCAGTTCTCAATCTTGGCATCAATCATTTGCTTCAGTTTGTACATATCTTTCAGTCACTTTTGTGACACTCTGGTTCTTCTGAGAACCCTCCTGGCTTGAAACCGATCTGGAGTCATAACCTGGGAGCAATTAAATCGGCTTTGTCCTTGCAGTATGAGTCAAGTCAGTCATCGTAGTTTTATAATAGGGGCATGGGTCCCCAATTTGATCACATCTTTAGATTACACCAGATTCAGTAATCTTATCATTTCTTAAGGACAACTCGCTACTGATGCAAACAGGTGTTTCTCAACACCACAATCAAAAGTGTTTCTTAACACTATCTTTCGATACATCTGTGTTTCTTAATACACATTGGATATCGCAAACGTAAATGACAGATCGGTAGCAATCAAACACAAAGCACTCACAAGCACAATAGTGTTTCTCAACACCCTATACCTATATACATCCAAAAACTTTGAAACTGGCTGAAGTATGCTGAACTTTTATTCGTATGTTGTCTTTTCTCATTAATTTCGCCAATCTTTTCTTTGTCTACTGCTTCTTGGTGTGGTCCCGATGATCCAGCAACGTCAAATAAACTGGGTGTATGTGGTAAGAGCTCCTGCATTAAGGTGGAAAAGCCTCACATCCCTCGATCCTATTTATTTGTACGCCAAGGTGAGGTCAGAACTATCTCCTTAACTGTTATTGTTTTGCTTGTTTACACAAGATCGCACTCATGATTATCTTGGCTTTGAATGCCTCGATACTGGTGTACTCTTGCAACATCAACTGGAAACAACGTTCAAGTCATCTCGGCTGTTGTGCCTCGATGCTTACATTAGTTTCCCATATATTATCCGATGAAAGTCATATTCATATTCTTATGGTCGCAGTGGCACCATTAAGGATTGTATTGACTCCGATGTTCCAAAAATGCTCAATGATGAGAATTTTCAACTGCTAAAGCTCAATGACTATACCTTAGGTTGCATTCATGTTAGTCTTGCATCCGCATCTACATCTGTATAGTGTTGAAATCAGCATAATAACTGTATCTCTCTCCAATGTGAAGGATCTAAGGTTCTTATCGATCAATCTTCTCATCTTCAAGTGGTCATTTGTATGTGAACATGACACCCCTTGATAAATCCACTGTCTTGATTCTATTTTCAAGATCGAAATCAAAATCTGAATTTGACCACTTGCACAACCAATAGAAATCTCTCATGCTTTTCTTCTAATCAATCCATGTATCTTACTTATTGGTCAATCTCGGTCAAACATGGCCTCTCATCAAGTACATATTTTGTCCTAACCACGTGGGACCTCTTTCTAATCAAATCAGTTTATTCCTAAATTTTCTAATCAATTGAATTGCTTCTCATCACTGGGGCACCTAGCCATATCTCAATTTCGCTCCTGATGGGACAGGATCAGGACATCAACATTCCAGTGATCACAACTTCAATCAAAACCCCATCACTTGGGGCATCTTAGCTTCATTGCATCAAATCAAGTTGAGATCATCTTAAATCAAAGGCAACCTAATCAATGGTCTTATATAGTGGTGAATACACTCGAAACAAGATAAGATCGGTCTTATACGGGCTATTCATTATTGAAACCAGATACATTGATCAAATTGGCTTCATCGCTTCAAATCAAGTCAATTTGCTTGCTAATCAAATCTCTTTATGGTAATCAGTTTCATCACTTCAAATCAAACTGGTTATGCATTCAAACCAATCAAAAAGGTTTAAGAGTTCCTGACAGATGTTTAGTTTCATCGCTTCAAATCAAACTGAGCATTCTATTTTATATCTTTTGATC
>MU223406.1:2093664-2114478 GCA_018584345.1 Thuja plicata | reverse complement strand
GTGTATATGTGTATACATGTGTATATATACACATGTATGTATGTGTATACATGTGTATATACATACATGTATGTGTATATATATGTGTGTGTACATGTGTATATATACATGTGTGTATATACACACATGTGTGTATATATACACATGTGTGTACGTATATATATACACACACATGTGCGTATATGTGTGTATATATACACATGTGTGTGTATACACATATGTGTGTATATATGTGTATGTGTGTATATGTGTTTGTGTACAAAAACAAAATTCCAATTCCAATTCTAGTTGTGTGGAACCAAACATAGAATTTGCATCTTCTCAGTCATCTTCCAGGTGAACCAAACAGGACAGCCATATTCTAGAATTCATTTTGAGAATAGCACAAACCTAGAATGGATTCAATTCTAGAATTGGCAATTCCAGCATGCACAAATTCCGCCAACCAAACAGGCCCTAAAAGGGGGGAGGGGGTTTTTTGGGGGGTGACGGGTGGAGGTTTAGATAGGAAAATGGTTGTGGGGGGTATTGGGTGGGTATTCGAGGGGGATGACAATAAAGTTGTTTGGGGCAATATTTTTTTTTTAAATGGGGAGATTCTTTAGTATGCCATGAACGTGTGTGCTATGACTTATGTTCACTAAACGAATCACATGTGCCTTATCTAACCAATAGAGGTGTGGAATAGGTCTAAGAGAAATGTTGTGATAGATCTCATCAACCATATCTGAACCATCATCAACTACATTTTTAGAAATAGAAAGACCCACTTGAAAGGCTTTGGTCTGCTCCAATGTTAACCTCGTGTAATCTTTTGTCTAGACCTCCCTCATATATACACAATACTCCTAGTAATATTCTAGTTGAGGGTCATGGAGATATGACTTTCCTCCATGAAGATGACCATAGACACAATGTTTACTATCATAATAATCCCTTTGTGATATAAGTAATTGAAAATTGAAATTCAATAGAATTTTCTTCGTTGTCATGGAAACCTCATTGCTCTTTCAATTAAAATATTACAGGGAAATTAGGAATGGGTGCCCCATTTTTCTTCAATATTAATACATATTTAATGTTCACCTTTTCCATCCATTAGCATACTTCTAGGAACACAAAATAATTAGAAACATATCTGGGTAATATGGATAGGGCATTTTCAAAACCCCCAATTATTCAATGGAAGAAACTATCAAACTGAATAAAATAGCTACCATATTGAGTTACCAAGGTGGTATCTTTAGGGGAAAACCTTTTTTCTACCAACCCTTCAATATTTTTAATAACCACCCACAGAAAAGCATCATTCACAAAAACATAATTATTTATCCCTACTTTCTTCTACAACTATGGAAGATACTCATGCACAACTTTATCTCTCATTGCAGATTCTATAGTTTCCAAATTAGGCTAGGAAATTTCTCTGCTTGTAAGGAAATATATCAACACTAAACACATGGAATTCTCCCCCCTCTTCATAGATAACCACTTGCTCATGCAAATGATGGTTGATCATCATTGCCTAGTCAATATACTAACCATCTAAACACATAGTTATCATGAACTCGCACATCCAAAAACAAAATTTCCACAACTCCACACTCCCCATAACATGGTGTAACATGGTGATTCCATTATAAATTTCATTCAACAAATGGTCTCTTTTTAGACTTGAAGGAAACTTAAACTTTGTTTTCCTCATAACCCCCAACTAGGCACTTGCAAATCAACTCAAATACCAATCCTTTCTCTTCAAAAAATAGTACAAATCAAACTTAATAGATACATCTAATAATGACTACTATTTAGGAAGATTTTGTGCTTGGGAAACAACTTCAAGGGAAATATAAACAATGAATTACATGGGTCTATGAATTGTAATGATTGACACAAGAAATAGTCAATTCAGGACAAGGAACTGGGAGCAGGAAACCACTTTCTTCAAGCCACTCTTTAAAAACTTTTGAGAAATGAGAGAGTTATATTCTTCTCTCATTATCCTCACAATACCATGTACACCCATATCATGTAAATATGTGTCTTTGATCCCTTCCAGGTTATTCTCTATAACAGGTGACATTAGAAAGGCTAGGGTTTGAAATTGGTGGTACAAAGGCCAATATATGAAGGGTTCTATAATTATGGTTACCATATGATGGCTATACCCTATAATTTCACAAAACAAACTAATGGGGCACTCGAAAAATGACTACACATTCTATGACTCAAAGAATCTTTACTTGTAATTCAAAAAATATACTAAGAAACCAAAATAAAAACTCACACTAACCTCATTGTCTACATGCTTGCAAATTTTCCCCTAGCCGTGAAACTAGAGACTTCACTCTGCTACTTGCTCAAATAAAAATTTGTCCCACAAAATGATAGCACAAATTCTCTTAATTTACCCAGTCAGAGTACACTTCATCATTTTTAAAATAATGTCAATATCTTTGCATATATTTTGCCACCTCACAAAACGTTAATGCAAGCCATGCATCGAAACCTCATAATGAAAGAAGCTTCCAAACTCAGAAATCCATTTAATTGAGGTATTCCACTACATTTTAACGAATTTCACTACACACCAATAACTGGTTATGAAATTGTAGAATTTAGAAACTTTTCAACTAAACAACTTAACAGTTACGAAAGTTCAATGCTTGCTTGACTTGCCGACATGAAAGTTAAGCACAGAGAAATACCTTACATTGAACAACACTGCAAGTACATACCCCATCTTTAAAAACACATTGTAGACACCTAAAATTGTCTCATCATCTCTGAGAAATGGTAACACTAATTTTCATCTTAATTGATTAAATAATCTTAATTATTTAATTGATTTGTGTCATTGTCCTAATTAAATTTGAAATTCGTCTTTTCCCTTCAAAATCAATAGTTGAATGATTTTAATTAATTATTTAATTAGTTAACATCCACTTCATTAATCTTCTAATTCTTTTCCAATTCATCTAATAATTTTTCTAACTATTAATTAAATGATTTTATTATTCAATTAATATATTTTCTCTAATTTAATTGAATAATTCTTATTATTTAATTTACTAACTATGCCTTCTATAATTGAATAAAATAATTGTTTTATTTAAAATTTTCACTTCCACAATGCTAACTAAGTTTTCTAAAAATAAATAAATTATGCAATTTATTTATTCCCAGTCATGCACAATTAAAAAAATTTGAATTTATTTACTAATACTTATTCTTCTAGTTCCACCTCCATCACTAATACTGACTTTCAGCCTAACTAATCAATCAATTCAGTTCACTATTCAATCTATCTAGTCATCTAATCAATCAATTTTGTCATGTACTCAATTAACTTTTAAATAGTCTGACTTATCAATTTAATAAAGTCTAGTCTAAATCAATCTTAACTATCTATTATCAATCAGTCAGACCTATCTATTGAAATCTAAGGAAATTTCTATATAATGAAGGTGATTCTTCATTATTCACAACCACAATTTTTGAATTCTCATGTTATCATGATTAGAGAAAATTTGAGAGCTCACAATTGCAAAGAGACGTAGAAAAGAAAAGGAAGGATTATGGCTTGACGCAACTTTATTCATTTGAACTATTTATTGTTTGCATTGAATTACGTCATTCTTTCTTGAATAGTAATAAATTATTTGCAATAATCTGGATCTTATGGTTGGACCAAATCTCTTTTGTTGCAGGTATGCTAACTCAAAATTTTACCCTATTACACACATTTTTTCTTTATGTTGTGTTGTCCGCAAGATTTTGTCGAATAGAAAAACACAATGGCTACAAAAGCTAAAGAGCTTCCTGACTTGCTGACATAAAGGATAGTAAGAATATACCAATACCTTACATTGAACAACACTGCAAGATACACTCCAATTTTAAAAAGATATTGTTCCTTTAAGTTGGATACTCTGCAACTACTAAGCACAGAGGAAAAACAAGTATTGGCCTATCTCTGCAAAGAAACACGTGGAGCCTATTAAAATCAGCATCAAGATCACAACTGAATGCATACCTTACCCAACAAAACTCCTGAAATGACCCTTACCCAATAGAAAATCTTACCTCCACAAACTATTTCTATCTAACACCTCGTCATTCATAGAATTATATTCTTCTCTCATTCTCCTATCAGTGTTATGAAGAGTCATACCATGTAACTCTATCTCTTAGCACATAGCCAATAAAATACCATTGACAAGGACAAATAAATTTCCATCCCGAAACAACTTCTCCATGCAGAACATCACATGCCATTACAAAATTTCTCGTCCCCAATCAAGTTCTCCATGTAGAACATCGCATGTCATTACAAAACTTCCTAACAACATGAGACAAGATTTCAGTGAAACACCTAGAATTTTATAGTTTTATATGACAGGCAACATTATGGGAACAAAAACACACAATCGCCTCAATATCACATATCTAGTAACTTGTCCAATTGTGGCCACAAAAATTGGACAACTCTCTGGTTGAGTGAGATAATTTTCCAATGTTAGAAAATTTTCCAGGAACAAAAGTTCCAACTAATAGCCCATCAGCTAAAAAATGTTATGTCTCGAATTGCAAATGGTTGAACTTTAGTTTTATCTAACTTTTAATCTTAGATTTTATTTATTTCAAGTGTTTGAAACTTTTAATGACTCAAGGTCAACACTAAGGTTTCAATTTTGATTAGAAAGATCTCCTACTTAGAAGGTTGTTGAGGGGGGTTTCATGTTTTCTTGGCTTGTCCCTTACTCTTTTTGTTCTTTGTATATTATTTTATTTGCTTGGATATTCCTAACAATGTTAAATTTAAGCTCTTATTTGTAAACTTATTTCACTCAACCACAAGCCCTAGATCTATAAAATAAATCCAACATCATATCAATGGAGCTCTTGATGAATGCATAACAAAATAAATAAAATCTATACACAGATACACTCTTGAAATCGTTGACTCTATTTTTATCCTATCCTTTAAGATCTTGTATGGAATGGTGTTTGCTTTCAATTTTTCAAGCACGTGCACAAGAAGGCTTTAAAGGAATGGAGTGTGGTTGATTGATGCAAGATGATAGGATGAAGATAATAATGATAGAAAGATGATGATGATGATGATGATGATGATGATGATGATGATAGAAAGGATTCTCCAAAGATTTAAAAAAAAATAGGCAAGTATGCATAAGCTCATTGGGATTCAAATGCTCGTTAGTTGTAGAATAAGAGGAAAAAATGTTGTTTTATATAAGTCCCCGTGAAAATCAAGGGTAGAGATTAAGAGGTAGAAGAATGGATGGATAGGATTAGAGTGTAGGTAAAGATAATGTGCAGAATAATGAGAATAAAGGAGATTAAGAGGTTGATGGAAATGGAGGGATGAGATTGAGTGGTAGGTAGAAGCTATTGACTTTTGGTAATAAATCACAAGATGCATTGAATCTATATATGTTTGGACACATGAAGATGGAAAAATTAAATGAAGAAACAAGTGACATTTATCACATGCCTACAAATTTAGAGTTGATCCATGTGAATGGAGATGGTTGGTTGATATTAGAAAGAAAAGAATAATGAATCAATTAAATAAATAAAAGTATTTATTTAATTAATAGTAGAAAGGAGGTGGAAAATGTTAGATTAAAAAGGTATTTTAACATATTGATTAAAACATTATTGATTTAATTATTAAGTCACTTTTTATCTCTAGTTCACTTAAGCTAAACTTTAGGAATATAATAATTAATTCTTTATTAATTATTATCATGCAACCTAAGTTTCTCCACCTTCTGGGTGTTTGATCTCCTTTATAAGGATTGATCTCTTTGTAATTATTAATTGTTTTGTAATTGTCTCTATTCTCTCTTTGAATTAATATTTCATCTTTCAGATCATTATGAGTTGTGCCTCCATTATTTTCTTTTGTGACAGATATTTTCAATATAGTAGATCTTGGTGATTGAATTCTTTGAATTCTAACATGGTATCAGAGCCTTGTTGCAGCCTATTCTTGAGTTTTTTCAAGATTTTCTAGGGCGTTGAGGGTTTCAATTTTTTAGATTTTTTGTATAGATCCGGGGGAGCTATTTTTTGGAGCACTTTGGGCACAAACCAACCTCACGGTTGCATCTAGAAGGCCCAAAAACCCCTATTTTCATATAAGGCTCATCCAATTTGGACAGTTGAAATTTGGGCCCTCTTTTTTGGATGCACGACCTTGGCATGCTTTTCAAGGCAAAAAAATGTCTTGGTTTTCACGCTGACTTGATTTCTGTGCCACCTCAAAATTCACACCACCATAATGGTGGAAGAAAAATCTAATTCAAAAAAAAACTCCTTGGTACCTCCGCCAATTTTGGCCAAAATTTTGGCAGTCCCGCCAGATTTAGACGCATTGCCAGATTCAGTGGAGCTCCACCAAATTTAGCTGAGATCACTTGGAGTTCTTGTTCTAGAGCCCTCTTCGGTTTTTTGCTCATAACTTGAGAAAATGGAGGCATTTTTTGCCAAATGAGATATCGTCGGAAAGCTGGTTCCAAGCCCAGTTTGATTTTCCATGTCTGATTTTCTGATTTTTCCGTCTTGCAGGGTTTTTTCAGTCAAATTCAAGGTTCCTTTTTGCACTTTGGTCTCCATATCTTGCTCCTCCGAACTCCATTTTTTGACTTCTACATGTTGTTGGAAAGCTGGTTTTGTTCTCCTTGTATGGGTCTCATCGCCAGAATCTTTTCCAGGTACATTTTATTTAGGTTTTTTATTTTTTTGCAATATGGTGGATATCTTGGATGTTTCAGGTCCTGGGATCATTTTCCTTGCATGGGATGACTCCTTTTTAGTTGTTACATATGTTCTTATAGCTTTATGTCATTCCTGAGCATTGTAGACATCTTTCTGTAGCATTTCTTTTTTGCAAATACACTAAGATAAAGTGCAATCATTGCATACTTGAGATCTTGCACGTTTTGTTTGAGTTTGTACTCGCACTACATAATAGTGTCATGAGGGGTGTGATCTACCTTTATTAAGTGAGTGTTCCTTCCACAATATTAGCCTCATTATGTGCGTCCAGAGATTGATCATCCTCGACACCATCCATTATATGTGCTTGCACTTTCTTTGACTTATAGTTATTCTTAGCAACCTTTTCTATTGTAACTATCATACCTCTCTATGCTCAGCATTATAGCGGGGTATTTCTTGTTGGTTCTAATGCTTCCTTGGTTCAATGGAGTCATATATGTATTCAATATTTGTTCCTATATACTAAGTGGATGCAGTGGCTAGGTACCTATGCATTTCGGTGAGATGGATCAGTTACCATATGGACACTTCTGTCATTCCTATGTTAGAGGCACCCTTTCATCTTTTGATCATCTCTTCAAACTTTGGTGTTTTTTGTCATATGTATCTTTGAGTTCTGATTTTTTTCTTGTTTTCCACCCTAATTCGAGTAGTGTCATTAGAGGGCACTCATGCAAATTGTAGTCTTCTCTACCTGATCAGATTCTATTTCAGTGGAGGTTCTAGCAGTTATTCTTTGATAGTGTTTGCAACTTCATGCTTCAATGGTATTCTACATGTTCTTCTTTTGATCAACTCTTCAGACTTTGGTGTTTTTTCCATCTGTATCTTTGAGTTCTGATGTTTTCCTTTCTTTGTCATCCTGATTCAAGTAGTGTCATTTGAGGGCACTCATGCATATTACAGTCTTCTCTACATGTTCTTTGTTCATATCTTCTAAAACATTCTCTAGTTTGAAGGCTTCTTCAGTCCTTCACTAGTCTTCATCTCTTTTCGGAGAGGAGTTTTTCCCACTGGGTTTTCTCCCTTTCTCCTCTTTATAGAGATTTTTGTACTTGAGTACCTGGTTAGGCCATATTGTCAGGACCTATTTCCTGTTTTCAGTAATTGTTTCTAGGATTTTAGCTTCTCCCTAGGTTTATCTTAAGGGGCATGTTAGAGTAAAAAGGTATTTTCACTTATTAATTAAATCGTTATTGATTTAATTATTAAGTCACTTTTATCTCTAGTTCAATTAAGCTAAACTTTAGGCATATAATAATTAACTATTTATTAATTATTATCATACAACCTAGGTTTGTCCACCTTCTAGATGTTCAGTCTCTTTTTTAAGGATTGATCTCTTTGTAATTATTAATTCTTTTGTGATTCCCTTTATTCTCTCTCTGAATGGATATTTCATCTTTCACATTATTATGAGTTGTGTCTTCATTCTTTTCTTTTGTGATAGGTATTTTGCATATAGTGGATCATGGTGATTGAATTCTTTGAATTCTAACAAAAAATGGATAATTAAATAAATGAATATATATTTAATCATAATATAGAAAGGCTAATGAATTAAATAAATAAATAGAAATATTTATAAATAATAGAGGAAGTGGCTAATGAATTAATTAAATAAATAAATAATATCTATTTAATTAATAGATAAAATTTTGATTTAAAATAAATAAATAAAATATTTATTTAATTACATAAGGACATTTTTAGGTGTCTACACTTCCCATTTCCTAAATTTAAATAAAAAATATTATTAGATAACCTAAGTTTAATTAATTTAGTAGGCTCGTACATTCTAGCTTTTGAACATAGGATTTGATGCCACATGTACTAAAATACTTTAAAAATTTTGAATTTTCAAACAAATAACTTATTAATGAGGAAAAATAATAATTTATCCATAAATATTTAGTTTCTAATCCAACTTAAAATATAAAATATCGCCAATTTAAAAATTAAGAGATACATCACGTATTTCAATACTACTAATTGTATTCAAATTTTAATAACTAAATTAAAACTCATAATAGTGAGTATTATCCTAAATTTTAAAATGCATATCAATTCACAAGAGTTCAATGAATATTCGAAGATATACTCAATGCATTCAAGTGCAATAAATATGGATCAATATATTTGAAGGAAGAGAATCATCTCACTACTTTATGTCCAACCCTAGACTAGATAGTCTCCCACTCAACCTGTTAGTAGAATTTATCTAACCTTTCAACAAGGGTAGAAAATAATGATATCCCTAGAACAACCAAAAGAACGTAAGTATATTATGAACTAGTCTCACTATTTTACCTTTCAAAAAGGGTGAAAATATAATGATATCTCTAGGTGATCCCACAATACTATGTCCCACTTTTCTGCCAATTTTGACACTGCGATGAACATTCTAGAGAAAAAAACTTCACTTTCGGACACCTATTGCTCCAAAACCATTTGGAATTTGAAGATGATGTAAACTAGTGGATATTGGCATTTTTTTTGTGGTTTCTAAATATATTTTTTAACAAAAATATGGAATTGATTTGTATCCATTTTTCCTTCTCCTTCGAAAAATAGTTTGTATAAAAAATAGCATTTTTCAGGAGTGACATTTAGTTATTCAATCATAAATTTTTTTATTGATAAAAATGTAATCATTTATAAGTTAGGTTTGTAACACCAATATCTAGTGTATTCAATTGGTTTCCTTTAATTTGGTTGAATATTTTATAGTTTACTTAGTTTTGAAGTGACATTAACTGTAATTTGGATATAGGTTCATTTAGCACGCTATAACTTGATTTGTATATATCGAAATTCCTTTTTTTCTTTTTTTGTTAGAAATATAACATAAATACCTACTGTCTACACATTTTTCATATTTGTTTTCCTAATTTACTATTTTTCCAGATGCGTTGAATAGAGAAGTTGCATAATGGTCAGACAATCTATGTTTAATAAAACTAAAAATAGAAAGTCACAATGAACTCACTATATATTAAAATCATAATCTTTAAAAAGCTTGTTTTAAGTAGCATCATTTGGTATTTGGGTTTTTGAAGATTTTTCTATTTGGCCCTTGATTGAGAGCTTTGTAAGGCATAAATTTGCTGAAACAAGTTGGTGTTGGAAATCTTATGACTGGGAGGGGGGATGAATCAGTACAAATAGGTAATGAAAAATTCAACCACTGATATGATTATCTGCACTAACAACTTCCAAACCATATAGCATATAACTAAAGTAAATAAATAACATTAAACAATATCAAGCATCCACAACCTTAACATACATAACACATGTATTTTATCATGGAAACCCTTGTTAGAGGGAAAAAACCACAGTGGGGATGACACCCACAAACCCAATACTGCAATAAATGAGTTTGCCATGTTAGGAGCTAAAAATACCCTTTCTGAGGGTTCACCATGTTAGAAGTGATTAGTACAGTGTTAGGAGTACAAATAGATTATCTATGATCTACCTAGCTAGAGGATTTCAAACTTCAATAAAGAAGCTAACCTGTTAAAGGATTTACAAATAAGAATTTATTAAAGTTCACCCTGTTAGGGGATTTGACCTTTTGCAACTGTTAGGGAACAACAAGATTTGTCGATCTATAGAATGGCACTAATTTCCTATCAGATTTGTTTTGTTCCTTTCCTTCCTGATGCTATACTAATTTATGCTCCTTCAATTCGTGACCACCCAATCTGATAATATGATTGCAACCCTAAATCAAATTATTTAGTGCTCCTTATATAGACTGTCATTAGGTCACACAAGATCTAGAACTTTCCACCACAGTCGACTCAAAAGATTAGCCAAACTCGGCGAAATTAGCGTCAACAACATCCAATATGTCGTCCTGAAAATGCATTACCAATATTAGAATTAATATTTCAGTCTCAGATCCACCACCTTAATCAAATTAATATGAAACTCTGATTGGTGATCAAGTAGGTAAACTGCCTTCTCACTCAAAACATTATTCAATCAAAACTTGAGATAAATTGTTGCGGTTGGAATCATGGATTCCACATACCATATAAATATTGTATCTATGATTGCAACATCTGAATCTTTCCTCAAATTGACCGCTACCACAATCTATATCTGATATTGTTCTTCCTGAACACTAGTCAACATACATAGTTGATCTTCCCTTTGTCGATCATGTACAGTCCTTACTGATCACTGTAATCATGATAACTCAATATATTTCCATCAAGGACAACCAAATATGCATCCACTCATGACCGCTCTGCATATCTCCTCCAAAACTATCATAATGCCAACAATCTCCCCCTTTGGCATTGATAGAAAAGACTTTAGATAAACATCTCAAAAATCTTATCATATTCAAAATTCTCAGAATGCATAACTCTCAAAAATCTTACATTGCACACATACTACAATATCATCCTCAAATCATAGTCCCCTTACATTATGCATGTTATCATATCTATTTCCATCTCTATCTTTTATATCTATCCATTTCTCATACACATCATTCTCCCATTCAATACAATACACATCATTCTCCCCCTTTTTGTCAACAATGATAGGATTACAAGTACTTACCAGAATTACATTCTATCAAAAACATCGTTAAAGTTTGACTTTGTATTCTCCAATGATTTTTCTCACGACTCTTGTAAGCATTCCATAGATAAAATATGTCCATATATAACTGATTTTGTTCCTTCCATATCATTCAAAGTGCTCACCTCTTGTAGACTTAGTATTATATCTGCTTCACTCACATTCTACTGCATGAGATCCATGGTGGGAGCTAGATAGGTCTGCAGCTCCATAAGTGATATTATTCTTTTATCTTGCTCTCCTTGTAACTTCTTCATGTTGTATGAAATCATTTTCACCTTAGAAGTGTATGCTAAAACTGAATTATTCAGGGGATCAAACTTTGCAACCAAAGAATCAAGCTCCTATTGAGCTTCCTCTCTCTTCTTCTCTAGATCATGTGTAAAAGATGTAAACTCAGAAACCTTTACAAGAATATTTCCTATTTCCTAGAGAATTTCCTTCACTTTATTCACTAGAACTGCAAGTAACTCTTTTTCTACTAATATGATCTGTTTCAACTTTTTAGCTTGTTGATTCACATATTCTTTCATTACTAACTCCATAGGTGCATTTTCAAATTTAGGTACTTGATTGGAAACAACCTTGAACAATATACTCAATTGATCAATAGGATTATCTTGTTTGTCATATCCCACATGAGGTACTAAATTCCTAATAATGTTTTTGGCTCCTTTTAGTATTCTGACCTTGTTTTTCTTTCCCTTCAATCTGTCCCTTTTCTGCTTTCTCCTTGAGTTTATCAAACATTTTCAATAGATCTTTAGAGCTCATCTAAGTAATATCAATAGTTGTTTGCATTTCTTCATCTTCAGATTCTTCTTCATCGTCTTCAAAACTGGATTCTTCGTTTTTCTCTTCTTTATTGTGTTACCTTCACCGATTACATTTAGTTTCCTCGTCACTAATAGTATATCTTCATCATCCTTATGACCTTCATCATTTTTTGTTACTTCCTCAGTAATCTGTTCGTTCAGTGTTTCAATGTCAGTTTGAGTTTCAATATGTTGTGTCTGCTCTGGGATATCAAAGATAACATTATCTATGACATCATTAATCTCTTCATTTTCTCTCTCTTGTTCTTTTATTTCCCCTTCAACCAATTTTTCAAAGTGAGTCCACACTTCTATCATTCTTCCACGTTCCTTAATGTCTTTAACAATGTTCTCAAGAATAAAAGTATTGTCAATTATATCAGTTTCCATAGTAGTAGACTTCTTCTCAGACTCAGTTTCAACCTTTTCTTCTTCATCCTTTTCTTTACCTCCTTTCTTACTTTTTGACTCTTTATAGCCTAATGGAATTGCTTTCTATCTTTTGTAAGTTCTCTGAATAGTCTTAGGTGTCTCTTTTTTTGTTTTAGTCTCAATAGTAGTAGAAGTAGATGTTGTTTGTTTCAATACTAAACTCCTTGTAACTCTCTGGGGTGTAACCTCTTCAACTTTAACTTCAATATCCTTGACTCCTGCAGCAGATGTGTCAGCTTCCTTACTCTCCATTTTCTTTCTAAGTTTTATCATCATTTTAGGTGTTATGCCACTCATTTTGGCTATATTGTAAACTTTTTTCCTAATCTTTATTTGGATTACAGGTGCTCTCAATTCATTGTGAATTTTCAATGATGACTCTTCATAAGTTCCAAACCTAGGCGTTCAAGTATAAATTGGTTTTGACAATAAAACATCAGCATGAATAGTGACTAGATCACCATCAACTTCATAACCCATAGCATGTACCCAACATGTTCTAGCTTGCACTGCTTCCAACATAAAGGTATATGTATCTACTAGAAAACATATATATCATTTTTATACTTCTCAACAATACCGGTTGGGATTCTTTCTCTTAAGTGAATTTTTCTTTAAAAATCTTTAAAGCAACCCCACATAACCGAATTAAAATCATTTCCTAAAGTCCTTATGTATTTCTTAATCTGCATTACTATTGGTCTATCATTTGACCATGTAATAGAACCTATTCAAGGAAAATGATTCTGCAGGTAAAAAAACATAGATACCATGAGTGATCCATATTTGAATGATTGCTTCTTATCTTTCTTGATCTTCTCCATGTTCACAAAGAATTGACTCCTCAACATCTCACAAAGATCATATTTTGCATCTACCTTCACCATTTTGTATGCAACATAAATAGCTCCACCGGCAACATTGTTCAACCGACTAGACTGATATACTATGTATCCTATCACCATTGAAGTGAATCTCACTTCCTTGTCAATTAGATCCTTGATAGTCATGGCTCGGTGATCCTATTTAGATTCGGTTAAGAGAGTATCCAAATTTGCAGCAATAGTTTGTAGAGTAGGTGCTTCACCGATCGCACAAAATCCAGCAACTCTGTTGATTAACTCCTTTGTAATCTTGTGTGGCTTGTCCAACCAAATGAATTGATATGAATGTACTCTTAACATATCTTATCTATTCTCGATGAAAATCATCAGGTATCTCAGCTGCATAAGTGAAACCTTTATGAACCAAATGCATGTGATCATCTTTATGTTACTCCTAAAGTGATTTTGTTGTCATTAGTTTTATGCAAAGTCATATCGGTGAATGTAACCGAAGTATGTAAGTAAGCATAATGCAGGAGACACAGTCAGTAAAGGCAACCGAGATAGCCATCGAGCACCGAACAGTTGTCAAGAACCGAGAAAGATACACATACCGAGTCATGCAAAGATAGTTACCGAGCACTCATAAGCACCGAGAAGAGAGTTCAGAGTTACCGAGAAAGAATAAGTATGTTACTGAGTATTCCTGAGCCGACATTTCAATTAAATTTAGATACACTGAATCTAGACACCGAGAAGGAAGTGTTGCACAGAATTCAAGGAAAGTGTTAGTTGAATCATTGGGATTCCAAACACATTAATGAACATGATCATGAGGCAGATCCACCAATGAAGTTTCAGAAGGCACAAGACATTGGAGATGTAACCAAATATTAACTGCTTAATCTCTATTGTTGAATGTTGATGCCCTAGATCTGGTTAACTGCCTAGAAATAGTATAAGAGATCAGATTGAAAGAATGACCAAGTTGTTGTTGTTGTTGTTACTAAATCTAAAGTTGACGAATTTGTTGTGAAGAGAAGTGAAGGAGACATAAGAAGAAGGAAGCAGATCTTATAATACTAAGCTACCGAGTGTAGAATAAGGTAACAGAGTTATTGAGTATAATGATCCTGGACAACATTTGAATAATGCATTCTTATACGACATTTTTGTACTGAATTTTTTTTTAATCAGAGAAGTACAAATCTTGTTTGTGGGTAGGCCCTAACAGGTCTTTATATTTTGTAATCCTTTAACCGGGTACATCTCTTAGATTAGAGATTGTCAAATGCTTTCACAAGGTAGACTAAATAAGTGGTTTGTACTCTTAACCAAGTATCATACTCCTAATAGGGTAAGCTATCGGAAGTAGCTAACATCGTAGCTCTAACCAAGCAACCTTTCTACTGCAGTAGTGAAGGATTGTGGGTGTCATCCCCACCACAATTTTTTCCTCTAACAAAGGATTTCTGCGTGACCAAAATCATTGTGTTATGTGTTGCAGATTTTATGATTTGGGTCATTTACTTTATTTTCATATTATGCAATATATTCAACTCGGTAATTGATCAGATTGTATGCTTAAAAGTTTTAAGGGTACTGATTCACCCCTCCCCTTTTAGTACATAACTTTCCTAAGTTATTCCAACAATTGGTATCAGAGCTTGGACTATTGAGATAAGGGTTTAGCCACCTAAGAGTAAAGATCGTGACTATGGAAAGTTATAAGCAATCTAAGAAGATTGATAGTCTTGAGTTTGAGTTGGAGAGTGCACAAGAGGTGATTGAAGATCTGAAAAGCAAGTTAGAAAAGTCCTTCAAAGTGAGAAAGCAGTTGTGTAGTGAACTGAAATCCACACAAGAGCATGTTGATACTCTTGAGACAGCATCTAAAAGTAGTATGAGTGATGAAACCGATTCAGCCATTGCAGAACTCATGGAAAAAAACAAGACACTCACCGAGCAACTGAACTTGGCAAAGATAGATCAAGAAGTACAAGCATTAAGAATGAGTGAGATACTTGACTCTAAGGGAGGAGTTGAAGATGCATTAAGATTAGCTTAAGAAGACAAAAGATAGCTTGAGACAAGAATGGCTGAGAAAGACAATGAGATCATCAAGATAACAAAAGTACACTATAATATGACCGATCAACTAGTGAGATCAAATCTAGAGTTGACAAGGAAAGAATTTGAGAATCAAACACTGAAGTGTGAAGCTAAAATATTGGCCAGAGAACTAAAATCTGAAAAAGAATCGAATGAGGTACTAAAGAGAAATGAAGAAACATTGAAATCATTGGATGCACAGATTAAAGTTCAGAGACAACTGAAAGACAAAACTAGACTTGGATTCAATAGTGAGAGCACTATTATGAAAGGTGAGTCCTCTAATCAAGCTGACAATCAAGATACTTCTACCCTGCCAAATTCAAACAAGCCTAGTTGCTACAACTGTGGGAAACCTAGAGATACTGCAAATGTATGCAAAAGAAAAAAGGGTAAGTCACCGAGTTCACCTAAGTTTGATGGATATTGCTATAACTACAATAAGTATGGGCATCGAGCACTTGAATGTAGATCAAAGACTAAAAACAGCACAAGGTAGCCAAAGCTCGACGACTACTTCAATAACTGCAAAAAATATGGTCACAAATCTGAAGAATGTAGATCACAAAAGAGAAATGAAAAATGGGTACCGAACTGACAGAATATGCCAAGAAACCGATAGGGTACATCTATACCATGGGACTACAATAAAAGGATATCATGTTTATTCTATGGAAGATATGGACATATTGTTGTAAACTGCATGTTGCTACATGGCAGGAACAATAGGAGATCTTGGAGAAACCCTGGCATGGCATGCTTCCATTGTCACAAGCTAGGTCACCTTGCCAAAGACTGCAGGTACTGAGGCAAATCTCCTACCAAGGAAGACACATCTGAAAAACCGAAAGTGAATATTGAAGAAATGAGAGATCATATGAATAGGGCATGGAGAAGAAATACTATGGATGATGGAACATCATTAGGACATTTGAAGGTACTTCATCCTCCAGATCAGGTGCAACCGACCCTGCCTAATCAGTTAGAAGGTATGTATAGGAATAGCAAGAAAATCTTCAAATCTTAAATTGGTTCCTAGTATATGTGCAGAGATCCATATTAACATACTTAGATGCATTTAGATAAATACTGTTGAGTTTATGATTTATAATTCATTCGGTAAAAGGAATCATAGTGTTATATCATTCGGTGAAAGGAAATGGTAAAGGTAATCGGTAAAGTAAGTCGGTGAAGCATTAATTATTATTTTTATGACTGTTAGTGTTGGAAACCCTTAACTTAGGAACAACTATAAATAGACCTCATCGTCTATTATTGTTACTTACCATTGTCTAAAGAGCATTGTGAGCAAAGTTGTAGAGTTAAGTCTTCAAGCGAATTTGAGCGACTGACAAGGTATTCCTAAACTATTTTAATCTATTATAAGATTAGTTGAGTGCATTTGAATATCATTTGGTGTTTCCCTAGTATTGTTTGCATAAATGAGCTACGAAAAGAAAATCCCTAAGTGAATCTAGCAGAGAAATTTGAAAGAATGGCACCTAAACTTAAGAATCTAGTTGTCGTGGAAAATGTTGAGCCCGTGAACTCTAAGTACAAACTATCTCCATTGATAGAAGAAGAGCCTGATATGACGGGAGCTCTAACTTCAATTCCACCGAGGGTTATAGTGATCGAAGATGTGTGAGCGTTCATCCATTGTAAAGTTCAAGATATATGTGAAGCTGAGATTGATGTGTCATTTCAGAAGTTGTGTGTGAACGGAAAGCTGAAGGATGACTATATTCATTTGGAAACCAAAGGTTTGACACATGCCCTTCACTTACCAAAAGTATTTAAAACAGAGTGGATAAGAATGTTTCTTAGCTGAGTCCATAACCAATTCATGTGGCTTCACCAACCAGTGAAGATAACAAAAGATGTTTTACACATTGTAACTGGTTACCCAATTGGAGATAAGCCAAAGGCTATAAGGCTGATTGAGAAGGATAAATTGAGTGAATTGACCAAGGCAAAGTGGGATGGGATAGGTCTGAAAACATCTACTATTGAAAACCCAGAGCTGAAATTTGTGTGCAATATCATATCCTACCGAATGTTTCTATCTTCAAGAGTTGACAGTGTACCATGTGGAGCTATAGATTTGGCATACAAGATTGTGAAGAAGAACTTGCAGATTGACATTTGTGAGATTTCGTTGAAGCAATTAGAAGATAACATGAATACCATAAGGAAAGCAAAGACAAACACTTTGAAGTTTGGATCATTACTAATATGCATATTTTATATTTTTTAAAGTTCTTCCCATCTATTGGTGATGTTACATGGAGCACTGAGAAGCCTATCATATATCAAATAAATTATTACATTTTGAGCCTAGGTGAAAATCTTCACATGATAATGAATGATTACTTTTTCAAGTTTCAAGCTAAGATGCATAAAAAGTTCAGGATACCACCCCGATTAGTTGAGAAATATCATGACACTATTTGTTTTGAAGTGGCACTGACACATGCTTTATCAGGGCAGTTGAGCCTAGAAGTATCTGGATAAAGCCTATGGGATATGAGATGGACATAGACATTGCATCTCAACAAATTGAGACTATGTTAGTAAAGCCAACAGACATGGCACTTATGAAGAGGTTAAAGAGGAGAAAACAAGAAATCATTATACCTAAAGCCCAAAGGAGGACAAATAAAATGATTGAGAAAATTGTCAAAGGATCTCAAAGTTGATGAAGAAGCAGATGAGGTTGGACCTTCTAACACAAAAGGAAAGAAGCCACTAGAAATGAAGGCCTCATCAAGTACTACTACTACTAGACTAAACACAAGATCCACGGCTACACTAAGACCAAAAAGGAAATTAGAAGCAGAAGAACCAAACGATAAGATATATGTGAGAAGTAAGAAAGCTACCATTCGAACAAGGAGAAAACTGAAATTGCAAGAAGACAGTGAGACCGATACTAAAGATCTAAGCAAACATAATAATGTAAGCATAGGTCGATTGCAAATTACTCTAGATGAGTCACTTGAGTTACTTAAGAAGAACGGAAGAATTGCAGGAATCAGATATATGAAGTGTAACGACCAGAATGAAGGTAAAGCCAAGATAGAAGAGGTAGGTTTTCCACTCTGTACAAGTTTAAACTTACACCGATTGAAGTTGTTAACCATCTAACTACAGAAGTGTATAGTAAAATTGATGCTAGATGGAACTATGCATTGAATATTGAGAAGCGAATGAGGGAGATATCCCTAATTCTTGCTCAACCCACAATGTATGTAATTGAGAAAGATGAGACAATGAAGAACTTGTTGGCAAGTTGACTCCTAGAGGACATATGACTATTTTTGTGTTGTCATTATGGCAAAAAAGTCATATTAAGTCTCTGTCATGAAAGACAAAATGACTAAGTATGGAAAACAGGACAGACAGAGATATACAGAGATCAGCACATCAGCGCATGTGTTAGACATCGAATCAGAGTATGCGCGTTCAGATATATGTTCTATGTGATGTCTACATACTAAGTCCAGACACGCATGGTACGGCATAATAGTACAGAGAAGTTACAAACAGATCAGTACACCAGCAGTCCAGAAGACAAAACATGGAAGCCGACTAGTGTTTTGATAGGCGTGAATTATTTTGTTATGTAACGGCCAAGTGCCTTTGATTATACGTTTGTAATGATGTAATTAGTATTGTTGTAAATATGCTTAAGCCGACTTGCTCGGAAGTGTTGTGTATTATGTTTTAGGGCCGACCATAAGTCTTGTTTTGGGTCGCGTCTATTCGGGTATGAACATATAAGTATGTAATGTACAGTTATGTTACATGAGTCGAATAAGATGTATGAGAAAGATATAGAAGAGCAATATGATGAAGTCAGTATGAGATAAAGCTCTTTAAGAGAGTAAAAGTATTCGCGCATACACGGAACTAATCAGACAACAGTGTCATCATAGCAGTTCACTTTTGATATAGTGTATATCAACTATCAAAAGGTTGTAGCCTTCATCTTATTGGGCAGTGAGCCATATACCTTTAACAGGGTTTCGTAAAAGACTCCTAACAGGGTCAGACCTTTAACAAGGTCATTGTACTTGCATTGTAAAGACTGCTTCTAACAGGGCAAAGGAACTTTAACAGGTTCACTATACTAATACAATATTTGTGGGTACTAATTCCCACCGGGGTTTTCCTCTGATCAAGGTTTCCCCATAATCATATCATGTGTTATGAGTTCTTATGTTAAGCTTCATTAAATGTATGTTTGATTTATGTTTAAGTTGCTGAAAAGTAATGAATAGACAAACACTGATTCACCCCCCCTCTTAGTGTTTCTAACAATTGGTATCAGAGCTCTGGTTCTCTGAAAAAAAATTTAACCACTTGAGGAGATCATGGACTCAACATAAGTAAAACATTTGAAAAAGAATCTTGAAGCAGCTCTTGAAGATCTTGACAGATCTGAAAAAGAAAATGAAGAACTTAGAGTAAAAGTTGATGGCTCACAAATGCTTATCAAGAAATTGAGAAAAGATTTGAAAGATTGTTCTACAAGTGATTTAGGGAAATTAATCAAAAAGCTCAATGAAGAGAATATGTCTCTGAAAGATAAAATTGAAAATCTGGATGAAATTGAAAATCTGGATGAACAACTAACAGATAGTCAAATTGCTATTGAAGAAAAGATCAAAGAAAGAAAACAATTAGAAGATGAACTCTTGAAAGAAAACATGAAAGTCTTGGAATTGGAGAATATAAAGAAGAAGATGGAATCTGAATTAACAGAAGAAAAGGATAAGATTGATAAACTCCACCCAAGTTTTGATTCACTTCAATCTCATCTCAATGCACAAAAGCTAAGAGGCGACACTACTGGTCTTGGATACAGTGTAGCACAAATTGAAGACAATTCATTAGAAGAAAGAAAGAAAGAAAGCACATGAAGCATCTTCAGAAGCAAAGAAAGTTGAAAATGTTGCAGAGATTAAAACAGATCCACTTAAAGAGGAAATCAAGCAAGTTAACAGAACTTTTTATGCATGTAACAAACATGGTCATTTGGAAAGAGATTGCAAAGAGGTAAGACCTTTCAATGGTTATTGTTACTCCCGTAATAAGTTTGGTCACAGGGCTATACATTGCAGAACAAATCAAAGAAATCAGTCACAGCAGAATCAAAGAAGAATGAATCAAAACAATCAGAGAAATCAACCTCAAAGAAATTTGCAGAACACTAC
>MU223406.1:2073139-2089696 GCA_018584345.1 Thuja plicata | reverse complement strand
AACTTACAAGTTTTTGCACACCTTTGTCATTAATGTCAAAGGGGGAGTGATGTATATAGAGAATGTGTATATATGGAGTGCAGTATATATATATGTTAAGGAATGCAGAGATATACAGTTTTTTGGTATTAAGTCATTTTGAGTAACTTGGCCACATTCTTTTGTTGCCATTAATGACAAAGGGGAAGATTGTTGACAAGTTGACTCCTAGAGGACATATGACTATTTTTGTGTTTTCATTATGGCAACAAAGTCATATTAAGTTTCTGTCATGAAAGACAAAATGACTAAGTATGGAAAATAGGACAGACAGAGATATACAGAGATCAGCACATCAGCGCACGTGTTAGACATCGAATCAAAGTATGCGCGTTCAGATATATGTTCTATGTGATGTCTACATACTAAGTCCAGACACGCATGGTACGGCATGATAGTACGGAGAAGTTACAGACAGATCAATACACCAGCAGTCCAGAAGATAGAGCATGGAAGTCGACTAGTGTTTTGATCAGCGTGAATTATTTTGTTATGTAACGGCCAAGCACCTTTGATTATACATTTGTAATGATGTAATTAGTATTGTTGTAAACACGCTTAAGCCGACTTGCTCGGAAGTGTTGTGTATTATGTTTAAGGGCCGACCATAAGTCTTGTTTTGGGTCGCGTCTATTCGGGTATGAACATATAAGTATGTAATGTAAAGTTATGTTACATGAGTCAAATAAGATGTATGAGAAAGATATAGAAGAGCAGTATGATGAAGTCCGTATGAGATAAAGCTCTTTAAGAGAGTAAGAGCATTCGCGCATACACGGAACTGATCAAACAACAGTGTCATCACAGCAATTCACTTTTGATATAGTATATATCAACTATCAGAAGGTTGTAGCCTTCATCTTATTAGGCAGTGAGCCATATACCTTTAACAGGGTTTTGTAAAAGACTCCTAACAGGGTCAGACCTTTAACAAGGTCATTGTACTTGCATTGTAAAGACTGCTTCTAACAGGGCAAATGAACTTTAACAGGTTCACTATACTAGTACAATATTTGTGGGTACTAATTCCCACCGAGGTTTTCCTCTGATCAAGGTTTCCCCGTAATCATATCATGTGTTATGAGTTCTTATGTTAAGCTTCATTAAATATATGTTTAAGTTGTTGAAAAGTAATAAATAGACAAACACTGATTCACCCCTCCCCCCTCTTAGTGTTTCTAACAGAAATTTTCCAACCAATTTCTTATCAACGATAGATCTTTAAGGATCATGCTTGGAGAGTTAGAGAAAGTACAAAATGAGACCGATGACCAATGAAGAAAAATTCTTTCTATATACATGAAAGATGAGACAGCAAAAAATCAAGATACTGAAGAGCAAGGTAAGGACAATCTTATTGATCTTACATTGGAGAAAGATGAAATATTTATCAAAGATATTACAGAGGAGGACCCTACCACCGAGATTTCCGAAGATGAAGATGTAATAATAGAAAAGGAAAAAGAGACTGAAGAAATGAATACCAGTGATTACGCCAATGCAACCCTATTAGAGGAAGTGCTAGAACAAGTCAACGAGTATTTGGATGTTGATATATGCATATCTAATGTTGCAAATGATACTGAGGAGAAAGGCACCAAATTTCCTAAAGAAAAAGAACAAGGAGAAACCGAGGATCCTAAGGCAATTGAGCCCAACACAGAACAAAACACTAAGGCGCCTTCTACCAAGAACACCACACTACAACAAGAGAAAGTCAGTGAACTTCCAAAGGATCAAAAAAAGGACAAGACTACGGACAGACAGGGAGAAGAAAAGACAAAAGAGAAGACCAGAGGAAAGAAAGAGGAAAAGAAAGAGGAGTCATTGGTAACTAAAGGTAAAGACAAGCAAGGAGAAATGAAATATGAAAGTGTATTTGATGCTACAGAGACCACATATGATGCATTAAAATTGTCTTCTAGTGAAAGTATGTTGATCAAGAAGAAGAAATCCAAGAAGAGAAAGGAAATTGACCTTAGCCAACCGATCATTGTACCACAGTTGGACATCTATACACTAAAACCGAAGGAACTATCTAAATATGCAGTGT
This sequence comes from Thuja plicata, assembly GCA_018584345.1. Lineage (NCBI taxonomy): Eukaryota > Viridiplantae > Streptophyta > Pinopsida > Cupressales > Cupressaceae > Thuja > Thuja plicata. The sequence continues at coordinate 2,087,604 of MU223406.1, read as the reverse complement.
TGATTCAAAAGAAAGCTGACCAAGATGTCCTATTATAGAAGAAGAAAAAGGCCACTATATTGGAAGATGTCAAAGAAGTACTACATGAGATTGTATTGGATGCCACTGTAGATGAAAAAGAAAGTCTCCTTAATTAAGTGGCAAATTTAAGTCAACAAGTGTGAGAACCGAACAAAAACACAACCGACTACATGATGAAAGTTCATTAGAAGAGCATGGAACTAAGACTGTTAGAAGATATTTTGAAGAATATTGCACTAGACAAGGTATCTCTTTCTGAAACATGTACCGACATAGAAAACAAGTTGTATGATATTCTTTTGTTATTTCAGAAATTTTGTTCCATTTCACAATTCATTAAGGATATCAAGGAGAAAGAGGAATCTCTTGAACAAGAGCTGAACGAGCAGCTGAAGAACATATCAACCGAGCCTGGATCTCTACAAGCCTATTACTCAAAGGTCAAATAGTTAATGCAAAGGAAATAAGAGCTAAGAAACGAAGAATACAAACTAAGGATGGAACTCCTTGAGTTGCAAGTAACTCTTATTCCCCACATGGAGTCTTTCTAGAATCATTTGAAGAAAGCCAAAGATGTAGTTGCTACTCTTGATTGCAGTTCATTGGACACTATTGCTAGTATGGCATCTAAGATTTCTACACAGATTGTTGTTATGCAAACACTGAAGGATACATGGGAGGAAGCCCTAGTTGATGCAAAGACTAAGTTTAAACACATTATTGACCAGATATCTCCGAGAGATGAGAATAAGTATTGTTTTGGCATGTTTGTCAAAAAATGGGGATATATAAGGATGAACTGATATGTAAATATAGATATGTATGTTTACATTAGGGTGATATAAGTAGTAAAATTTTGAGGAAAATTATCAAAGGGGGAGTCATAACTTTTTTGAAGTTTTGAAAATTTTGATGACTTTGAAGTTTTTTACAAAATGCCAAACTAATGTCAAAGGGGGTGATTGTTACTCCTAAAGTGATTTTGTTGTCATTAGTTTTATGCAAAGTCATATCAGTGAATGTAACCGAAGTATGTAAGTAAGCATAATGCAGGAGACACAGTCGATAAAGGCAACCAAGATAGTCACCGAGCACCAAGCAGTTATCAAGCACCGAGAAAGCTACACATATTGATTCATGCAAAGATAGTTACCGAGCACTCATAATCACCGAGATGAGAGTTCACAATTACTGAGAAAGCACGAGTATGTTACCGAGTATTCCATAGCAGACATTTCAATTAAATTTAGATACACTAAATCTGGACACCGAGAAGGAAGCGTTGCACATAATTCAAGGCAAGCGTTAGTTCAATCATTGGGATTCCAAACACTTGAATGAACATGATCATGAGGAAGATCCACCAATGAAGTTTCAGAAGGCACAAGACATTAGAGATGTAACCAAAGTTTAACCGCTTAATCTCTAATGTTGAATGTTGATTCCCTAGATCTGGTTAACCGCCTAAATCATAGTTAACCGCCCAGAAATAGTATAAGAGATCAGATTGAAAGAATGAGCAAGTTGTTGTTGATTGATGCAAGTGTCAAGGGTAGTCTTGATCCAAAGACTAAATTTCCTAACTCTCTATGTAGATTAACTCGCCCTGACTCTCACACCTTCATAAGTTGTTACAAAACACAATGGCAACACTCCCTTGACCCTCTAAGTTGAAGACATGAGGGACCGATCCAAACATGGTGAGGATCTCCAAGATTCAAAGCCCAAGGTTAAAGGCATAATATGTTATGAAGCACATAAGCCATTACAAGGACCAGTGGGGGTCTTGTGTATGTAAGGGTCAAGGTGGACTTAGTCCATGCACTCAATTAGAATAGTTGCAGAATTACATTGTATTTGCTTTACTATCCCTTCCAAATGCTAGTAGCCCTATTCAGAAAGAAAAAGCATCATAACTTTACAAAGTTCCAAATGACTTGAAAATTTAATCACAGAAATAAATACCCTTTAAGGAGATAAGGTTACACACGGAGCACCAAGGTTTGAAGGGTTCATACAGAGAAAAAGTTTGATGAAAATGTTCAGGACCAGAGGACTAATTAGGCCTCCATTTGTGAAGGAAGTGTCAACCATTGAAGGCTTATCCACCTAAAACCAATTGTAGGATCTAGGGATTACTTAGAAAAGATCAAATCCACGATTTGAGGCCTTGGTGCTCATTTCTCTGTGAGTTACACTCTACTGTATATGTTCAGGAATGGTGAATACATGGAGATATACACCTAAGGCTTGGTCAATCTTCCATCTTCCTGCAGAACCAGACAAAATACTTGCAAAATCTCAAAAGGCATATTACAAGGAAGCATTCCACCAAAGGTCTTCAAATTCCCATGGTGGAAATGCTTGAAAATGATGAAACAATGTGAAACCTTGATTAAAGAGTCAACCCCAAAGTGAAAGACACAAAAACAACAATAAATTGAGTTATAGGAAAGCTTTCTTCACCAAACCAAGTGCATTACAAAGCTAAGACATGTGAATTCGATCAGATAGGTTGTGTGCAGATCAGAAGTCATACATGTCTGTATAGTTCTCTGTAACAGCAAAAGTGCAGGAAAATGGTTTGTTCTTTATTGATTCAAAAGCCAAATTACAAGATCTCACCTTCCACCCGCCTGGTAGGGATATGAAGGCCATCCCCAATGACTTACAATAGTTATTCAAACCTCCTAGCCATTGGGGGGCAAGATTACATTCAACTTTTGAAAAGTTGTCAACAGCAAAGTTGTTAAGCAACATTTACAATTTTTGCTTCTAATGAGCAACATTGCTCATTTGAAGATCTAAGTCCCTAATAGGAACCAATTTATGATAAAAACCATCTAAGACACTAAACTATCCTAGAATCAATCACTTATTTGATCTCTTGACCATAGTTGACTAAGTGGCTTATGAGTTCCAAAAGTTGGAACTAGGTCTCACAATTGGATCACAAACACCTACTAACTCTAAATTCCTAAACTCCAATGTCCTGGACCTCTTAGATCCCAGGGTGCATAAGAGTCTTCATAAAATGTGGAAAATCTTCAATCAAGAGGGGGTGCTCCTACACCATACTCCCATTGAGATTTAGTGCTCAAGTTCCCACTTGAGTTGAGGAAATCCAAAGTGGAGCCATGTTTTTGAATCTGATCCAATGTCATCCAAGTGGCATCTATGTCTAGAAGTCCCTTCCACTTCACCAAATACTACATATAGGTTTGATTTCTAGTCTTTTTCAACACCTTGGATGAAAGGATCTTGTCCAACTGAACAGGTAGACTAGGTGGAAAATAAGTAACATAGGTTCCATCCATGTGGTTATCATCATTGTCCTGCATCTCAGACGTACCTGCATCACCTTTAACAAGAGTAAGGTTTGCAACATTAAATATAGGAGAAACAAAGAGTGTAGGGGGGAAGAGAAATCTCATAGGCATTTTCACCCATTTTTTATTGGATGGTACATGGTTCGACTTTCTTCATATGAAGTTTAGTATATCAGCCCTTGGGAAGTCTCTCTGGTCTGAGATAAGCTCACACTCTATCCCCAATTTGAAAATGAACTTCTCTTCTTTTCTTGTCTGTGTGTGCCTTGTATTTGAGAGTTGTATGTTCAAGTTTTTGTTTGACTTATTTTTGTACTTGTGAGATGAGTTGAGGAAACTCCTCTCCTTGAGCACTGACTTTGAAATCTAAAGGTAGATCAACAAGATCTAATGGTCCTTTAGGATGCAACCCATAGACTGTATGGAAAGTAGTTTTGCCAATAGATCTATTGATGGAATCGTTAAATGCAAATTCTTCTTGGGGTAAGATGACATCTCGTCCTTGTGAATGCTTCTTTGTAAGACATCTTAAGAGATTCCCCAATGATCTATTCACCACTTCTATTTGGCCATCAGTTTGGGGTGATATGTTGAACTGTATGTCAGATTTGTGCCCAATTTCTTGTGGTGTGTCCTCCAAAAGTGCCCTTGGAATTTAACATCCCTGTCTGAAACTATTATCTTTGATAGCCCATGAAGTATAACAACCTCCTTGAAGAAGAGTTGTGCAATATGAGAAGCATCATTTGTGCTCTTGCCAGGGACAAAGTGTGTCATTTTGTTGAACCTGTCCACTATGACAAAAAAGCTTACAAACCCTTGCTTGGTTCTTGGAAAACCCATAAAAAATCCATTGATATTGACTACCATGGTCTAGAAGGTATTGGTAAGGGTTGATATAGTCCTTGATTTGTGGTGACACCCTTTTCTTGTTGGTAGATCGTGCAAGATTGAACAAACTTCTTGACATCATTAATCATTTTAGGCCAATGATAACTCTTTTTTACTAAGTCTAGAGTCTTGTCTATACCAAAATGACTACTCATCCCTCCACAATGTTTCTCCTTTACAATGTTTGTCCTCATAGAGCATTTTGGAATGCAAAGTTGAGCACCTTTAAACAAAAGTCCATCTTGAATCAGATATTATGTAAAATCGGTATGATACATGTCAGCAAGTGTTGTACAAACCTTGTAGGCTTCACCAAAGTCTGGATCATCTGTATAGAGGTGCTTTAAGGAGTCAATCCCCATGCTTGAAAACTGAATTTCTTCTACTAAACCCACTCTTCTACTGAGGGCATCTGCAACTTTATTTGCTTGTCCTTTCTTATACTTTATTGTGAAGGTATAGGACTGTGGTTGTTCCATCCATTTGATATGTTTTACACTAAGCTTCTCTTGAGAATTTAGAAAGCTTAAGGCATGGTTGTCAATGTAGACAAAAAATTCCTTAGGGAGGAGGTAGTGCCTCCATTTTTTGAGAGCCTACACTACTGCATATAATTCAAGATCATAAGTAGAGTATCTTTTGTTAGCAGCATTCAATTTTTCAAAAAAGAAAGTTATTGGTTTCACTTTTTGGATTAAGACAACACCAATTGCCAAGTTACTTGCATATTTTTCAATAGTAAAGACCTTCTTAAAATCAGGTAAAGTCAATATATGATACTGTGCTACTCTATTCTTCAAATATTGAAAGGCATCATCAGCAATCTTAGTCCAAACAAACTTTGTTTTTATACCACCTTTGCTTGTATCTAACATTGGAGCACACACATGACTGAAGTTTTTGATAAACTTTCTATAGAATGTAGGAAGACCATGGAAACTCTTCACATCACCTTGGTTCTTAGGAGGTGGCCAATTTACAATTGCTTCCACTTTGCTTGGATCCATTTTCAGAGTTCCCTTGGATATGACAAACCTCAAGAAGGTGAGTTCTTTTTGCATGAATGTGCACTTCTCCAAATTGATGATCAACTTGTGATCATGAAGTCTTCTCAATACCTGCTCCAAATGATTCAAATGTTCTTCCCTACTGCTGCTAAAAATTAGAATGTCATCAAGGTAAATAATAACAAGTTTTCCAATGAAATTAGAAAAAATCTCATTCATGAGCCTCATGAATGTGTTTGGGGCATTGCTTAGCCCAAATGGCATTACAAGCCATTCATATAAGCCTTCGGTGGTCTTAAAGGCAGTCTTCCACTCATCCCCTGGCCTTATTCTGATTTGATGGTAACCAGATTTGAGATCTATCTTAGAAAAGTAACAAGCATTCCCAAGTTGGTCCAATAAGTCTTCTATCCTTGGAATAGGGAACCTATATCTGATTGTAATCTTATTTATGGCTCTACTATCAGTGCAAAGCCTCCATTTCCCATCCTTTTTAGGTGCTAGGACTGGTGGAACATCACAAGGGCTTAGACTCTTTTGTATCAAGCCTTTCTCTAACATTTCTTGGACTTGTCTTGAGATCTCATCATTTTGATCATGGGTCAGCTTGTAGGGTGCCTTATTAGGTAATGAAGCACCAGGCATAAGGTCTATTTGATGGGTGATATCTCTCAAGGGTGGGAGGGTAGAGGGCAGTTCCTTTTTGGTAACATCACTGTATTTGTCTAGCATCTCCTTGGCTTCACTTGGTATGGGTTTTGTTTTGTTAGAGACTTATTTGTCTTTAGGTTTTAAGACCAACACATAACCTTCATTATCAGATTCTCTTAATGTTCTCTCCATCTCCTTCCTCCCAATGACTACAATAGTAGACTCTTTACTTGCTTTATGATTCGATAAAGGGCTTCATAGTGTAAGTGACTCCATCATTTACAATGGTATAAGTATTTTTTCTGCATTTATGTGTGGCATCCACATCATACTGCCAGGGCCTTCCTAATAAGAGGTGGCAAGCATCCATTTCTATAACATCACACATGACTCTATCCTTGTAGTCACCTAAGGAGAATTATACTAATGCTTGTTCAGTCACCAAGGTTTTTTGTCCTTCGGTAAGCCATGAGACATGATAAGGACAAGGGTGGGAGACCTTAATTAAATTTAACTTTTGTACCATTTCCTTAGAAACCATATTTTCAGTTGAACCAGAATCAATAAACAAGTTACATACCTTTCCTTGGCATTTTATCTTTGTCCTCAACAAGTTCTTTCTTTGTGATGGCTCCATGGTCTGTGGTACTTGTAGAAATGTTTGTCTCATCATCAGATTTACTCCCTCTTCTGGATCAATATCTCTAGGATTGGATTTGTCACCTGGTGTGTCTTCACGGATCAATTGTGCCCTTCTTTCTCCCTGATTATTGTGCCCTTTCTCAAGACATCTTCCAGCATGGTTTCCTAATTGATTGCAATGATAACATCTTAAGGGACCATTTTTCCTTCTTATACCAAAAGGTCTCCTACCTCTGAAGTTCCCTCTTGTATTGGTCTCACTTCTCTTTGACTGCTTTTGATCAAATGGTTTATTATTGTTGCTGCTCGACTATCTTCTATTCCATGAATTGCCTCTCCCTCTGAAATTCTTGTTGTAGTTGTTGTTGCCTCTACCCCTATTTCCTTGTTCTTGTTTTCTCTTTAACTTTTCTTCTAACTTTAATGCCAATTTAAAGCATTGTTGGACTCTGGTAGGGCTGGTTAGGCTTAGTTCATCTTGGATTGAAATCTTCAAGCCTTGCATATATCTTGCAAGCTTCACACATTCTGGCTCTGCCATTTTGGACTTCGTGACAAGCCTTTGGAACTCTTCAGTATATGTTGAGACACCCGTATATGTTGGATCAGTATATGTTTGATCAAGGGAATGCCTTGATGTCCATCCGCCTTCTAAACCCCAATGTCTTGGACCTCTGAGATCCCAGGATGCATAAGAGTCTTCATAAAATGTGGAAAATCTTCAATCAAGAGTGGGTGCTCCTGCACCATTAATGATGTTACTAAAGCTGAAGTTGATGAATTTGTTGTGAAGAGAAGTGAAGGAGACATAAGTAGAAGGAAGTAGAGCTTATAATTTTATGGAGTTGGACTTCATATTCCTCAGGGACATATGCTCCCCTAATTATGCTCACCATCTTCTTCCAAGTGGTGACTTGTTGTTTTCCAATCTTCACCATGTCATCTTGAGTGAAGTTCCACCATGTGAGTGCAGAGCCCTTTAGTCTTGACTTAGAAATCTTTATCCTCTGATTCTCAGGGATATCTTCACAATCAAAGAAACTTGAGAGGGCATCCACCCAATCCATAGCAGCATCTGGGTCCATCTGCCCATCATATGTAGGCAAATCAATCTTAGCATCCATAGTTCTCCTCTCCATAGATTTTAGAGTCTTCACTAGTAATCTTTGATCCTTGGGAACTTCTTCTTCCTGCTGAAGGGGTTCTTTCTCACTCCCTTCCTCAACATCCTCAAAGTTTCCACTACTCTTCTTGTGAAGCTCCTCCTTAAGATTTTACATCTCGTGTCTCATTAGTTGCATCTCTGAGTCTCTTTGTTCATCTTGTTTTTTCTTTTGTTCCCTCAAGTACCTTACAATCTCTGCATTGGTAATCCTTGTGGACAACCCACCACTTTCATCTCCTGACATGGTGTTAAACAAATCTCTGACCTAAGAATCTTAGGTGCTCTGATACCACTTGATGCAAGTGTCAAGGGTAGTCTTGATCCAAAGACTGAATTTCTTAACTCTCTATGTAGAGTAACATGCCCTGACTCTCACACCTTCATAAGTTGTTACAAAACACAGTGGCAACACTCTCTTGACCCTCCAAGTTGAAGACATGTAGGAGTGATCCAAACATGGTGAGGATCTCCAAGATTCAAAGCCAAAGGTTAAAGGCATAATATGTTATGAAGCACATAAGACATTACAAGGACCATTGGGGGTCTTGTGTATGAAGTAAGGGTCAAGGTGGACTTAGTCCATGCACTCAATTAGAATGGTTGTAGAATTACAATGTATTTTCTTTACTAGCCCTTCCAAATGCTAGTAGCTCTATTCAGACAGAAAAAGCATCATAACTTTACAAAGTTCCAAATGACTTGAAAAGTTAATCACAGAAACAAATACCCTTTAAGAAGACAAGGTTACACTCGGAGCACCAAATTATGAAGGGTTCATACTGACAGAAAGTTGATGAAAATGTTCAGGACCAGAGGGCTAATTAGGCCTTCGTTTGTGAAGGAAGTGCCAACCATTGAAGGCTTCTCCACCTAAAACCATTTGGAGCATCTAGGGATTACTTAGAAAACATCAAATCCACGATTTGAGGCCTTGGTGCTCATTTCTCTATGAGTTACACTCTATTGTATATGTTCAGGAATGGTGCATACATGGAGATATACACCTAGGGCTTGGTCAATATTCCATCATCCTGCAGAGCCAGACAAAATACTTGCAGAATATCATAAGGCATATTACAAGGAATCATTTCACCAAAGCTTGTCAAATTCCCATGGTGGAAATGCTTGAAAATGATGAAACAATGTGAAACCTTGATTAAAGAGTCAAAACTAGAGTGGCAGACATAAACAAAGCAATAACTTGAGTTATAGGAAAGCGTTCTTCACCAAACCAAGTGCATTAGGAAGCTAAGACATATGTGAATTCGATCAGATAGGTTGTGTGCAGATAAGAAGTCGTACATGTGTGTACAATTCTCTATAACAGCAAAAGCATAGGAAAACAGTTTGTTCTTTATTGATTCAAAAGACAAATTATAAGATCTCGCCTTCCACCCGCCTGATAGGGCTATGAAGTCCATCCCCAATGACTTACAACAGTTATTCAAACCTTCTAGCCATTGGGGGGAAATATTACATTCAACTTTTGAAAAGTTGTCAACTATAAGCAAAGTTGTTAAGCAACATTTACAATTTTTGCTTCTAATCAGAAACATTGCTCATTTGAATATCTAAGTCCTTGATAGGAACCAATTTATGATAAAAACCATCTAATACACTAAACTATCCTAGAATCAATCACTTATTTTATCCCTTGACCATAGTTGACCAAGTGGCTTATGAGTGCCAAAAATTGGAACTAGGTCTCACAATTGGATCACAAACACCTACTAACTCTAAAGTCCTAAACCCCAATGTCTTGGACCTCTGAGATCCCAGGGTGCATAAGAGTCTTCATAAAATGTGGAAAATCTTCAATTAAGAGGGGGTGCTCCTGCACCATTGATGTTGTTACTAAAGTTGAAGTTGATGAATTTGTTGTCAAGAGAAGTGAAGGAGACATAAGTAGAAGGAAGTAGAGCTTATAATACTAAGCTACCGAGTGCAGAATAAGGTAATAAAGTTATTGAGTATAATGAGTCTGGACGGTATTTGAATGATGCATTCTTATTAGAAAATTGTGTATGGCATTTTGTTGTAATCAGAGAAGTACTAATCCCATTTGTGGGTAGGCCCTATATGGTCTTTATATTTTGTAAATTCTTTAACCAGGTACATCTCTTAGATTAGAAATTGTCAAATCCTTTAACAAGGTAGACTGAATAAGTCTTTTGTACTCTTAACCAAGTATCATACTCCTAATAGGGTAAGCTATCAGAAGTAGCTAACATTGTAGCTCTAACCGAGCAACCTTTATACTGCAATAGTGAAGGATTGTGGGTGTCATCCCCACCATAGTTTTTTCCTCTAACAAAGGATTTCTACGTCACCAAAATCATTGTGTTATGTGTTGCAGATTTTATGATTTGAGTCATTTACTTTATGTTCATATTATGCAATATATTAAACTCGGTAATTGATCAAATTGTATGCTTAAAATTTTTTATGGGTACTGATTCACCCCTCCCCTCTTAGTACATAACTTTCCTAAGTTATTCCAATGCTTTCACCTTCACACCATCGCTCAACGTAAGGAATTCATTATAGATGTCATCAGCTCCAATTTTTTCCAATTTTTAGTATATGAACGAACAAATGTCTTCAGTTAACAATACACCATAGGGTATTGAAGATAGGGCACCCATTGGATCATTTTCATTTGCCTTTCTCGGGTGTAACTTGAATACGGGTCTTGGCTTATCAATGATGTCAAACAAAACTGGAGTATCCATAATGTCAACAACAACAATTCATGTAAAGACCTTTGCAATTCAAGCTATAGCCTTGACTTCACCGATTAGTGTTCTTCGACAACCAATAGAATTTCCTGCCCAAAATCTTAGTCCACAAACACAAATAATTCTTTCTATGGAATGTAACCAAATGATCTTCAATAAAATTTGTTAGAATGTAAAGTGATAAATGAGTTTACTTTCTCATCTTCATAACATTTCAAATCATAATCGTTAGACATAACGGTCAAATAGTGCTTTCCACCGAACACAACGTTTAAAACATAACACTTCGTTATATGCACACAAACGTTTTATCTTCACTAATCATCACTATGTCACAAATAGGCATCTCAAAATGCATATGAATCTTACCACTCATGAATTAGGGGATCGGTAAATGACTTGACTATAAGTGCTCCCCCTAAGCAAATAAAGTTCTTAGTTCACCGATGGATTCTCCACATTTCCTAGACTTGTAGAGTTCTCAGTTCACTCTGATGAATTCATTTCTCCTTTCCTCACCCATGTCTTCTTCATATCATTTCTTACTTCATTAGCATTAGTAGTTTCCTTTCCTTTAGCATGTTTACCGATTGACCTCTAGTATACTTTCTTTCTCTACATGACCTAGCAAGATGACCAACCTTGTTACAGACATAATAGACCATACATGTTGGATTCCAGGGTCCAGCAATGTCTCTAAATGACCTTAATCTGCAATTCATAGCCATGTGTTCATATTTGTGACAATTAGAACAAGTAACATCTGACCGGTTACCTTGATTGATAGGTCTTTGACTGTTGTAATCATATGACCACTTGTTGTTGATTCTCGCCCTGCACTCATTAGCTCTATGTCCAAACTTGTTGCAATAATAACAAAATCCATAAAATGTAATAGGTCTAGCATTGTAGTTATCAGTTCTACCATAGGATTTTTATGATCTAGCAGTAGAACCTCTAGGTCTAACATTTGGACCAATCGGTTTCAACCAACATACATTAGAAGCATGACCTTCCTTATGACAATTAAAACATACTAGTCTATACCTTCTCTTGCCAGTATTATTGTTCACCTTGGGTGTTGATTTTCTTCCTGCATTGATGTCCTTAGTGTCAGAAGATTCACCAGCTTCAAAGTTTGAAAAACCTAAACCTTGTTTCTCTTTATTCATCCTCTACCTTCCAAGTTGTTCATCAAGTTTAGCAAAGCTCTTTCTGAATTTATCCAGCAGATTATTTGCAGAATTTAATTCTTCTTTTAGCTTTTCATTCTTTGTCCTTATTCCTTCATTTTCTTTCCTTATTCCTCATTCTCTCTTTCAATGTCATCTTTCTCAAGTCATTTGTATCATGTAAGTGTTCCTGCAATGTAGCAACCCCTTGCTTTGATCTAAATAGTTGCTCCAACTTTTCTGTTAGGGTTTCATCTTTAACCTTTAGGGCATCTTCAACAATTTTCTTGGCATCCTCGGCAGCTCTTCTTTTTTCAAGTTCTTCAACCATCCTGGTAGATTGACCTTCAATCTCTCTTTTCATATTTTTCACTTCTCTTTTGAGTCCACTATTTTTATCCATCAGATTTGCAAGTGCTTCCTCTAATTCTTTAGATAAACTACCTTCAGATAGTTGTTCAATGTAGTCTTGACTTTCACTCAATTGATTAGCGAGCTCTCTTCTCTTAGCAATGGATTGCCTCAGCTTTTCCTTCACTTCATTGATAACTTTTCTTGCATCCTCAAGTTTCTTTTCATACTTGTATCTATCCATGTTGACTTATAGGGATCTTTTCCTCAAGCGGTTAGGCTTAATATCAGGAGGACCTAAGCTCTGATACCAATTGTTGGAAATCTTATGACTGAGGGGGGGTGAATTAGTACAAGTAGGTAATGAAAAAATTCAACCACCGATATGATTATCTACACTAACAACTTCCAAACCACAAAGCATATAACTGAAGTAAATAAATAACAGTAAACAATATCAAGCATCCACAACCTTAACACACATAAGACAGGTATTTTATCATGGAAACCCTTGTTAGAGGAAAAAAACCACGGTGGGGATGACACCCACAAGCCCAATACTACAGTAAATGAGTTTACCCTGTTAGGAGCTAAAAAATCTATTTTCTAAGGGTTCACCCTGCTAGGAGTGATTAGTACATTGTTAGGAGTAAAAACAGATCAGCTATGATCTACCTCGCTAGAGGATTTCAAACTTCAATAAAGAAGCTACCCTGTTAAAGGATTTACAAATAAGAACCTATTAAATTTCACCCTGTTAGGGGATTTGACCTGTTGCAATTATTAGGGAACAATTAGATTTGTTGATCAGTAGAATGGCATTGATTGCCTGTCAGATCCTTTCTGCTCCTTTCCTTCTTGGCGCAATATTGATCTCTTCTCCTTCAATTCGTGAGCACCCAATTTGAAAATACGATCGCAACCCTAAATTAAACGATTTAGTGCTCCTTATATATACTGTCATTAGTTCACACAAGACCTAGAACTTTCCACCACAGTCGGCTCAAAAGATTATCCAACCTCCTCGAAATCACCATCAGCAACATCCAATATGTCGTCCTCAAAATGTATTACCAATATTATAATTAATATGTCGGCCTCAGATCCACCGCCTTAATCAAATTAATATGAAACTTTGATCGATGATCAGATAGGTAAACTGCCTTCTCACTTAAAACATAATTCAATCAAAACTTGAGATAAACTATTATGGTTGGAATCATGGATTCCACATACCATATAAATAATGTATCTCTGATCGCAACATCTAAATATTTCCTCAACTCGAACACTACCACAATTTGTGTCTAACATTGTTCTTCCTGAACATCAGTCAACATACATAGTTGATCTTCCCTTTACCGATCATGTATAGTCCTTACCAATCACTATAATCATGATAACTGAATACATTGTCATCAAGGAAAACCAAATATGCATCCACTCATGACTGCTCTGCATATCTCCTCCAAAACTATCATAATGCCAACAGTTTTCTTTGGGGGAGAAGGTCATTACAGAGGCTTTTGCTTGAAGACCCCTTTGTGCGAACACCCTTCATACGAACCCTATGGCCTCCGTATGAAGCCTCATTCACACGAACATCATTGGCACAAACAATGACACAATGGCTAACACCACCTTTGGTAACTAACTGTGTTCACCCAAAGTAGGTAGGCAGAGTTTTTTTTCATTTTTTATAAAAACATATGCAAACTTATTTAACATTTTTTTATAAATAAGGCTATTTTGGTTTGTGGTGGTTTTTTAAGAGTGTTTTTGTGAAGAAACGAAATGGAAAATAAGAGGAAAAGGCAATGTATATATGTAAGAAAGTGGTCACCTGATAGAGAACAAAAAACTCATGAAGTTGCATTGGCACATTATTATAAAACTAAAGACGGTATGCATCTTTAATTTAATCTCCTTAAATTCTATCTCTCTATTTGTCGTATCTCTCTATGTTTATCTCTCTTTTAGGACTTCTTAAGACATCTTAGGACCCATTAAGACCTCTTAAGACAACTATGACCCCTTAGGATCCCTAGAACCCATTAGTGTACCCTAAGATGCCATGGGACCCATCAATGTATCATAATGCCAATTAATGTACCCTAGAACCAGTTAGCACCCATCAATGTATCCTAGGACCTATTAATACATACCTGGACCTCTTAAGACCCTCAAGATCCCTTAAGACATCCTAGGACCCATTAATGGTACCATATGACCCCTTAGGACAAGTTAAGACACCTACTGCCCCTTAAGACGCTCTAGGACCAACTAATGTAATTATGTATCCTAGGTTTCATTCAAACTATTTAATGTATCTTAGGATCTCGTAGGAGCCATTAATACATCTCACATGACCCATTAACACATGATGACACCTTAGGACCACCCAAGGCACTTAGGACTCTATTATTTGACATAAAGTATGTTTCAAATTGACCTCTCTCTCTCTCTCTCTCTCTCTCTCTCTCTCTCTCTCTCTCTCT
>MU223406.1:2055917-2072735 GCA_018584345.1 Thuja plicata | reverse complement strand
TCTCTCTCTCTCTCTCTCTCTCTCTCTCTCTCTCTCTCTCTCTATATATATATATACTATATTCATAGTCTAGATTTAGGCCTCTTTATAGTATTTTTACTCTATTTAGGTCTTTTTACTCTATTCACATATCCTCTTTAATTGTCTCTATTTTTAGTTTTCTCTAATTTGTTCTATTTTTTTTGTTTTGTGTAGCTCACAATCAACAATTATAAGATGAAGGAGAAGCTCAAGCAGGAGGGTCAACCCAAGTTGAAGAAATGTATGTTGGAGAAGGGTCAACCCAAGTTCAAGTAATGGATGTTGGAGAAAGGTCAATATCACTTCCTGCGGAAGCTCAAGCAATAGATGTTGGAGAAGTGTCAAGATCCCTTCCTCCTACTGATATGGATGAACATATAAATCTAGCTCAAACTGTAAAGAGAAAAATCAATTATAGAAAGCTAGATCATTTACTTAAAATAGATGTGGACAAATTGAGATCACTTGTTGAACAACCTTGTTACACTAAGAAGATGTCAATGAATAGGATAGCAAGGGGAATAATGGCTAAATTTGATAATCTTGAAACACTTGAAAAATCTCAATTGCTTTCAATTGTACTTATACATAAAAAAGTTGCAAGAGCCATTAAAATTGTTGAGTATAGACACATCATCAAAAAAAAAAGAATTTTTTGGCATGCAAAATGATATTATTGAAAATTTAAGAAATGTTTGGGCTCTATAGGGAAGTGATATCGATCTAAAGATAAGGTCATTACAAGAAGAGTGATGTTGACATCCCTTGTAGGTAAAAATATGCCCCATAAAAGACAAATCTCTTAAGTTTCATCGTAGATTGGTTTTTGTAGGAAATCAATATCACAATATGTTAAAAGGAGAATGTTTTTGGATGATAGTACCTTGGAAGGAAATTGAGAAATTATGTGTAGAGCTTCTTATTCTGATAGGATTAAGGAAGGAATTAGTAATTTGATCACATCATTTTGGAATGATAATACACATCCTTCATCAAACAATAGAGATTTTATCAGACATAGGATTAGACCTAATGAATATGAATTACATACAAAACAATGGTTGGACACAACACAACATGAAATGCATGTATCATTTTTTAGTTCAATTCCTAATATAAAGATTGGTCAAACATTAATTGAAAGATTGTAGTCATATTATGTGAGGGCAAACAAAGTGTTTGAAACTTGTTGTCGTTATCATATTGAATTTGATCTCCACTATCAGGATTTTCAAAAGAAGAAGACACATGGTTTTCAAAATGCTCCTCCTAGTAGACGAAGTGAGTTCATATCATCCATTTTATGTGACAAAAGAGATGATGCAATTGGTCAAATAAATTACATAAAACAAATTTGTGAAATGTGTGGTGATTTGGCTCTTTTCCCTTTCAAAAATGAAGATATTGATGTGACAAAGATGGTAAATTGCAAGAGTTACAAATACGTAAAGAATGATATAAAATTTGGGAAAGAATCCAAAAGGTTAGAATATGTTGAAGATGAGATAACTATTGGAGCATTTATGGAAAAGTTTCAAAAATTGATTCAAGCCTACATACATCACGTTTTTTTTGCCAAGTGACGGGCACAACAATTCCAAACATTGAGAGATAATTTCCCACTTGGAACTATTCTATCAGTTGTTCATTTTGTAAAAAATTAATCTTTTATTTGTCAAAAGGTCATTCAATCAGAATAGTATTTTTTAGAGAAGATTACTATTATGGTACAAGTGTGTTATCGATATGCACAGTTAGATTTGGATGGTGTTGAGAGCACATTTGAAGCACAGATCATTAAGAAATAATATCACTTTTATATTAGTGATGATAAAGAGCATGAAACTCATTATGTAAACACTGCTTCAAGAATGTTTTTTGCAAATTTGAAAGAAAGGGGCATAAAAATTAATAAACATTTTGTTTGGTCAGATGGATGTGCAGCACAATTCAAATCATCCAGACTATTTTATGCATTATGTAGATATCATTGGAATGAAAACATGCCACATGTTTGGATTTTCTATGAGAGTGGACATAGAAATGGTGAACATGATGGTGTTCGAGCTTGCATCAAACGTTCTCTACGAAAGTATAAGATGAATTAGTAGGGAGTTCATATAAAAGATGCACATGATGTTGTTGAATGGTGTAAAATGCATTTCACACCAAACAAGGTTGGCACATCATCAAGAATGAGTCAAGCAGTACCATATAGAATATTTTGAGAGATAACATGTGTGTCTAAATTGTACATGTGATATATTCTTGTTTAAATTTTACATCATTTATTCAAATTTTAAAAGTGAAATTCATAAATTTGTTCCCTTTTTATGTTATATATATGTTCATGTGTCAATAGAAAAACTATGCATGGTTGCAAGAGTATAGAGAAGACACATTCTTTACATTCAGTTATGAGTACAAATTGTTGCAATTGGACATTGAACACTAAGGATTACTCATGTTTTTGTTGTCACTGCATTGTTGAAAACTATGAGGAATTCATTAATCAAGAACGTGGATATGTAGGTGCATGTAATTTGGTGCCACTTGTTGTTACCGATATAGTTGATGGAGATGGAGATGAAGATGAAAAGTTTGATGGCATTCCTTTGATTTCTACTGATTATGACCGTATTTCAGGATTGGTCAAAATTGGTAAGTAGAGTAAATTAATTTACACGTGTATATCTAGATCTAGATTGAAGTAAGTACTTTTTTTCATGTATAATTTTTTTGTGCAGGAGACGTCTTTGCAGTGATTATTGAGCCTAGAAATATAGGAGTTAGTTACTATTTAGTGTTTCACTACATAGAGGATAAAGTTAATTGAGCCCAAAGAAAGTGAGTGTTGTTTCTCACATGTTTGCATGCTTTAGATATTGAATTTCATAATATATATATAACAAATTTAAAACATTTTGAATGTTGTTAACACTAGTACAAACACATAAATATGTGACTAAATAAATTCCTAAAAATTGCATATAAATGACTAAACTCAATCACGTAACTATTACTAGTTTATTTGTAGTCATTTATAACGCGACTAAATTGTTGACCAAACTATTTTAGTCATTGATTTGGCCATTGATTTAGTCATTGATTTAGTTATTGATTCGTTTGTTAATTTAGTCGTTGATTTAATCGTTAATTTTTGTTAACTAGTCATTTATTTAGTCATGGTTGTGATATATTTAGTCATTAATTTAATTATTATTTTAGTCATATATTTAGTCATTAATTTAGTCATATATTTAGTCATATTAGGACACGATGGAATCGAACCACCATCATCCTACTTGTAAAACAGGTGCTCTTCCATTGAGTTAGTACCCTTTAAGAATAATCATACTGTGTAGACTAGTACTTTCCATTAAACATGATTTCAAGTTTTTACATCTATAGTTCAAGGGCAGCACAACCTAAGAAGAGGATGACTAGTAATACTCTAAACTCAATGATCATATCTATAAACTAAACAACTCTTCAAAATGACAAACAAATAAAGAATATGTGAACATTAGTCATATCTATCTATTATAATATAATTCATGAAATTCAAATAAATATATAAATAAATAATAATAATGCATGAGGCACTACACAATAATATCAGATCCTAAATCACAATAATGCCATACCCTTCCCAAGCCAGTAATGTAGTAATGTACTTGTCGCTCCATCATAGAAATGAGTCCCTCCAACAAGAAAATTGATCGTCTCCGTTCACCACCATTCAATTTTGATCTAATTTCTTTGTAGCAAGATGTGTACGAGGTATGTTTACCTTCCATACTTCATCTCTACTTGCAGGCCATGGGATCAGAACCTAAATATTAGATCAAAGACAAGCATAATTAGAAAAGTACATAACTTGTTCAGCCTCAAAAGATAAATCCAATTTTAAGGTTGACATAAGTTTTTGTCTCATATCTTTGTTTCAAATACATGATATTCAACCATTCATAGTTCTAATTGTCCACATTTGTTTTTGTTTCTTAGTCTCTATGTCCTTTCATTGTACTCCCTATTTGGTTCCACATTATAAATAACTCTACTTGAATGCCTTTGTAAGTTTCAATTGTAAGTTAACTATGCTTTCATTATTTGGACAGATTTAATGGTATTCCATTTTACTGTGTTTAGAGCCCTTGAAAAAATGATCAATCACAATGGAGGAAATAAAATAATTGATAATAAAGTTGTAGTCCAGAACCCAAACAAAATTCTAGTTGCATTTATAGCTAATTTTAATGATCTCATTGTGACCAAAGTGGGTGAATAGGACTAAATTGCAGAGTCCGCAAAAATAGCCACTAGAAGCACCCAAAACACTAATCTACTTAAACAAGCAAGAGTATTAGTTCTATACTAACCTTGTAGCCTAGGGGGAGAGATCAAATAGTTGTAGCGTTGCTCAGGAGTTCAGAAATGTCTTTCATAATGTTCCATGAGTCCCAAATCTAACTTCATCTTAAGTTGGTAAATAAGGTGTCGATCCAAGCATGGAATTAGTTCAGAAATCCTACCATCACACACCTGAAAGAGCAATACCCTATAAAATATTAGTCTCACTAATCATTTCTCTGTATTGGGAAAACCAAATAATCCACACAATCCAAAGCCATGTGTTCTGAAAAAATATATCTCTCAGCATGGAGAAAAACCATAACGAATTTCACCTACTTGTAATTGATTCCTCAACATGGAAAGAGAGTCTTGGTAGATATTGTTCGAATAGAGAGCAAATCTATCTACGTAAAATACATAAAATATTTCTGGGTATAATCTGGTAAGCACCATCCAAATTATTTGGGCATTGGATACTGTATTATACATCTCAAAAACTTAAAATCTGAATATCGAATATACTAACTCAATCCCACGGCATGTGAATTCAACAGGGATAGATTCAAGTATTGAAAAAACCTCTAACAACTTGTCATTGGTTCCATTATCATTGAAAATTAGTCTTGTTCAAAAAATCTCTTATAGTGAAAAATATTGATCCTCAAAAAAACACATCTAGACAACAAATCTGGCTACCAAAAACATGGAAAGTAATTTTACTCTTAAAGTGTGTTTTAGAAAATCATTTGCTCATTGGCTATTGTATTATGCATTTGAAAAATGCCTAAATATCATATCTCATATAAACAAAAATCCAAGCCATGAATTCTAGAAACATTTATAGCATACCAAGCATATGATTTATAGCTTTGGTGGTAGCTTTGGTGCATACCTCCTTCCTTGCAGCATCACTAGAGGTCAAAGGCGTTCTCACAGACAAACATATTATCATGAAGAATACAAACAACAAGGCACTATCATCTTAATGGGTAAAGGAAATGTTTCAAAGGGATTGCAGGACTTTCATCAAATGCTGAGTTGAGTATTGCATGAAGGATAAGGTGAAGATATAATAAAAGAACTTGCCAAGGACATGAAGTAAAATGTGTCGTAACAGTGATAGAATGTTGATATGAAGTACTCAAACCAGTGACATCAAAAGAGAAAGGTGAGAGTAATAGAATGAAAATGAAAGGAACCAAAAATATGAGAAATATGAATGGAGTAAACCTAGACATTATTAAATAATTAATCCTTAAATTAATAAACTTGAAACCAATAGCATTGAATTCCTTGAAAGTTAAAGTACTACAAGGATAATGTCAGATTAAAACAATTAAAATCAATTTTTTGAAACCACCAAATGCAAATGTAAGTAATATTTCACATATTCTTTGGAAGCATGTAGGTTATGGATGTGTACATGAGATCAGAGGGTTTGGTGGGAAAGGAAACTTTTCCAGACAATGGCTTTTGGCAAATGCATCAATAGTTGATCCCTAGACGTATAGAAGAATTGCAAAAAGAGTTTTTGACTGTGTTCTAGCAGAAAATACCTAAGTTGCCGATTCGGGTGCGGATGCATGAAATTTTTTTTTTGGGGGGGGATGCAAATGCGTTTCAATGCATATATATATATATATATATATATAGTTTTTCATTGATCAATATAATACTTCACAACATATAATAATATATACACTAATAATAATACTAAATGAAATTAAAATAAATAATCATATATTATTATTCACAACATATAATTATTAATAAATAATATATACACTAATAATAATATTAAATGAAATTAAAATAAATAATCATATATTATTATTGCAAATTTGCAAATAATTTAATAAACTATAAAATAAATTTAATAAATTATACAAGAGGACCAGACGTAATAAGCTATAAACTATAAATTTATTTAATAAATTTAATAAATTATTAATGATATAATTTAATAAAGTTATAAACTATACAAACCAGACGTAGACAAGACTGCAGATGAACTCGTCCTCACGTGGAAGTCACAGGGCTCTCACGTGGAAGTCACAGGGCAGCCTGGGATGCGTGGGGATGAGCTTCCTGCAGGCATCTGCAGGGAATCCGACTCCGTTCACGCATCCGCTCCCGCATCCAGGCAAAACCTAGACGCATCGTATCTTAGGAAAATACATGTATGTGATACACAGAAACATTCTCTTCGACACTCAATTTAAATTTCTATTCCAATGTTTGAGAATTCATTCGTAATTGTTTGAGAGGGTTGAATGTGTAGGCATGAATTTCACATAGAAAAGTAAAATCTAAAACCAGAGATAAAATAAATAATCATTTCTACTTCCAAAAGTGCTTGTGCAGCCTAGCATAAGCTAATATATAAATAGTATGCTTGGGAGTAGTATTGCAAACATTATGGTTCGACAAATATGTGAAGATCATGCCTGCTTGATCCTATATGAAATTGTCTTTTCTTGTAGTCAAGCTCTGGTACGTACCAGTATTGCCTGATCATCGTCATGGTAAAAATATGTTAGCTATGTACTAAATGGAAGTGATTGAGAGGAACATACAAAGGACATAAGGCAACGCATGAAGTGGAGAAGAGCATAAACACAATATACCAATGTCTAGTGTAACCGCTTTTTCTGTAGACCATCTTGTACATAGTATTCCAATATCTAATTTGATTATTGTTTCTCAAAACCATTAAAGGTGAGTTTGAATATTGTTTGAGAATCTTCATAGACCAGTGAAGGACTAGCTGGGTCAATTTTGAAATTTGAGTCTTCAATTTTGCAAATTTTTGGTCCATTGCATGGGTGCTATGGAAAGTAGACAACAACCATGAGGTAGCTGAATTGCTGACAAAAAGGTTTGCCAAAAAATGTCTTGAAAGGATCTATGAAATGGAATGGTTGCAACAAGACAATTGCTTGGAGATGGAAAAATTTCAATTACTTTTTTTGGAAATTTTTTTTTTGAATTTGGGTTTTCAATTATAGATTAATTTGCGGTGTGACAAGACAAATAATAGACTTGTGATACATGACAAGTGCTTGCTAAACTTTTACCGATTAACAATTAGCTTAACAAATGGATCATTGAAAGGCCTTATAACTTCTATGCCCCTCTATGGTTGTTTTATTCTTTGTGCAGCTTACTAAATAGATTGTTCTAATGTGATGCAGATAACTTGGGAGCTCCTATGATGCTAGATGGACCAGTGCCTAGGGGTGTACTTCGTGCAGAGGCTAGGACACTCACATTTATGGTATGTTTCTTTTGTTTGAATGTTGATTGAGAAAATCTGATGTAAATAATTTGAGTAACATAGAAGGAAAAGGGAATGTTGTTCTCATAATTTACCAATCAAAGTGGGGAAAATCTGAGTAGTCATGTTGAAGTAAATGAGACCATAGATGCGCATAAAAAATAAAATTTTATATAACTGAATCAAAACAAATGAGTTAATATTGCACTAATCTTTATGTATGGTTATGGTCATACTGGGTCTCTATACCTGCTATAAGTATCACTGTGATGATTGAATATTCACCAGAAGCTAGTTTTCTCTTTCATATTTCATGATTGGGTTTTGACATGGATGGATGTGTCTTGACTCTTACTGCATCAAGAAAATTCTCTTAATATATATCAGATGGCCCTTTTCTTGATGTTGTAGTTTTTCACAGGCATGCCTACATTGACATCTAGTTTCTTACCGTGAAATGGAACAGTTAGACTATTACAACTTTTTTCTTGAACCTTGTAAATGTTAAATTTGCTTCCTGAATTCAAATTAATGGGTGATTTTTCAGGTAAGAGGTCTACATAATGCTTTTCTTGCAACACAGCCATTGCTGAATGCCATGGGAAAACAAACTATTTAGTATTTACTGTGGAAAATATGGAAAAGGTGTTGTATGTATTCTTCATGTCTCACTTTCTTCTTCATAGTTGTGCGCTTTCAAGAACTCGGTGTCTTTTCTCTTTTATTTGTACATATTTATCTTGCAATTTTGGTTGTATAATTGAAACTCTAATGTGCTTATTAATGAAAATTGGATGAAGTGGAAATACCTCAGAGATAAAAATGTTATTTTATTTTTATGTTAGATAGGATTAAACCATAATAGAAGATTGGATAACCATAATAGAAGATTGGATGGCCATAGATAGCACTTTTTAATATTAGCCAATGTTTGTATGCATGTAATCTATGCAAAACAAAGAAATTCCTTTTCTGGAAAAGATCATCTTGATTGCTTGCTACAGCGTGCTTTCAAATTTTTAAGTACGGAATCAATGTAATTTTCCTTTGCTTTGTAATAATACGAAAATAATCAATCATCCATAATTTTTTATCACCTTTCTGTACAAACAACAGGGGATTCAGGTAAGAAGATCATCAGCACAAATTGTAAAAGAGCAGGAAGCCCTGCAACTCCAAGCATCCAACGCAATGTACCAAGAGCCTGCATAATCCATGTATTTATGATCCATTTCAGAAGTTCAACTGGTTTAACTGGTTCAACAGTCAAGAGTAACTTAGCAATAAAATATATCTACCCACTTTTGTAAAAGAAATATTGATGCAATATGATAGGAATTGCCCCACTATGATGAGAAAAGCATCATCACATTTGTACTAGGTAAAGCTCCCCTGATTTTGGCTTTTGAATCACAGTTCTTAAAGAGGATCACACATTATAGAATGTGCTTTGAATCACAGTCCCTGATGTGTCATCCCAAATTTTGATGTAAACAAATTTAAGTAGTTAAATCAAGAAATACTTCCATAAATTGTGATCCCAAACATTAATGTAAACAAATTCACACAATCAAATCCAAAAATAGAACAACTTCATCAAATCCAAACACATGAAAACTTCATCAAATCCAAAAATAGGACAGCTTCATCAAATCTAACCATTGGAGGATAGGATTGAGAGTCGTGTTAACACTAAGTACTTTTTAACTAAGCTTTTCACTAAAACTATAACAATAATTTCAAACATTCATATAAATAAATTTATGCATTCAAATTCAGAAATAGAATTGTCAATTTTCTACTGGCAGATAATAGCCTCTTCACGCTTATTGTCCTCTTTTTGAGTACAGATTCTCGTCTTCCATAAGTACACACCAATAGAGGCTAAAATCATAAGGAGCATTAACTAACAACGAATGGTGTTATTGCTAAATTGAAGACACAATGAACTGAACAATGATATGTAATGCTAGTGCAGTGATAATCAGGACAGTGGCAGACAATCAAATATACTAGAACAGTGATGATAGAAGCAATAAAGGAATCATATAATTCATTCCTAGCAAGTCTATAAATAATGGTTTGATGAGTATTGTACTGGAAGGAAGGACACAGTCATGTTGAGGACCAAAAGGGCAGTCACCAGAGGAGATCATAATTATAATTTCCAAGTATTAAAGACAACAACTTTCAAGGGTAGTAGAGGAATGACAACCTCAATGCAATAAAACGAGAAGGCAATAATCCCTTAAAAGGGAGAAACAATGAAAGTCCCTTCTATTACAATTGAAAATCACAAGAGAGTAGTGATACATAGGAGTGGGCACATATGAAAAATCAAAGACATGAGTTACAAGGACATCAAATACATACAAAAGTGTTGTGACAGGAAGCAATGACCCTTATAATTGATGCAGGGTAGATGGTAAAAATAGTAAAATGCAATTAAGAGCAGTGATAATCACCTTTGTTATCTCATGAAGTAGCAGCAGATCAAGAATGAAGAAAGGATCTATCACAGGAGGAATGATGCATAACAATATAATGATACTTCATAGAGAAGACTAAATGTCTCAAAATAGTTACAGAGTTTCAAATGTCATCAATAAAGTCAAAAGAGCATGGATTAGTGTTATAGGAGATGGATGAAAGCATTCGAGCATTTCAATTAAATAAAATCAATGAGCTCCAAGCTAATAGTTACATGCAAAAAGAGTCTCATGAGATAAAAATAGCTCATCGTATCAAAACATGCTATAGATCTGTCATATATGACAGAAGACAAAGACAATAATATGAAAGATGACTGCCATAAAGATCAAAAATAAAATATTCTATATGTCAATACATTGACATGAGCGACTGAGATTTAGAGAATAATAAGGTGCATGGAAATAGTAACAAAGGGTGCCTTAATGAATAACAACGACATTAAGGAGAATGATCTAGTGATGAGGTGAAACTACAGTGAAATGCAGTCATGGATGACCATTCACTAAGTCATAGTAGTGTGTTCCACATTTCATCAAATACACTGACTGTCTTTGTGTGTCCATGATATTTACAACGAGGAGATAATAATATGCTTCTAAAACAAGTTAAGGACAGATATACTTGGTCAGAGAAAAGTAATCACCTATGTGATAGAAGTAGAAAAAGAACAATAGAAAGGCAGTCACAGGTTATTCAAGAAAGTGACCTTCAGATAGCTTTCATGCATGCAACAATGTTAATAGATTTGATTTCATTATGCCTCTGGTGTTCTAGTGAGCAGTCATATCACTATCATTAGAGTTCTAGAAGACTAACATGCATCATTAGTGATAAAACAAATGTGTTACAGAGAATGCAGTACATAATGTTATGACAGTCATGAAGACCAAAATGTATATAGTGGAAGGATCATTGTTAAGGGAAGAATAAACAAGGGCAAGTTCTATAATGATAGGGGGCAGTCACAAGGAACCAAAGAGAAGTTACAGGTTGCTTTAACAAAAATCATGCTGAAGCCACTCTAGTTACAATGGAAGGGAAGTCTCAAGAGCATCATTTTTGTATGGAACACATGGCTTTTCATAAGACAGAAGGTAGAATATCCATGAAATCCCCATTATAACAGAGAGAAATGAAAGTCGTATCATGTCAAGTAGAACATGAGTCAAAAGCCTTTATTACATTCAAAGAGCATGGAAATGTAAGAACGGTGGTGACAATCAAAAGGGTACAGGAAACCCATACTGAAACTTTATTTTCATCAGAGAAGGTCATATTTGTGGATGTAGAGCCATAGAGACACACAGTTTAATTTTTCTTTCCATTTTCCAGAAACCCTCGAATGATTCAATAGATATATACAAAGGGAAAAAATGATACAAAATGAAAATTCATGGCTTTAAAAAATCCCTAACCGGCATTGGTCATGTCATATATGCAGAGATATACATGATTAATAAAACCAGTAGACCTTGTACATGGAATTCAATGATCTTGGCGGCATATAAAATAGAGGTATAAAGCTTCAAATACACAGGAGCACGGAGAGGAAATGACCTGCACAAAAGGGACTTACATTTAGATAACCTTCAGAAAATCGTGAAGAATCCATCATGAAGCCTTCAATTCTAGTCATGGCGGACGGGGGAAGGAAAATGAAAATTACGTTAGGTAACTGTTAAGGTTTTTACCTAGATCCGATATGACGATTGCGGTAATTTCTCAACTACAATAGCCTATCAACTAATTAAAGGTTCCTTTTACTCTTTCTATCGGTTAGTTTAATATGTTGAGGTTTATTTTTGCATTAAGAAACAAAGTGTAAGATATTTGTTAAAGTGTTGTGTTTATAAACCACAACAAATATTATTTATATTACAAAAATAGACACGTGATATGTAAAAATAATTTAGAATGATGTAACTGATGGTTTGAGGTAGAATGATAAATGTGACTTACGACCAGTTTGATTTCAAATGGGGGCACACATGGGTTAAATATGAGTTGAGATGATTATTACAAACAGCTAATTGTCCCTTTTTTCTAGTTCCGCCTCCTTTTTATGGACTTTTTATTCATATTCGACCCAAGGAGGATACTTTGAGAATTTGAAGGAGGAAAGGGAATGAAGTTTGAGCTCAATTAGAGTAATAAAAGTAATTAATGTAAATGTTAAATGTTTATAAAATATGTGAAGGTCTTAAGATTGTATTGAGATGCAATGTCTTCTATGTAATAGGTACTTTTGGTGCACCAAGTCATCAGGGCGGTCAAATGGCCTTCTTAGGTAGGGGTGGGTCATGAGGGAGGCTTAAGCTCTATGGATTATGATCAAATTCAAAATAAAAAAGAATAGAGGAGTAATAGTCATTTATTTAGTCATTTTTAATTCTCTGACCAATTGTTTAGTTGTGATTTTACCTGATGACCAAATTAGTCATTTGTACTTGTGAATTGCAAATAAATGTATAATTTAGTCATTTTTGGTCACATAGTCACATATTTGCCAAATTTTACTAGTGTAAAATTTGTGGTGTTTGTTCAATTATTTTAGAAGGAACATATTTCAAGCAAATCAAAATATTCCAACATGGGATTCACTTTCTTGATTATCAACCTGACAATAAGTTGTATCAATATAGTCACCTAGTAGTTGATACCTCCCTTTGTCTCCATCCTAGATAGTGAGGATCGTGAGAGAAAATTGCATGTTCTCCAAGAGCGGGATGAACCACTTAGGTGATTTGAATAATATTAGTACATATTTTAATGTTTTAGGACTTGATTATGATGGATTATACTTTGGTGATATCTTTATGTGTTTCTTTTTTTATGATAGAAAAATTTATGTTTACATGTCTTAAGGAGGAGATGTATTAAATTGATGTATTTAGGCGTACATGTCTTAAGGGGATGTAATAAATATGTTTGCATGTCTTAAGGGGATGTAATAAATTTAGGTTTACATATATCAAAACATGTTGATCAAATAGAGAAAATATTTTAAAACATGTTAATCAACTAGAGAAGATTAAATTGCTTAAATGACCTTAAGGGGATGTATTATTAATGTTTTGTATGACTTAAGGGGATGTATTATTAAAGTATTTCATTTATTGACTAATTAATTTATTGATATTTAAACATGTGAATCAAAACATGTTAATCAATTAGAGAAGATTAAATTGCTTAAATAGCCTTTAGGGGATGTATAATTTATGTTTTGATGACTTAAGGGGGTGTATTATTTGACATAAAGTATTTCATTTATTGACTAATAAATGCATGTAAAAAATCTAAGCTCTCCTCATATATATAAACTTAAACATGTGGCACACATCACTAAAACATGTAGATACACATCAAATATACAAATAAATACATATAATTTTGTATCTAGATAAACACACACAAAACACATAGATTATGCATATATGTATACATTTACACATGTAAAACATCAATAATTTGTGTACTAATTACTGTCAAACATCATAAACACATGTATTTCTTGATCTCATAATAAACATGTGTAAAACATCTATATTTAAACATCATATACCCAAATAAACACATGTAAATAAGCATCTAATCAAATATAAACAACACATAAATTTAAGCATGTATCTAGATGTCAAACATAAACATGCATAAATCATATGTCTACGTCCAGAGTATATAAATCTATATGTCAAATCATAAACAACACATAAATCATCTAGGTGGCAAGCATAAACATATAAATCATCTATGTATGTACATCCAAAGTATATAAATCTATATGTCAAATCATAAACACATAAATCATCTAGATGTCAAGCATAAACACATAAATCATCTATTTATACGTCCAAAGTATATAAATTTATATGTCAAATCATAAACGACACATAAATCATCTAGATGTCAAACATAAACACATAAATCATCTATGTATAGGTCTGGAGCATATAAATATATGTCAAATCATAAACACAAATGTCAAACATATAATAATGAAATATATAAGTCTAGTAGCATAAAAGATGCAACATCCTAATCTAGGGACTCATCAAAACACATACGAATAGAGAGACCCTCTGACTGAGTGTCCTGAGCATCTGATGGATGTGCAACTGCAACTGACCCCTACATATTTAGTAAAACAACTGGTTATACATAAATATATAATCATGTAAAGTATTTAAAATATATAAATTTAAACGTACATACACGCATGTTTAAAATTATTTAAAAGTCACCTGGCACTAGAAGGTGTCACGTCCACTGAATCTCTCTTGTGCACACGCTTTGACCCCATGCTGGAGGTAATGTGCTCAGCTAACTATGCCTAAAAAATATTACATATACGGGCATCATTAGACATGACTACAAATAATTGAACTGTATGTAAATATAAACTAAAAATAGAATAAGTGTATATATTAATGTTAAAATATATCAAATTAAATATCTGGGCCTAAGAGGTAGGAGGATCATCAGCTACCATAATATCATCCATGGAAGCTACATCGCAAGAACCATCTCTGGACCCAACCCTATATAGTAATGAGGAGTGTAGGGGGGGTGTATCTGAGAGGGGAGTGGTGTAGAGTCATACTGCAATTGCATATCCATAAAAGATCCCATCTCGGTGCTCACTTGCCTCAACTCCTACTACTTCTCCTCAAATCCCTCCAAGCCCTCAGTTGTGATACATACATCGCCAACTCGTATCTCCCCCTTTGCATTTGTGGAGTGATATGTGGGTGGGTCATGTTGTGCAAAGTTATGTGAGTGTTGTGTATGACTCAAGGGTGTGGTCTGCATCAGTGGAACTACAGGGCCCTACGAGACTCTAATCATATCTCTAATAGTCGGTATCAGTATCCTCTCTCTCTCTGTAATAAATGAATATAACTATAGTAGGTCCTCAAGAAAATAAACTGATATCTCAGTCTGACTCTACACTCCTATAAGAGCTCATAATTTTTCTAAGGTGGAGAGACCAACAACTCTAAACATGTCAGAATTGCTCGATTTGACACTAGATGATGCCTCAGAAGATGATATGGGTTGGGTTCTAGTCAAAATATATCTTCCCAGTGTATCATATGTAATGCTTGTGGTTGAAGATGCAATCTGAGAAATCCTATCAATTGCCTCCCTCTAGAAAGCAATGAGAACTCTTTCGACAATGGGATCCATCAATGGTGCTACGGTCGGAAACCTCTCATTGACCAAGTATCTATGAGTTGGTGCAGGTCGATCAGGCCTATGGTGTTGATCATGATCAACAACTCTACTGCGACCCTAACGAAAATAACCTAGAATATCTAGGTAGTTGACATGGAGGCCCAAACTAATCTCAAAGTACAACTACTATGTAAAGTACAAAGGAACCTGGTCATTATTAGGATACAGACTGTGAGCTACAAGGAATTGTGTATAAATCCTAGAGGTTATTTTAGGATCTACGCACTATGTCACCTAGTAAGCCCTCACCTTCGCCTTCCCCTCATAATGTGGGAAGAAATCTCGTTTGATGATGTTCTTTAGGACATGGCTCTGGACCATCTCCCAAGACACATCACCCAATATCTCTGCTCTCAACTCCCAAAAAATCTCAAAGACAATATGTCGAGTGTATGTCGTGTGGGATCTCAAGCGCTCACTCAGCTACTCGAGACTTGTTAGAATAGTGGAACATATATCTCTGTACACCCTATTATATGTACTAATTGCAATTCTCAATCTAGTCATCTCACCATCAGCTAAACAAAATATACTAGCTATATCAGGAAGAACAATCTCATCGAGACGTGCGCCACCATCAAGCGTGCCACCCTAAGGTGCATCGTCATGAGGATGTGCCATCTATGGGTAACATGTTAAATTTTATAAAATAAGTACATTACATGCATGTAACATGGAAACAAATTTATAACTATTTCCCAGCAAACATAGTAAAATAATAGGTAACCCGTCATGGAGCCGATTGCAATTGCGAGCGCAGGAGTTAGGGTTTCCTCTGGAGGAGGCACCGCAGAGGAGGAAGGGGTCGAAGGAGAGGACAAAGAGGCAAATGGGGAGGCAAGCATCTCAGATGGATGCGGGGTTGGGGCTTTCAGGTGCTCAGCTAGTGTTCGTTGGCAGTGGTTCCAGCCTTCTCAAATGTTTGGTGTTGGTGTTCATGGGCTCTTGGAGGCTAATGTGCTGACTGAAGGGAGGGAGGGGCTTTTATGGAAGCGTATTACTAAGGGGAAAGTCCTATCTACCATCATTGATGGGAGGGGGTTGGGTTCGGGGCGATCCATGTCTGGCTTGCGTGTGGTTTATGTTTGCAGAGGACCTTGTTGTTGGGGTCTCTTTGCTTTCTATTTTCTATTTTATCTGCCCTATTCATGGTAGAGGGTTTTTCTTGGTTGTGGAAGAGATGCCCAATTGTAGAGCCAGTGAATATCTTGGTGGGTGGTTCACCAATTCTGTGACGAACGAATGGCTTGACCTGATCTGGATTGTTAATCACTTTTCCTGTCTTTTTGTGTTGATTTCTATTGTTAATGGTTATTGTTAGAGTAATCATTAGTTTGCTTATTAATTAAATCATGTTGATTTAATTAATTAAGTTATTACTCTTTAGTGCTTAAGCTTTCTCTTAGGTGCATTAATAATTAATTCTTTTATTAATT
>MU223406.1:2038617-2053461 GCA_018584345.1 Thuja plicata | reverse complement strand
TTTTTTAGGCTTTAGGGTTTTGTTCACCTTTATAGGTTGAATCTTGTAATTCTTTTTTCATTAATTCAGATTATAATTTTGCTCTCACTTTTTGAGTAACTTCTGAGTTCTGCTTTTTCCTCCTTCTACTTCTCTCTTGTAACAGGTTATTTGCATGTAGGTATTCTTGGCATTCTGTGGATTTGTATTTCTCAAATCCTACAGTTATCCCTTGTTGATAGAAGCTTTATATTTCAGGGATGAACCCATTTTTGGCTTATTTCCTCTACATTATACTCCTATTGAGGTGGTGTATAACCCTATTGAGGTGTGAGCCTTTCGTGTGGCTTATTGGAGGTGGAGTCTTTCAGTTCATCAATTCTCTTCTCCTTCACTTCCTATTGAGTGGGAAGCTTCTTTTGAGGGGAAGGCTCAGCCTATTGAGGTGGTTTGCGGTTGTTGGGAGGAGATTGTTGTTTTTGGAGTGTGGTTGCCTCTTTCATGTAGCCACATGAAAGCTTGCTAGAAATGGCTGAGGGTTATTTTTTGCAGTCTGAATGGGTTGCGCTGAAAAACCAGAATAGTGCTGGAGGTATCCCTATGGTGCTGGTTGTTATAAGACTTGTTTCTACTGAAGAGGTAGTGGGAAACTGTGGCTTTCCCATTTTTTTATCGTTGTGTTGTTTGTTGTTTGTGGCTGGTTGGTGCCTGTAGGTGGATGATGTTAGTTTTCAAGGGCCCATGTTGGAGGATGGTTGTTTTTGGTTTGGGCTAAAGGATGAGAGTGGGACTATGGTGTTCCAAGATGTTGGTATTGTTGGTTTAGGGATCCAAATCAAAACCCTAAATTTCTATTTAGGGAGTTTTAATACTCCTGCTAAACTTATGGTGTAAGGATTTTGCTGGTTCTTGGGGCAACTGGGGTTTTAGAGTCTCATCTTTGTTAGCTGCTGGAAGTTTACTGTCTTTGGTCTGTCAGTTTGTAATGTTTATTCTTTAGGAGTGTTTCGTTTTAGTTGGGTTTCAGATTCCTGCCAAAATCTACTTGTTTAGGGTTTCGGGGCCCCTTCAAAACGTACTTTTACCCAAATCAACAACATGGAAACAAATTTGATATAAAACCATGCCATTACCTATAAACTAATATTAAAATCTAAAATACATGTACAACTATTTGATGAAATATAAATTTATTTATTTAATATTAATATGTACATCGCCTAGAAATTAGATCAAAAATAACATGTACAACACCTAAGCAGATTGTAAATGTGATAAATCATAACATAAATAAAGGAGAGAGAGAGAGAGAGAGAGAGAGAGAGAGAGAGAGAGAGAGAGAGAGAGAGAGAGAGAGAGAGAGAGAGGATTAAGAGAGTGTTAAGGAAATAAGGAGGTGTGTGTGTGTGTGTGTGTGAGAGAGAGAGAGAGGGGGAAATTGTGCATGTACGTTAACACACACACACACGTGTGTGTGTGTGTGTGTGATGCAGAGAAATAGGGCCTCAAAGACTTCTATGACAAATCTGTCAAAAATGTACTAGAATGGTGTTAAACCACAAGTTCCCAAATGCAACAATTGGTTCAAATGTGCCAAACCAAGGATTCAACCTTATCAATGGCCCAAAATGACTTTAAGGGTTTCTACTTACCCAATCCAACTAGGATAAACCACTCCCCAAGTTCCAAGTGCCCAACTTATAGGCAAACTCAAAATACTGTCCCAATAGGCCTAATTCGCTACTAGATCTACAGTGACTGTTTTCAGACTTTCCACAACAACTTCCCAAAAGACTCCTTAAAAAAATAACATATTCTGATACCCAATTGGCTTCTTTATAACATAATAAAGACTTAGTGCTGGTTGTTTTGGACCAACTTATCAGATTGATCAATTGTGAGTGGTTTTAAGGGCTAATTACCCCACTTTTACAAAGAAACCCTATTGAATATTCAACCACTGACCTTGGCTCTTCCAACAGAGTTATGAAATGACTTTAATTAAAGTAAAATGCAACAAATTTGATTCTACTGGCCTTACACGTACCAAAGCACCAAATTGCTCCTTAAAAACCCTTAAAACTAGGACATGCTCAATGTCAACCGTCCAACCTCAATCCCATCCAAACAAAGGTTGATTCTTCATTGAAATGACATCCCCTAATGGATTCATGCATAAAAAAGTGCCCTCATTCGAGAAGATCTCATGCTACTACACCTTAACCCTAATTTAGTTACTCTTCAACCAAACATTCATGAGTGCTCATGAACATTCTCTACTTGTCTGCACATTAGAGGGTCTTATACATGTTAATCTAAGGTCATTCCATGAGAATCAATTATTAGCATTCATGGAATGAACATTAATCCATTAAAACAATCAAAACTGCTATGAATGTTGTATCTTCATGAGTCTGTTAGCGAATAGAGTGAGCAATCAGAAAAAAAAAAATGGGATCTTAAAACATGTGTAATGCTTTCAACATATTCTATTTAATGTTGCTTAATTTATTTGAAATGCATTGAAATTGAATACAATCAAACTAACATAATAAACTTGCAGAATTTAGTTATTTTTATTGCTTCCAAGGATGTAGTCCATACAATTTCATTTATGTATTGTGTATATTCCATATGTCGCATCCAGGCTATATATGATGTAAATAAACAGTTTCAACGAATCCCAATCGGTTTCCCATGCTTACAAACTCATTTAACCCCTTTGTTGGCAAGTGATGCATTTATCGAGATATATGATACACTTGAGGGTTGTCATTTATGGCAACACATCTGAAATGGTTATTGCTTGAAGTCATTTATAGTTTTGGATATACAGATAGCAAAATTACTAAGTACAGTAATCAGAAATACAGAGTATAACGGTACAATTTTGGATAGAGAAGACAGTATATGATGAATGGGGACATACGAGCTTAGAGGAAGACAATTTGGAGTATGTATGACCTTCGGGTAAAGTTGCTTGAGTTTTGGTATTGATCACAGTGAGTTACAGTGTTTTGAAGTCATGCGAAGACAGAAGAACAAAGATACAAAGCAAGTAAACAATCATGATGATTGAGTGAGTATGTCGTGGACGCCTAGCGTGCTAATTTGGATTGTGATTTCAGATTACCCATTCTTTGATAGTGTATGGTCGCCAACTTCGTATTTACTCTTTGAGTATATATTAATTCTATTTTGTAATGAATTAGAGAGTTGATATATATATATATATATGAAGAGATTTTTGTAAAGTGAAGTGTGTAAGAGATGAGATGATATTAAGCATATGGAATGCATGGATGCATTGGGATGTAAGACAGATGTGAGCTACAACTAGAACTATCTAAGCATAGCTTATGCTTGTAATGTTCACTACTAATAATTGATTGTAACAGAGTTATTTCTGATTGTAAGAGTAATGTGCTCAGTATACCTTTAATAGGGTTTTGTATTCCCCTAACAGGGAAATGTACTAATGTAATATTCAACTCCTAACAGGGATACTATACTTTTAGTGCATATTTGTGGGTACCATCCCCACCAGGGTTTTTCCTTGGCTAGGGTTTCCTCGACAACAATTCATGGTGTTATGAGTTGTGTTGTGTGCTTATGTTCTTTTCATTTCAGTAATTATATGGTTAAGTTGGAAATTATTAAGTTCATGTTTAAAGTGTTGTAATACTGATTCACAACCCCCCCCCTCTCTCAGTATTACTTAATCCTAACACCCTTAAACAATGTTTCCCTCCTAATTGGCACTAGCTATTAGGATTTGAAAATTCAAATTTAAAACTCCTTATTTTAATAAAGAAACTAAATCCTATACTCCACTAATGATCTCTTAAGGATCAATGTGGCTTATCTAAATGCCCTAAATGCCTTTGAGGCTCCTTCCAAGCCTAGGCCCATTAAATCCATAATTAGGTCCTATGGTCCTATTAGGACCATTAGGACATTTTACATTTTTGTTTACATCATTATACTCAAATGCCATTATAGGCCTTAAAATATCCAAATTGAGTTTATTGGATCCATGAGTGACTCCATCATGCTTCCTTGGTGTCTTCATTGTCTTCATGTCCTTAGGTTCCCCCTGCACCGTACTCCCCTTGTGGAAAATAAATTTTTCCCCAAAAGTTAAGGCGTCTTTTTTTCACACCTCTTAGCTTTCTTGTTAGAGTTCTGCAACTTTGTCCTTTTCCATCAGGCATCTATTGTAATAATAACTCTTTATCCCATCTCCTTCAGCCTGCAACAACATTGTTAGAAACATAAAATTAAAATGCATCATTAATGCCTTTACTTGTCTATCGTTTGGGACAGTCATAATTAGATTGTTTGAACTGTCCTCCCTTCTATATTTTAGGATCCCAATGACCCCTACTACTGCCCTCCATGGACAAACCTTTTTCACCTTGCACTGGTGAATCAATAAAACACCAATGTGTGCACACAACTATACTATCCTTCATCCCACTATTTTTCCATTCTGCCACCTTGTGTTCACTATCATTACCATTAGTTTTCAGCACCAACAATGATGCTATGATCCTCTGTTCTCCTTCCATAGACCTGTACTTCTTATGGTCCTGCAAATCAATATACTCCTTCTATCCAAAATAAATGATTCTTGTTTCACTAGAAACACTATTTGGCAAAGGTTTGAGGGTGAAATTTTTATCATCCCTGTGAACAATGTAGTTGTTCTCATAACCATGATGAATGGTCCTCCTCAAGGACTGCCAAGGCCTTCCCAAAAGAACATGACAAAAAGTCGTGGAGACAATATCGCATAACACCATGTCTCTATACTCACCAATAGAGAAATCTACATAGGATCGTTCCTTAATCCACATACTTTGTTCATCACTCACCCAAGAAGATTTATAAGGTTTATCATGAGGAAAATTCTAAAAATTCAACTTATTAACCACCTCATATGAAACTAGGTTATCAAATGAGCCTGAGTCTATTATCATCTTACACACCTTACCTTGGATTAGACAATGAGTTCTAAAGATGGATACCTCTTTCTGTTGTATAGCTTCTCCCTTTCTCATGATGAGAAGTTCACCTTCAGTATAAGGCCCTACCTCAATAATTTCACCTTTCTCCTTCTTTTCTTCCTCCCCTTGTGTTAAAGTCACTCTCTTATTAAACTTCCATGTATCCTTTTCTGGACACTTGTAGAAAGGATTCCCTTCCTCTCCACGGTTATAACACTTTCCATTGAAGGTACTAGTCCTTCTACCTACACCAAATCTGCCACAACCTCTTTGCCATTTCTCTGACCAAACATAGGCTCTTTGCCCTTCTCGCTGCTAATTTTCTCTTGTCCTTCATTAGATCTGTTCCCTCTGCCCCTATTTGACTAGCCTCTTCCACCTCCTTGTCTTTCTTGTCTTCTCTTTAATTTTTCCTCAGCTTTGATGACCAACTTATAACATTCTTCCACAGTGCTAGGTGGAGTAAGACTAAGCTCATCTTTTATATTGAACCTTAGCCCACCTAAGAATCTTTCCACTTTCTCCTCCTCATCTTCATCGTGGGTAACCCTGACATCAAGTTTGCAAAACTCCTCGGTGTACTTTTGGACATCCATGTCCTTTTGTCTCAAACTTTGCATCTTTTTGTATAACTGAACCTTGTATTCTTTAGGAAGGAACTTCTCCTTCATTTTTTCCATCATCCTTAGCCATGAAGTAATTCTGGTCACTCCCTTCTTCCATCTATCTACTTGCAAATAGTCCCACCAAAGCAATGCATGCCCCTTTAATCTAGACTTTGTAATCTTCACCTTTTGACTATCTTCCACATCTTCACAACCAAAGAAATTCTTAACAACACTAAACTAATCAATCAATTCCTCATCATTCATCCTAACATCATACATAGGAATATCATATGTACCTTTGTAATAATTTCCCTTAATGGCTTTGACAAGCTTAGGCATCCTTGCTTCCTCAGAAGCTAACTCTTCCCTTGGTGCTCTCTCTCCTTCTTCAATCTCTTCTTCTTGGTCTTCTTGTGCAGTGTCTCCTTGATTCTTACTTATCTACCTCTTCATATTTTCCATCTCTGCCTTCATCTTCTTATTCTCCTCTACATATTGTGCCACAATCTTGGCAAGATCCACATTTGTCATTCTTGGAGGCATCTCTTGAGCCTCTTCTCCAAATGTGTCAAACTCTTCTTCTTCATAAATATACCCTATCCTTCTCCCAAAGGATACTACTGTGCTCTAATACCAGTTCATCTAGAGCAATGGAGCCTTAAAGACTTCTATGAAAAATCTTGTCAAAAATGCACTAGAATGGTGTTAAACCACAAGTTCCCAAATGCAACAATTGGTTCAAATGTGCCAAACCAAGGATTCAACCTTCCCAATGGCCCAAAATGGTTTTAAGGGTTTCTACTTACCCAATCCAACTAGGATAAACCACTCCCCAAGTTCCAAGTGCCCAACTTATAGGCAAACTCAAAATACTATCCCAATAGGCCTAATTCCCTACTAGATCTACAGTGACTGTTTTGCAGACTTTCCACAACAACTTCCAAAAAGACTCCTTAAACAAATAACTTATTTTGATACCTAATTGGCTTCTTCATAACATACTAAAGACTCGGTGTTGGATTTTTTTGTCCAACTTATCATATTGATAAATTGTGACTAGTTTTAAGGGCTAATTACCCCACTTTTACAAAGCAATCCTATTGAATACTCAAACCCTGACCTTGACTCTTCCAAAAGAGTTATGAAATGACTTGAGTTAAAGGAAAATGCAATGACTTTGATTCTATTGGCCTTCCACATACCAGAGCCCCAAATTGCTCCTTAAAAACCCTTAAAACTAGGGCCTGCTCAATGTTGACCCTCCAACCTCAATTCCATCCAAACAAAGGTTGATTCTTCATTGATATGACATCCCCTAATGGATTCATGCATAAAAAGGTTCCCTCCGTCGAGAAGATCTCCTCTTGCTACATCTTAGCCCCGATTTAGTTACTCTTCAACCAAGCATTCATGAGTGATCACCAACATTCTCCACTTGTTTGCACATTAGAGGGTTAGAATTCTATTATACATGTTTCTCTAAGGTCATTCCATGAGAACCAGTTATTGGCATTCATGGAATGACCATTAATCCATTAAAACAATCAAAACTGCTATGAATGTTGTATCTTCCTCAGTCTGTCAGCGAATGCAGTGAGCAATTAGAACAAAATGGGATATTAAAACATGTGTAATGATTTCAACATATTCTATTTAATGTTCCTTAATTTATTTGAAATGTATTGAAAGTGAATACAATCAAACTAACATAAGAAACTTGCAGAATTCAGTTATTTTTATTGCTTCCAAGGATACAATCTATACAATTGTATTCCTCTTTGTATTGTGTATATTCTATATGCCCAATCTAGGCTATATATGATGTAAATCAACAGTTTCAACCAATCCCAATCAGTTTCCCATGCTTACAAACTCATTTAACCCCTGAAACAATGTTTCCCTCCTAACTGGCACTAGTCATTAGGATTTGAAAATTCAAATTAAAAACTCCTTATTTTAATAAAGAAGCTAACTCCTATACTACACTAATGATCTCTTAAGGATCAATGTGGCTTATCTAAATGCCTTTGAGGCTCCTGCCAAGCCTATGCCCATTAAATCCATAATTAGGTCCCATGGTCCTATTAGGACCATTAGGATATTTTACATTTTTTTACATCATTATACTCAAATGCTATTATAAGCCTTAAAAATATCCAAATTGAGTCCATTGGACCTATGAGTGACCCCATCATGCTTCCTTGTTGTCTTCATTGCCTTCATGTCCTTAGGTGCCCTTGCACTAGAGAGAGAGAGAGAGAGAGAGAGAGAGAGAGAGAGAGAGAGAGAGAGAGAGAGAGAGAGAGAGAGAGAGAGAGAGAAATACAAATGTACCTAAGTTTTTTTAAACATTTTCTAAAGTTTTTCTATTTTTTTTCAAGTTTTCCTAAAAAATATATAATACAATAATTAAAAACAACGAAAATGAAACATACATGTAGCTAAATAAATAAATTTTAATTTTTTCTAATATTTTTCTAAAATTTCCTAACGTTTTCTAATAGTTTTACTTTTTTTTCTAATATTTTTTAATAGTTTTCTAAATTTTCCTAAGGTTTTCTATTAGGTTTCTAAGATTTTCTAATAAATTTCTAATTTTTTAAAATAAAAAACAACTATAAATTACTGAAAACGAAAAAATTACTAATAACTAACTAAAAATAATTTAGAAACATATAATTTTAAATCATAAATAAACAAGAAAAGGATGAAATTAGTGCACATGGTATGAACGAAGGTCGACGAGAGGTCAAAAATGCTCACAAGTTGCTTCTGATAGCCTCTGGTAACAAGGGTGTTCGCTCCAATGCCTGTCTTGGTCTCCAATAACAGTGAAAGTGAAAAGTGACAGTTGAAAAGTCCTACCAGAAATTTATATAAAATCCAGTTGAAAGGGCCTTCGCGCTAAGACCCTTGTGTCATGGTATTCGCGTGAAGACCCCCCTTCACGTAAACTACCCCACGTCATCCCGTTCACGCAAAGGGGTTTATGCCACTTCGGGCGAACACCCATATTTGCACGAAGGGGTTGATTATGGAAAGTTTTCAATCATGCAATTTTTATTCGTGGGCAAAAGTGGGACACAGTTTTGTGAGATCACCCCCCTAGTACAACCAAATTAAGCACACAAGTAGTCGGTCATACAAATCATAGATATTGTCTAACAACTATTTAGACTTTTCAACTAACATCCAACCCTAAAATATATTATGAAACTGATGATGCATATACATAGAATAAATTTGAGCAAATAATTTTAACTATAAGTTGCATCAATGTGTGGCTTAGCTGGCATTGCTATCTTTTGCTTGACTCATCTAGTAATGCCCTTCATGAAAACATAAAACATAATCATCATGTTGATTATATAATTTGATCAATTATCTACCATATTTCAAGCATACTCTACCTTGAGTTGACATGTTTTATTATTATTATTATTATTCATTGTTCCAATGTTATCGGATGTCTTTGAAGAGACATTTTTATCCATTGTTGATATATGTTGCACTCAAAAGAGAACAAATAGCTCTATTTGTTATGTACGTATTTACAAATGGAGATTCTAAATATTGAAACAATCCAAAAAATATTACAGTATATTCAAATTAGTATATTGTAGTGTTTCTCCTTAAAACTCAATAATTTGGGGAAAAATGATGTATGACCTTTGTAAAACATGTGCAATTAAAACACACACAACAACACAACTCTCATATGTTTTTCAACTTCTTTGATATACCAAATATATTTTGTAGATTGAATTATCTACTAATACTCTATCTTCTAGGATTATAAATGCTTTCTTTTTTAACATTTTATGTTGTATTCATATGCAAATTTCTTTGAGAGCCCTAACTTACTTATATGCAAGTTATTTGAAGAGAATAATTTGAACTTGCATTTCTATTAATGAACGAACATGAATATATTCAACATAGAGAGAATTCTATAATTATAATTGAAAAATTCTTGAAGAAGTATTTATTTTTAAAGTCAAAACTATTATACTATTAACAACAATAAAGCATTTTCATGCATTTTTCTCTCATGTCATGTT
This sequence comes from Thuja plicata, assembly GCA_018584345.1. Lineage (NCBI taxonomy): Eukaryota > Viridiplantae > Streptophyta > Pinopsida > Cupressales > Cupressaceae > Thuja > Thuja plicata. Next base: position 2,043,804 of record MU223406.1, on the reverse strand, counting down.
TTTTCCCTTCCTGATGATGGGTTATGGAGTTTGACCCAAGACATTGAGAAAATAAACTTAATCGATACCAAAAACTATGCACAATAATAAAACACTTTTTTAAATGATTATAAATTTAAATATTTAATGTCCCTGTGACTTGATCTAACCATTTGATAACATTTTTAGATGAGTTTAATCTAATTAAGTTTCACATATTTAATCAAATATCATGCGTGTGTGTTTAAAACCACACAAAAATTGACTTTTAGGTATTATCACTAACATGTTTTTAACTAATACTTTTTAAAGCTACACAAAAGCAACTTTTCATACATGTTAATCAATTGACCATCTTCCCTAATGATTGAAGTTAGTGAAATCATGATACAAATAAGTCAGACAAAGTAACTTCTAATACATGTTCTTCAATTGATCCTCTTCCCTAGTAATTAAGAATACCAAAACCATGATTAAAAAAAAACCACACAAAACTAACTTTAAATTATTGTTCATTTGATTGACCCTCTTCTCTACTGAGTGAAGATAATGAAACTATGATGGAAAACTCATACAAAAGTAACTTGAAATACATGTGTGATTGGTCATTTTCTCTAGTGATTGAAGATTATGAAACTATGATGGAAAATACATTATAAAAGTAATTTTTAATACATGTCCATTTGATTGATCTAATGATTGAGGATAGTGAATTTATAACATTTTTAGATGAGTTTAATCTAATTAAGTTTCACATATTTAATCAAATATTGTGTGTGTGTGTGTGTGTGTGTGTGTGTGTTTAAAACCACACAAAAATTGACTTTTAGGTATTATCACTAACATGTTTTTAACTAATACTTTTTAAAGCTACACAAAAGCAACTTTTCATACATGTTAATCAATTGACCCTCTTCCCTAATGATTGAAGTTAGTGAAATCATGATACAAATAAGTCAGACAAAGTAACTTCTAATACATGTTCATCAATTGATCCTCTTCCCTAGTAATTAAGAATACCAAAACCATGATTAAAAAAAAACCACACAAAACTAACTTTAAATTATTGTTCATTTGATTGACCCTCTTCTCTACTGAGTGAAGATAATGAAACTATGATGGAAAACTCATACAAAAGTAACTTGAAATACATGTGTGATTGGTCATTTTCTCTAGTGATTGAAGATTATGAAACTATGATGGAAAATACATTATAAAAGTAATTTTTAATACATGTCCATTTGATTGATCTAATGATTGAGGATAGTGAATTTATAACATTTTTAGATGAGTTTAATCTAATTAAGTTTCACATATTTAATCAAATATTGTGTGTGTGTGTGTGTGTGTGTGTGTGTGTTTAAAACCACACAAAAATTGACTTTTAGGTATTATCACTAACATGTTTTTAACTAATACTTTTTAAAGCTACACAAAAGCAACTTTTCATACATGTTAATCAATTGACCCTCTTCCCTAATGATTGAAGTTAGTGAAATCATGATACAAATAAGTCAGACAAAGTAACTTCTAATACATGTTCATCAATTGATCCTCTTCCCTAGTAATTAAGGATACCAAAACCATGATTAAAAAAAACCACACAAAACTAACTTTAAATTATTGTTCATTTGATTGACCCTCTTCTCTAGTTAGTGAAGATAATGAAACTATGATGGAAAATTCATACAAAAGTAACTTGAAATACATGTGTGATTGGTCATTTTCTCTAGTGATTCAAGATTATAAAATTATGATGAAAATACCATATAAAAGTAACTTGTAATACATGTTCATTTGATTGATCTAATGATTGAGGATAATGAAACTACAACAAATAAACCAAAAAAAACACACAAAAACAACTATTAATATATATTCATCAATTGATATTCCTCCCATACATGCTCATCGATCCTCTTCCCAATGATTGAGGATATACCATGATGAAAATAAAAACCACACCAAAATAACTTCTAATAGATATTCATCACTTGGTCCTCTTCCCTAACGAGTGAGGGCAGTGAAACCATGATGAAAATAAGCTACATAGATATATAACACTCCCTTTATGCAGAAACAACATATAAATGATAGGATGCAACATATTACCAAATACAGAGCTCAGAATGCCATGCTTATATAACACATGGCATCTTGAAATATTGTTAATAAGAAGACACCGCCACCAAATCTGCAATTTATTCAACATAGCTTAATGTTATACTAATAAAAACTAAGTAGACACACTAGTAGCATAGTAGCCAAGCTTGACAGGAGAGCATTAAGCAGGGCAGTTACCACTTATGGGCGAAGACGCCATTTTTTCTCAGAGCGTTGAGCATATGGAAACAGGCAGCATCATCGTCATCATAATCACCATTGCTGCACACCACAAAAAGCTCGTCGACCAGGCAAATTGCTCCGCTCTCCAGCAATTCCCTCGCGTCTTGAAACCCTAATTTCACAACAACAAAATCCTTCTCGCCCAAATTCCTTTTCATCCACCCTCCAATTTCACTCTGGTTCAGTCGCACCTCTTCCAGTCCGCTGTTTTTGGCACCGGAAGCTGTGTAATCCACGCCTATAGAATAGATTTTGAACGCCTTGTTTTGCTTCGGATAAACCCTAACGAACCAGTCGCTTATAACTCCTTCAGTGTCATTAGCCCCAATTTCAACATAAACATGGCGGTTTAAGTTGCTTATGTCCAGAATACTCGGCAAATAAATGGCTTTGTTGTGGTTCTCCGATAATGGCTCCGCGAATTCGACTAAGCTCCTGTTGAGCTTCAGGGGAGCGCAGTGGTGAATAGGATTTGATTCCAAGGGAAGCTTGCGTAGCGCGATTACTGAAGAATTCCCTGCCACGGTCACATGAACGACATCGGAGTTTCTGAAAAGAGCTGCCGTGGGGGCCAGAGAATGCAGAGGGTTTGAACTCAGGGCCGCTCTCCTGGGCGTCACAACAATAATGGCGACGCCGTTAGGTTTCAGAGTGCGTTCGATCTCGACGGCGAACAGAGCAGGCGCCCGGGCTCGATCCACGGACGCGGATAACACAAAATCGAAGGAATTATCTGCAAAAGGCAGTCGTTTGAGTTTGCCTTTGCACGACCCGCGATCGATTCCCGTGGCATCGGGAACTCCATTTTTCCTCAACGCCAAGACGGCGTGAACGGCATGACAGCCGACGCAGAGGCCTTTCAGGCCAGGCCGCAGGAGGCCTTGCTTCAACAGATCGCTGTAAATGTCAGAGTAGAATTTTACTGTTGGCCTCAGCGTCCAGATCTGGGGCTTGGTAGGGGATTCGATCCCTACACCTCCTGGACGGTAGAAGGGTTCGGAGCCGGCCGTTAGGTCACATGGACCGCTGTCCTGGACAATGTAGAGAACCGGCATCAGAGCCAGGATCATTGAAAAGCAAATGCTGCGGAACATCAGCCGCTTGCCCAGGGCGCCATACACGAGCTCCATCTTCGTCAGTTTTGCATCCATTCAGCCCAATCGAAAAGAAAATCACAAAATAAAGGACGGACCAGCCCTAGCGTGATGAAACCCTAAGCAGGGCTCAAGTAGAGCAGGGTATGTGTTTTGCAAGATTAGATCAAGCAAAAGAAAGAGATTTACCAGCAAGCGATTCGAACTCTAGATCTACCGTGTACAAAATCTTGCAGCGGTATGGTTTCCACCCACCATGACCCTGTGCATTTTTTTCATTGCAAACAACAGCTTCACTACATGCTTCGGCATCGTTTCTGGTCGATTTCCCACCAATTTCAACACTACAAATTCTGATCTTGAGGACTTCATGAACCTATTTCCATTCTAAAACAGCCATTTTGGCCACCAAAATGCCCTTTTCCTCTGCAATCACAAACCTATTTCCATTCACAGGCAGCTCAGATCAAAATATATATATCAAAACCCCAGTCTTGGCGACGGCATCTAACTTCATTAATTGTTCCGATCGGCTAAGAAATCATGGCGGGCCCCAGATTTCTGGACGTGTCCTCTACAGATTTATACCAGGGAATTTGGAATACATTCCAGAGAGCTGGGATTACATGTGATGCAATTGTAAGTGGATTAAATTACTGCTGTAATATGTTTCTATCGAATAACATTAAATTTGAATAATTGTACGTTGCTCTATTATTGTGTCAGCGAAGTGCAGGCGAAGGGCCACGCAATGTACGTTCCACGGTAAGAAGCATTAATATAACCATCTGTTGAGTTTTGTAATTTATCCATGAAAATTTTTGAACGTTTTCACATTTTCTCAGCGTTTTTGAGTAGAACTACATTAGGACCACCAAAAGGACCACCGCTGAAATGGTGTCCATTCATTTCAACATTATTGAGAGAAAATTAAAGGTGTAAATTTAAGGTGAGAGAAAGGTCAATCACTTCTTGACAAATGAAATGAGAGGAATCTGGTACCTAACGGACTTTATCTATTATTAAAAAACAACTAAGGAAAATAAATTACTTGAGGTTAAAAAATTACTTTGTTTTCCAACACACCCCGAAAATATTCATTTTTTAAATGATGAGTTGAAATACAAAACATGTAAAATATATTTTTTTAAATATTATCATCATCATGAATAGTGTGGAGTTATTCATTTTTTAAATGATGAGTTGAAATACAAAGCATGTAAAATATATTTCTTAAATATTATCATCATCATGAATAGTGTGGAGTTTAGCCGTCACTGAGCGAAATATTATGTTACTAACAAAAAAATTCTCTTTTTGACTGGTGACTATGCAGCGAACTAAAAACAAATTTATAAAAGAGAGCTTTCCAAATAAAAAAATTAAGTGTTCCTTTTAGTTGCCTGCGTAGACATTTACCACTTGATTTAGTGGTCTTCTTTTATAAACAAGATTAGTAACAATTTTGACCGTTGAGCTCTTTTTACTCTTAGCTTTAAGTTGTACAGCTACTTTTGAACCCACTTTATTTTCGCATTGTTTAATATTTTATTTTGATTATTTAGCATATGCATCCCTATTTTCTGGGATGAAATTATAATATTCCTACCATTCAAAATGTGCCTTTTCTAAATACCTACCTGTTGATGTTAGTTTTGTACCACTACATAACATATAGGACTAAACGCTTGATACAGGGTATCAAACACTCAACCCTCTCTTGAAAAGCATATACTCACAAAGGATGTGAGGAAACACTCCAAGGTTC
>MU223406.1:2005460-2018171 GCA_018584345.1 Thuja plicata | reverse complement strand
CTAGGATTGCTAAGATACCTACTCGTGGTTGTCTAGTTGATCCCACATCTTTAATAAATGTCATTACTGAGGAAAATCTTTTTATGAAAGGCTTACAACATGATTTTTATGACTCATCTGATGCATGTATCCAAACTTGTAATGGCTTTCTTTATCCTGCACTTGGTTCTATTAACTTACCTATTGAACTTTGTGGTAAGGTTATAGATACTACCTTCATCATTATTCCTACTTCATATCAATTCCAAATCAAATTTGGTTTACCTTGGATAACTGCTATGCATGCTATCACTTCTCCCGTTCATAAATGTCTTAAGTTAATTCATAATGGAGAAGTCAAAATGATTAATCATAGTTTGTTTGAACCTTCTAGGCCTAGAGATTGTGCTACTCTCGATTTTATTTGGCCTTCATTAACTAATTCATGTCCGCCTCGCCCTGATCATCTCTTTTGCTCATATCAATCTTACAAACATCGCAAAATTGTTGAGTTAAGTATGCCTTAGATTGATTCCAACCGTGGTCTTTTGCCTACTCCTGCAATATCTCCTTTATCCATTGCTGCTAATAAAATTGATCAAACTTCTACTCTTCCATTACAACCTATTGAGAATCCTCCTATAGAACCTGTGAAGAAAACTATTGTCATTCCTCCTAGTTCTTAGCATGTGCCAACCAAAGTTAAACGTAACAAATTTGCTAATGAACATTGTAAGAAGCGTAGACCTAATGCTAGAGCTCGTGCTTGTATTATTCGAAACTCATTACCTACCTTCGATCAACCCATGCCTGATGCACTGGATGTTAATATTCCTGATGTTAAGACGAACGAGTATGATAATCCTATTTGCATCTTGGATCCCATTTCAATCAACCTTGATGAGGAGGACACTCTCGATGATCCTATTGATCTTAGTGATGAATATGAGACCATTGATCTTGAAAATGATTTACCTCATATGCTTTCAACTCAATTAAAAATTCAACCTAGTAATGAGCATTGTCATTCTCAAGAGGATCCTTGTTTGGAACTGGCTATCATTCCTACTATATTGGATATAGTCCCTCTTGCGAGTTGCCCACCTACCCTAAATAACATTAACCAAGATGGGGAGGGTTGACAACATGCTTGATTAGCTCATCCTTTATGGTAGCCCTTTTTGTGTTGTATGTTGTAGTGTGATTCTCCCGTAATGTGTTTTTAAATGTTTGTCAGATTCTTTTATACAACCCTTGTTACACTGTTAGTGCAAGGCGATAAAGGAATCAAAACTGTTGTTCAATTCCTCTATGTGTATCTATATTCTTCTATATATTGTTTCATGTTATGTTGTACTTGTGCTATTTTTTGTAACTATTTTCCTTGTACAATCTACTTGGATCTGTGACATGGTAGCACTAATTATTTTTCGTCTCCAGGTTGTGGTCCGAAAAGATTCCTCTTCGTAATTCTTAAGTTTCTTTCCTCCTTTGTGATCGTAGTTCTAATTTCTTTGGGGAATGATGTCAATTCATTTGCAATAATATCATATTTCTATGTACATGTTATCTTATGATCATACTAACCCCACATTAGGTAGATCCCTCTTGTGTTCTTAGGTATGTTTATATTTTATTTCCCTTGATTTGTCTTCCTTTGGTGGCATCTCGCAGTGGAAATGTAATCTGTAGAGTTGCTTGTGTTTCCGTTAAAACCATTGCTCCTGTTAAAGTGTTAGAAATGACTTTAATGTGGGGGCATACACTCTACTCACTTTGTGCACACACGCACGTTCAAAATAGTTTTCAAAATTTAAAACCTTTTCCCTTTATGGATTAAAAGAAGCTAATCCTTAAAGCATGGTCATTTTTACTTTTTTAGGATCTCTTGATCCCTCCAGTTTAAATTTACACGGATCTCTTAATCCCGCCAATTTTTAATTTACAATATTTTGATCGCTTTAAGAATGGATCTCCCTGATGGGTTGACTAGTGAGTAGCCACATTCACTAGGCAGTTCAACTCCATCTTTCCAGTTACGCTTTTGTGTGGTTCACAATGAGACATAAGTTCTCATTGGGCGAGATAATCACACCCCTTCTCTCTCTCCTTAACTAAGTGATGTCTCTCTTATCGTGATCTTAGGGTTGATAAAGACTTAAGTCCCTTAGGGACTTGAGGGTTTCTTTATCCCTTTTTGGTTCCAATAAGATTGTTTGTTCTTTATGTTTTCCTTTACCAAGAGTTTGTGTTGAGCTCATACTCTTGCTAAAGTGGGGGCTAAATGTATAGTCAGAAAATGGAAGCACTTCCATTTTAGACTTCTTTAGCCTTCTGAGTAAGTGGCTTGGGGTCATGACAAGTGCCTTGAACGGGTTTCTAATCTTGACATGGCTTCCCCCCTATTATGTCCCTCTTTACACTCATGTTTAGCATGATTTCTACATTCTGGACTGCAGACTGGTGATTCTGGGCTTCAGGGTCAGGGTTGACCTTTTAGGTCTATGTCGACCTTGACCCTGACCTAGGTCAGGGTTGACCTCAACCCTGACCTAGGTCAAGGTTGACCTCGACCTTGACCCAGGGTTCAGATCCCAGGGTCTCACAGTTTTTGGATGTCGACCTTTGCAAAAAGTGTTTCCCACTTTCGGGTCGGCTGTTTCGGGTTCCGAAGCATCAATTCCTAAATTATATTTAATATAGGTCCTCTCCTAGGGGTAAAGGTTTTAATAGGAATTTAATCCTCCTATGTAGGCCTCCTTAGAAGATTGTGCCCTAGTTTCATATAAAAGGGAGCCTTCTCCTCTCATTTTTTCTAAGTCTTCCAAGTGCAAAAAAAGTCTTCTAATTGTGATCAAGCATTCTCAAACTATCTTTAAGTGTGATTCAAGCAAGCTAAGGAGAAATATTTCAAGCAAGCATTCATCCATTCAAGCATCCATTTTGATGAAGGAGATCCATTAGAGGCCATTGAAGGATTCAAGCCACATAGTGCCCTTTTGGTGATATCTCCATCCACCTTCTTCCAAGCCTATTCCAAATTCAAGAACCCATTCAAGAATTGGTGTTGGAGATCTACAAGCAAGAGATTGAAGACATCCTACCTTTCTACATTCCACATTTTGAAGCATACTTTTGGATTGAAGGATTCGAATCCTCCACAAGGACTTTTACAAAGCAAGGTGAATTTATGCATTTACTTTGTCTATTTCTGCAATTTCAATTACATATATTTAAGGTTAATTCCAAAACCCGGGTTTGACTAAGGCAAACCCCTCCCCCACAACAAAAAATCCTCTTTTTCTTGCAGGTATAGGTTCATGATTGTAGTTTTGAGACCAGATTTGGATACCCTTTTTGGATGTCTTTCAGACGGCGCGAACAGATTTTCTGTCGGACCTATGCAGGTCAGGGTTGACATTTGTGGATCAAGGTCGACCTTTTTCATAAGACAACATCGGAATGGAAAAAGATTTCTAAGTTTTGTTTGTCTCTGCGTTCTGGTTTGGGATCAACTGTCAAATTTTTTAAAAACAATCTACAAACCTCAAAAAACAACATTCTTTGATCTACAACTTTGTAAGGTTGGTTCTTCTTCCTATCCTTTTCAATTACTATAATCAAACACATTCATTTAATCAATTTACAAAATTTAAGACATCCTTCTTGTTCTCTTTTCCAAATAGTTGATTCATTTGTGTATTAGCCCTTCTCTTGGGTTGATCAACTTGGATCTTCCATTTGTGCATTTGAGGGTAGAAAAGGAGAATTTTATCTTTTCCTTAATCACAATTGCAATACTTAATCAATACAATGCAATTAAATGTAAAGGAAGGTTAAGGAACTCAATACAATTCTAAGCAAATCAAAGAATAATTAATAAAAAATCTCCTTACCCCTTTACATAAATGTAACATCACATTTCATACATTACATTTTGGTAACAACACAAACATTCTATTTTATATATTACACAATCTTATTCTGTTGTGGTGTTCTTGGTGCAGAAACCTATCTTGTAATTCCATGCTCATTACAAAAGTTAGTGAATTCATCATAAATAAATTCTCTTCCTCTATTTGATCTTAGACATTTTAGTTCCTTTCCATAAAAAATTCAACTATGGCTTTATACCATTTAAACATCGTGAATGCTTCTTATTTCTCTTTTAAGAACATAACAATCATCATTCTAGAATAAACATCAATAAAGATAATGAAGTATCTTGTTGACATCTTACAATTATTCAATTGTGTATTGTCATTGATATTTACACAAATGTCTATACCTAAACCGAGCACAGTCAGTGTATGTCATGTTCTCTCAGGCATTGAAGTAGACGAAAGTGATTTTCAGTTCTAACCAAGTTCACTCGGGCGTTACAGTAACAGTCGGGCATTGAAGGATTATAGTGTTAACCGAGTTATGCATTTAGTGTTAGCCGACTAACAATAGTTTACATTTTATGTTTAATTGGTTATATGCAACTGACAGACTTAAGTTTTATTATTTATTTGGAAGGTTATTCAAACCAACTTGACAAGGCCTATCATATATATACAAGGTCAAGTTTGGATTGAATGTGTGCAAGTGGAAGTAATAAGCATAAATATATAGCAGAGTTTGTAATATGAAGAGTGAAGGAAAAATCAGATGGGCTTCTGATTAAGGATAGGAAATACAAAGCTGCAATAGAATATTTGATTAGTGAGGATCTAGTTTTAAAGCCAGGGTAGAGATCTGAATTAGAAAAGATAGTTGCTTCATCAAATAGGTCAATCCATTGTTACTCTCTAACAATTGTGGCAGTGATCCAAATCTCTTTACAGAGTAGAATTAACAGTCTTTTGTAAATCCTCTCACAAGGTGACATTTCTACATTAAAGTGTTTGAATACCTCTAGCAAGGCAACTCCTTACAGGGTGATTAAATCCTCTAACAGCTTCATACCTAATAGTGTGCATTGTAACCTTTAACAGGGTTGGCTCCTAACAGGGCTCACTTCAGAAGAGTGAAAAATAATAACTAGTTGCAATTGGTGGTTTTTCCAAATTGGGTTTCCACGTTAAATCTTGGTGTCATCTGTGTACATGTTATTTTCTTATGATTTATGTTTCTACACTTAATCACTAAAGGATAATCACAATATATATTAAGATTTCTTTGTTAACCGAGTAACAAAAGAATATCTTTATTGACCGAGTAATAGTGATAAGTTTGATTAAGACATATAAAAGACTAAGATTTGTTTTTGTGGTAACTGATTCACCCCTCCCCTCTCAGTTACTCATCTCATTTTCAACAATTGGTATCAAATCTTTTGGTGCTTTTAGGAAAGGTTTCAAGGCCTAAGCTAAAGATTAGAGATGTCTTACAGGAGGGAGATCCTCAAGGTTAACAAAGACAACTTTGCTGCATGACAAGATTTGATGAGGCTACATCTATCTACTATTGGAGACACTGGTTTACAATTCTTAGATCATAAGTATGTGGAACCACCGAGACCTATGTTTGTTGATCAAATGATGGACATGAAGAATCACAACATAATGATGATTGATATAGCTTCTTCACTCAGCTATTCTGAATTTGATGAAGTCAAGGACTACCCTATTGCCTATGATATGTGGAAGAAACTACATGATATACATGGAGGAGATGACAATGTAAAGAGAGCCAAAGAAGAAAGTCTCAGAGGTTAGTTTGATCAGATGAAAATGAAAGAAGGAGAAGACATTACAAAATACAGTGAAATAATCAAGAAAAGTGTTAGTGCCATCAGAGCTACCGGTGGAATAATTGAAGACAAAACAATGGTTAGTAAGGTATTGAGAACTTTACTTCCTATCTATGCTATTAGAGTTTCATCTATTCAAGAGATGAGGTGCAGTAATGATATAACTCTAGATGCATTGGTTGGAAGGCTTACAACTTTTGAGTTGGACAATTTTGACAATTATTCTCCTAATCTTAGCAATTTTGAGTCCGCGTTCAAAGATAAATTAAACCTTGGTAAGATGAATAGAAACTCAAAAGGAAAATAGATTGACAGTGATAGTGATGATGATTATGATGATGAAGATCTTGAAATCATTGAAGCATTACTTGCAAAGAGAGTTGCCAAAGGAAAGTACAAAGGAAGAATACCATTGATTTGCTTTTCATGTGATGAGGTTGGTCACATTGTTGCTAAGTGCCCAGACAAAGAAGAAAAAGATGAGAAAATGGTCAAAAAGTACAAAGGCAAGAAATATTTCAGGAGTTACAAAAGCTACAAGGACAAAGGTAAGAAATCTTGTTATATTGCAAAATATTTGGATAGTGATGAAGATGAAGATGAAATGGTTTACATTGCTATTAAGGATGAGTCAGACAATGAAGATAATGAAAAGACTGCACTTTACTCTCATATTAGCAAGAATGACACTTGGATAATTGATAGTGGTTGTTCTCACCACATGACTAGTGATAAAAATAAATTTGAACATCTTGAGCACTATGATGGTGGGAGTGTCAGTTTTGGGAATGATGAACCTTGCTATGTGAAAGGTAAAGGTTGTATTGCTCTAACTAAAGAAATCAAATGTGATAACACTTATTGGTTTGAAGGACTAAGGCATAATCTACTAAGTGTGGCACAGCTGAATAACATTGTTTCAAGGTAGAATTCATGAATGGTAAGGCCAAGCTCGTGGATGGTAAGAGAAACTTAGTTGGAACTGACAAGCAAACAAAAGGTAATCTATTCTATCTTGATCTCACTAGAAGTTCATGTTTTATTGCACAAGTAGAAGAAAGATGGTTTTGGCATAAAAGGTTTTGTCATGTGAATTTTGATAACCTGTTCAACATAAGCAAGAACAAAAGAGTAAGAGGTATTCCTATTCTGAATAAACCTGAATCGGCAATACGCAAACAATGTCAAATTGGGAAGATGGGCAAAACTAGTTTCAAGAGAAAGAATTATAATACAGAAGAAGTCTTGGAGTTAGTGCATACTGATTTATGTGGACCAATTGGAACAACAAGTTACACAGGTGAGAAGTATTTCATTCTATTTATTGATGACCATTCCAGAATGACGACTGTTATATTTCTCAAAGAAAAATCAGAAGCTTTTCAGAAGTTTAAGTCGTGCCTTGCCAGAGTTGAGAAGAAAACGTGAAAGAAACGTAAATGCCTAAGATCTGATAGAGGAGGTGAATTCATTTCTAATGAGTTCAATGAATTCTGCAATGAAAGAGGAATCAAGAGACAAGTATCTACCTCAGGTACACCACAACAAAATGGGACAGTAGAAAGAAGAAACATATCTATTATGGATTGTGCAAGAATCTTGATGATTGTATTGGAAAGTGATCAATTTTGTGTAATGTGATTCACTTTTTGGTTTTCATTTATGGAAACACATCTGGGTTTCAGAGCGATTCCTGTAAAGATAAGTTTTGATGATTCATAAATTGACTAAGTATAGAAGCAGAAATACATAAGTGTTTTGGATGTCAAAGATTGAGATCGATGATTTAGGGAAAGAAAGCTTAGAGGAAGGCAGTATGGGGTATGTATGACCTCCACCTAAGATCGATTTGGTTTTGGTTAAGTCTACGGTGAGTTAGAAAGAATTGAAGATAGACAAACTGCAACAGAACAATGATACAGAGCAGTTGGACAATAGCAAAGATTGAGGGAGTATTACTTGGACTTCAGACAATCGAAGTTGTATTTTGGTTGATGACAACCTCCACATTAACTATGCAAGAGTGTCGACTATGCATTTTATATTTACTATATTAAATGTATTTTGTAATTAAGGTCGACTTTGTAATATTCATATTGAGAGCTGACTTTGTAAAGTTGTGAGATATATATGTAAGATCCTTTGAGAAAGATAGTTTTTTTTTGTTGGTTGGTTGGTTGATAAGTGTGGTGAGTTGGATAAATGATTGAGCGAATAACAAAGCAGAGAATGACAAAGATCATTGAAGAACTATAAAGGAACTATCTAAGCACATGTGTTGCTTGCTTTTGTTCATGACTGAGAACGGTTTGTAACCTAAATTATCTTGTAAGAGCTGTAAGCTTAGTTGGCCCCTAACAGGGTGTTGTGAACCTTTAACAGGGTTGCAATTCCTTTAACAAGGAAATGTGCTATATAATATTCAACTCCTAATATAGCTAGGTCTCCTAACAGGGACATTATACTTTAGTACATGCTTGTGGGTACCATCCCTATCGGGGTTTTCCCTTGGCCAGGGTTTCCTCGAAAACAAAATATGGTATTATGAGTACTGTGTCATTTGCTTATGTTCTTTTCTTTACTGCAAGTTTATGGTTAATATTTAAATGGTTGAAGAATTTAATTATGTGCTATAATACTGATTTGCCCCCCCTCTCAGTATTATCCAATCCTAACAATTGGTATCAGAGTTTTTGGCCCTTGGAGAGAAAGTCTAATAGCTTGAGGGAGATCAAAATGGATTTGGACAGTTTGCAAGAAAAATTTAATACTGCACTTGAAGACCTTGACAAAGCAAAAGTAGAAAATAGAGAGTTGAGATTCAACATGCGAAGAGCTGAGAAATTTATAAAGAAACTCAAAAAACAACTTGAGCTTTTTAGAAATCAAAGACAAGATCTTATGGTTTAGATAAAAGAGGATTCAGATGAAGATAGTTCAGATCAGGTGAAGCAACTAAAAGAAGAGAATGAAAATATGAAACTCAAACATGAGACTATGGCTAAAGAAATACAGGTACAGAAGGATGTGAAGATGAAAGATTAAGAAGCTTTAACCAGTGCATTAGATCAAATGAAGAATGAGGCTGACAACTAAAATAATAAGTATCTGGAAATGGAAAAATATAATTAGATTATAAAAGGTGAACTTGTTGAAGCAAAGAAACACATTGAGAAACTTCACACCAGCAGTGATTTGATTGATGAACAGAGAGACAAACAGAAACCTAAAGGTGATATGACTAGCATTGGCTTTAATGAAGCTGAATGTTCAAAGAATCAGGAAGAGAAATAAAATGAGAAGATTGATGCTGATAAACCTTCTATTGAAGAACCTAAAGAAAAGATTAGACCCTTCAAAGGTAGATGCTTTTCCTAAAATAGATTTGCACACATGAAGAGAGACTGTAGAGGTAATGCCCCTTTTAGAACTTTTTCTGGCTATTGTTTTAACTGTAATGGATATGAGCACAAGAAAGAAGAATGCAAAAAACCTAATCAATCAGGATATAGACAAGACAATGGAAGATAATCTACAGTGAAACCCATATGCTACAAATTTAATAACATTAGACACATTGTGAAGTACTGTAAGCTGCAAGTTAATCAGGAAAGAAGACCTCCTATATGCTACAAATGCAATAATCCAGGACATATAGAAATTTTTTGCAGATATAATGGATCAGACAACAGAAGAGCACCACCTCCTATGAATTCACAAAAGAATGAAAATGATATTGGCAAGAGTGTTGCAGATTTAAAGAATTAATTTGAAATTTGTTTTAAAAAGGCAGAAGACAACAACAATGGTAAGATAAGGAAGATCAAAGAAACAAGTGAGACATCAGTTCAGGGAGAGTCAGTAGATGCTACTGGATCTTTTTCTGATAGTAGAAAAATAGAATCGACCTAATTGGCCGATGATGGCCTTAGGGGGAGCATTGGATACATACATCAGAATATATCCTGCCCAGAAATTTGTGGATTGAGATCGAGCGAGCTTGGGTATAAACTTGGCCAACATCATGAAATTTATATCTAAGAGCGCAACATCATCTAATGCATATATCTTGTTCGCGTGATCTAACATCCGACTGGACAGTTTTGATTAAAAGTGAAATTTATGACTTAACTTGTATAAAGCACCATCTGACGACCTATCTCTTTACCATTTGATGAAGAGCGAGCTAAGAAGATTAGAGAGTAGAGAAATTCATACAATTATACATTGGCCATGCATGATCGATTGAAGGCTAAACTTGGAATTCAACGGAAGAAAGGTATTTACATCATCTAGCTATGGATGTACCTATTATTTTCGATGTTACAAATTGACCTAGGTATAAATTTAAGAAGCATCCATTCAAGTCATGTGAAGAGGATCCAAAGGGAGCATTTTCCCAAACCCCATATGGCATATTACATGTAGAGGATATTAGGGCTTACATACATTGTAAGTATGATATATTAGGAATTGATGATATATGCGAATTCGATGAAGATGAATGGTTTAAGATACTATTAAGTAGGGTTCATGACCAATTTATTTGGATAGGTGATCAACCTGTGAAGATTTGTAGTGACCTAATCCATGAAATCACTAGACTGGACAACACCGGAGTCATCCCTATTGTAGAGAAACATGTAAAGAAATAAGTTGAAACCCTAACTCATTCCAAATGGGACAGACGGGCAATGACAGTGAACAACATCTTTCAGCAAGATGTGAGATTGATTTTTATGATACTTGGGTACAAATTCTACTACATAGCAGACCTAACTCAGTATATGCTGGAGTAATCATGATGGCATGGAGAATGGTGAAGGAGAATGTAAAATATAACCTATGCGAAGTTCTGGCACAACAATTCCTTGAGAATGTGAAGCTAGTGAAGAAGGATAGAACTAAGACATTCAGATTTGGTTCATTGTTGATGCATATGTTTATTCATATTGAGCACAAATTTCCTGGCTTACATCCTAGTGGTTGGAAATCTGGGATACCTACTAGCATTCTAATTTCGCAGAGTTACAAGAGACAGAATACTACTTGGGTTGATGGAGAATTGTTTGCTATGATCAAAATCCTATAGAGATAGATGAAAACTAGATACAGGATACATGAAGACATTGTTGAAAAATATAAAGATACAATCTCTTTCATGGTTGAAACTGATTGTGTATGTTTTGAAGCAGTCATACCCAGAAAGAAATGGTGTTATCCCATGGGTTATGAAGTAAGTTCTGAGGTACTTACCATGCAAGTAGAACATGTCCTTGCATCATAAATTGATACGACAAAGGAAAGATCGGGAACATATGAGGATAAGTCAACAAAGGTGAGAGAAAAATAGACTAGAGGTCTGAGGAAGAGAAAGATTGAGAATCTTGTACATGAATGTGATGTAAAAGTTGGGTTGACAAAAGAAGAACTTAAAGAAGTGAAAAAGAATATGATAGAAAGATCTCTTGGACCAGCAAGTGGAAGTACTACAACCCCTCCCACTCTTGAGGTAGTTATGGTAGATAGTCCACTTCCTCCACAACAACAAACAACACAAGAAGAGAACATTACTTCTAGAGTTACTAGATCAAGCATGCATACATCACCTAAAGAGCACAACACAGTAAGAGAAGAGAAGAAAGTAGAGAAGCACATATGGAAACTTGACCTGAAGATGATAGAGAAAAGAGCATTAGAACAAGTTAAATTAGTCACAATTGATAAATACTATAACAGATATGAAGAATCAGATAAGCTAAAGATTGAAGACATTGTGATTGAACATTTACTTACTTTCAAAAAGACACTTTTAGAAATCAAAGGAAGTATACCTATAGACTTATATGGGAGATTGGAGAGAAGAAAACATGCAGCACAGATTGAAGATGATACAATCAGGAACCAAGAAATTGATAACATGTTGCCTATGATATCAGTACAAGAAAGAGATAGAATATACAAGGAATTAAAATCTATGTTAAGGACCAAGGTGATATTGTTGAAAATCATGGCTAGGAATTATGATGAAGTTACCGAGGAAACACAAAAGGCACTAGAGAAGATATTGATGAATACTACTTCTGTTAAGCCCCCACCTCCTAAGACCACTTTTCCTACACAATTGGGAATGGGTGAAAACTCAAAAGCAACAGAGACAACTTCTAAGAAGAGTGGAGTAGATCCACCACCAGATTTCTATGTTTCTAGTGTGGTAGTAACCCTTGACACCTCTCAAGATGAAAAGGGCCCTTTTCTAGGGAATATGGACACTTCTATAGTAGATGAGGCTAAACACAAAGAGGAAGAAGAACAGAAGAAGGAAGAAGAACAAAAGAAGGAAAAAGAACAGAAGACAGATCAATAAGAGGATGAAAAGAAAGAGGTAAACACATCATCCATCTCATTGTTGGCAAGTAGTGATGTAAATTTTGACAGCATGGATGAATTTGAATTGGTAAAATTGGCATTGACTGCTTTGAACAAAGCCAAGGAAAGATCAGAATAGAAAGGAGACAAAAAGGCTAAAGTAATTACAAGAGCAATTGATACTGTAAACAAATTGCTTCTAGTACCTATTATTTTCCAGCACAAGGATGACATTGAAAATATGAGAATAACACTTGATGAATTTGATGGGTACTATGAGAATTTATTGAAGATTGCAGAGGAGAAGACAGAGAAGACATATCCAGAGAAGAAGTTAAAAATAGTTTGCAAGTATATCAAATGGGAATTAGGCATTATGAAAACTTGCTTGACAAATGCAAAGAGTGGCATTGGACATGGGATAAAATTGTTTAGTTATTGCATGAATCCAATTAGGCATGTTCAAAATGTAGAAGACATTATTGCTAAAGAGAGGGCAACTCTGAACAATATGATGGACGGTTGTGAAACATCTTCACAATCCACAACAGAGCTAGACAAGGAAGTTGTTGGAAATACAATGTGGGAAAGCAAGATACTAAGAGTAGGGGGGGGGGGGGGGTGAA
>MU223406.1:1982879-1993577 GCA_018584345.1 Thuja plicata | reverse complement strand
TTATAAAGGATGTCGAAACCCTAAAAGGGCAACTAACTCAGAAAAGGAAACTTTCCTAAGTCTAACTAAACTGCCTAAGAGAAACTTAAGCACTAAGGAGTAATTACTAAAGATTACTCTAACAGCTTGTATATCAAAGAAGGACCTCAGAACAAGATACTATTAGCAGAGATATTTGTTGGTGATATATTGTTTACTGGATATGATGATTTATGCAAAGCATTCTCTGAAGCTATGATTAAGGAATTTGAGATGTCTATGTTTGGTGAAATCAAATTCTTTGTTGGTTTACAAGTTCATCAGATGAAGGATGGTATCTACATTACCCAGTCTAAATACATCAAAGAGACACTGAATAAATTTGGAATGGAAGACTCCAGACTAGTTGGGACACCTATGTCTACTGAACATAAGCTGTCTAAGGATGATGACTCAAATGAGATAAATCAGACTACCTATAGATCCATGATTGGTAAACTTCAATATGTTGTTCACACTAGACCTAATATTGCATTAGCATTTGGTATTGTTGCAAGGTTTTCAGTTAATCCTAGAGAGAATAATTTGATGGCCATCAAAAGGATACTGAGATATCTTAAGGGTACTGAAGAGTATGGATTATGGTATAAGAAAGGAGGAAACCTTGATTTAAAGACTTTTACAAATGCTGATTGGGCAGAAAGTGTCGATGACAGAAAGAGCACAAGTGGCGGAGCGTTATTTCTTGGAAAGAGGTTAGTCTCTTGGACAAGTAAGAAACAAAATTGAATTTCTCACTCTACAACAGAGAAAGAGTATGTTGTTGCAATAGTAAATTGTTGAAATATCATATGGTTCAAACAACTATTGTCAGGTATGAAGGAGGAAATCAAAGAACCAATTATTATCTACTGTGACAACACTAGTGCTATTAACATTTAAAAGAACCCTGTGATGCATACTAAGACTAAGCATATTGCAATAAAGTATCATTTCTTGAGAGAATTGGTTCAGGACAAGGAAGTAAGGTTGGAATATGTGAATACTAAAGAACAAATTGCAGACATATTCACAAAACCATTACCTAAGGATGCATTCTTGTATCTTAGAGGAAAGGTAGGCATGATTCCCCTAATTGAGGCTCACTAATGGACATATTAGTGATGCATCAACTGAGCTCCATAATAGATTTAACATGTTGATGCAGATTATCAGAGCTCATTGCATATGAATCAGTACATTAGGTACACTACAATTCATTAGATAACGTCTTTGGCATTGGTTGTCAAAGAGGGAGAGATTATTGATGTCATGCCAAAGAAATTATTAAAGAAAAGATTATTGAAGACAAAGGGAGTTTTCTAGATGAGAATCAAAATGAAGCTAAGGACATTCATAAAATTTTATCTTTGTTACTGTTGCTCTATAATTCTTTGTATTATGACATGTGTTGCCATCAATGCCAAAGAGGGATATTGTTGATGACAATTATTCAATTGTGTAATGTCATTGATGTTTACATAAATGTCTATACCTAAACCAAGCATAGTCAGTGTATGCCATGTTCTCTCAGGCATTGAAGTAGACCAAAGTGATTTTCAGTTCTAACCGTGTTTACTCGAGCATTACAGTAACGATCAGGCATTGAATGATTACAGTGTTAATCGAGTTATGCATTTAGTGTCAGCCGACTAACAACAGTTTACATTTTATGTTTAATTGGTTATATGCAGCCGTTAGACTTAAGTTTTATTATTTATTTGGAAGGTTATTCAAGCCGACTTGATAAGGCCTATCATATATATACAAGGTCAAGTGTGGATTGAATGTGTGCAAGTGAAGTAATAAGAAGAAATACATAGCATAGTTTATAATATGAAGAGTGAAGGTGAAATCAGACGGGATTCATATTAAGGATACAACATACAGAGCTGCAATAGAATATTTGATCAGTGAGGATACAGTTGTGTGTGTATATTTGTGCACCTGTTATCTGCAACACAACACTTCAATAAGTCATTATGTTAGTGAGAAACAAGGGTTAATGAACATATACACCATAACTTTGACTTATTGCTTTCTAACTAGGACGAGTGTAGTAAATAACATAAAAGCCCTCAGATTATGCTAAATACCAATGACATAAACAACCTAGCATGAAAGATTTAGTTTAAAAAAAACTATTCAACTATTTAGCATGCATATTACTCTAAAATGGACATTATAAACATATGAGAAAGTGACTAATGGAGTGTGTATGAATCTAGGAAGGAATGGGTAGCATAAAAATGCTTTGAGATTCCTTCAAAATCTTGGCATAACAACACTACAATTCAAAAATTTTAGGCTTATTATGAGCTCTAAATCCCTTCAATTTACAGAGGAATGGGAGAGAGAGAGGGGAGACAAGGTTCATTAATGGAGCCCCTAAGGCCATTAATGAGATGTAAGAGCCATTAATGCCTTGAGAATTAATGAGGGATGGGCAAGAAGGAATATTCATTAAGGGTTATTAATGAAATTCATTTAAGAGGCATGGGAGGATGTAAGAATCAACTTGGCAAGTTGGTCCTTAGAGAAGTCATGCTTGAGAAAGTTGACTTTCTCAAGTGGGTTGAGTTGTTAATCATTCCTTAATGGAATGTGACAACATTAGGAGGTAGGTTAGGGTAGAATTTAGAATGAGGATTAGATTAACAAGGGTGGAATGGGTTGAGATGGGTTAGAACCCAGGGTATAATTGGTTGAGATGGGTTAGGTTGGGGTTTAAGGGAATATAAATGAAATAAATTAAACTTATTTAATTTATTTAAAATACAGGAATTTAATTATTTAAGCATTTTATTGCTTTTTAATATTTAAGGGGACTATAGCCATTTTAATTAAATTAAATAGACTAGGGGAATGGGTTATTTGCAAGTGGGTAATTGATTTAGGGATTTATTTAATTCCTTTATAATTAAATACTATAACCATGTTTGATTTTGGTTTGATTTAAATGGTTTGAATTGATTTGAATCATATGGCTATAATAGTTAATATAATTCAGTGATAAAAATCACCTAGGACATTAAATTTTATTTCAAAAGAATTATGCCAAGCAGTAACAGGGTCGTTTGGACATAATTGGGGGTATGATCACACTTAGGGCAAATAGGGTCCATAGTCAGAACAGACCAAATTTAGGTGGTTACATTTTCCCCTCTTTGAATTGATGTGCGAGAAGCACATTGATTCAAAGAAATTTTTTTATTTTGACTTCAGAAAGATTGAGAATTCTGTTCTTGGTTGTCGAACAAAATGTTAATGAGATCAGTCTCGCACTTGATCGAACAAAACTGATAGAATTGATTTTGAACTTGGTTGTCGTCCAAAAATCAATAAAAGATCTTAAAGATACCAATTCTAAACTTGGTTATCGTCCAAAGATTGATAATACTGATTCTAAACTTGATTGTCATCCAAAATTCAGTAAGAAGCTGCCAGGAGCTTAATAAGAATATTTTAAAATGAGGAAACATAAGATATCCAGCTTGTGAGAACCAAAGCTTTCCATCTAACAGTTCCGACTTTAGTTAAGGAAACTGTTATGCCCCTAATTTGTTTGATAATAAAGTCATTTTAATGTTGTTTCGAAAAAAAAAAAAATTGATGATAGTGTGATCATGCCCCCTCAGGAATGAAATCAAAGGAAAAGAATAAATCCCTCAGTTGAAAGAACGTATCACTTGTAGGAAGCGGTTAGGACAAGAAATAATGGAGTAGAAGAAGTGGAAAAGGTGTGTTTAAAAATAAACACATGAGTACCAAGTTAATTACGTGAAAATGTGCATGGTGAGATGGATAAAATGATGTCAGACCAAGATTCATGATAAAATGTACATTCGGACAGATTCTTGGAACAAATGAAGCAAATCTGCTATTTTTTAAATTGTCATAAGAATGGTACTGTGCTGCTGAAAAAATTGTAGGCACCTTTGATTTAGTTCCCGATTGATCAAAAAAAGAACAAAAATGTAATTGTAATTGTCTGGGAGGAGTTTCAGAACTCCTAAATGGCTCAAAAGACCAATATAAGCCTCAAAAATTACCATTTCACTATTCATTTTCACATTCATCCATAGTAATTCTGAGAGATCTGTAGAGAAGATGGTAGTCCTAGTGAGGAACATCATTTCAAGATGAGCCATCGACATCAGTGCCCGACCGACTACCCACTGTCGGTAAGTGCTTGTAAAACTACTTCGTGAATGTTGCAAATTTCAATTTCATGCATTTTTGTAGCTTTTGCAGCCCCTTCCATTTTGAATCGCATCTGGGATTCTAGATTGCAACCTGTAAAACCCATGTTGCATCTGGGATATCCCAGATCGCATCCAGTTTCTCGAGATTCCTGCGTTGCATCCAGGGTACTCTGGATCGCATCCTGTCTTCTTGTTTTTGTCTTGTTTTGTATGCTATTTTGACTTTGTTTCGTACCCAGTATTTTTAGGCTCATACCCTGTGTTTAGGGTCACATCTTGTATGTCGGGGATCGCACCCAGTATTCTCCATCACATCCGGTATACCTCAGATCGCATCCTATAAAACAAAACACACCCTGTTAGTTTAGGATCATATCTTGTTTATAGAGTTAGGATTTTTACCCTTTTGATCTAGTTGCATGTTGCGGACCTTGAATCACTTAGTTGATTAGGATACTGCATCTCTTTGGTAGATAGAAAACTGATTTCACCTTTGTATGTGTTAAAACCAGGTAGATTTTGAGGTAGTCACCTTTAGAGGCACATATCGAGGTCATGTGCTTGTGTTATCTGGACTGCTTTCTGATGCTAAGCAGTCCATATTGATCCAATGTGGATTATGTTCATTGATAGGTTTACCTGAGATAGGGGTAAACCGAGGGTTGTTGACTGCTTTGGCCGAGAGATGGCACTCAAAGCACAACACCTTCCATCTTCTGATCGGGGAGATCATAGTGACTCCAGAGGACGTATGGCAGATACTGCATGTGCGGATTATGGACCAGGAGGTATAGTTTGAGTCGAGAGGTGGCATGGCCATTGGTGCTGGATTTAGATATTTCTAGGATGACACCATCGATCAGAGATACCTGTCATGGGACTATATGGTCGATCATTATGATTGCTTATCTGTGTACCTAGCAGGTCTGATAGGTGACATCTTGATGCTAGATAGAGGTCAACATGGATTCATGGTCGGCTGGGTAGGTATGTTAGAGTAGATGGTTACCTAGAGATGGAGATTTGCATGGGGCAGCTATATTTTAGCCCATATGTATCGAGAGTTGCACGAGATAGTATACCATTACACTCGGAGCACGACCGTTGGGATTTTGATTCTTCAGATTTGGGCCTGGGAGCACATCCCTATTACACGACTGATTTTAGATAGAAAGAGGGTACCAAAGTAGCCTTATGTATACATGTATACCGACCTTATTTAGTGGCCCCATCTGGGCAAGGTCGAGTATTGGCACCATCTCTTTGATGATATGACTGAGGTCATTTGGCGACCATATTTAGACTGTGAGGAGTGGACCTCGGATGCACGACAGGTACCCTTTTTATTTCAGAGCCGATATCGTATTGGGAGGACCAGATATGTCATATAGCGGTTTATCCATACCCAGGTGCTGAGACAGTACGGCTGTCGGCAGGGCAGGATACAGGTTGTTACTGTGTATGCACGTATCTGAGATGAGGCAGCATTATGGGGTGCTTAGTTACAGTACGAGATAGCTCACCAGGAGATTCATGATATGGTCAGAGTAGACTGGGATCTCTGCCTTGATGTTGCTGATGCATGTGTCTCTGATGGATATGCTGCGGAGATGCTTCAGTACCCATTTCCTCATTTTACAGTACCAAAGGAGATCATTCCTCGCATAGAGGAGCCTTTGGGTTATGATCCTGAGGATCGCCCAGCCAGGGGGAGAGGAGGAGTGCAGAGAGATAGGGCTCCAGGTAGACATGGAGGTCGGGATGGTGGTAGGGATGGCAGAGACGATAGGAATCCTCCTCCTAATAAGGATGACGGTGGAGATGATAGGGGTGGTGGCATAGTGTGTGGCCACGCAGAAGTTGCCAGTGGGAGTGGGGAGGGTCGGTGTATCCGATTTAGATTTGTAGCCCCAAAAAGAGATCTTTGTCCGCTCCTTACTAGGGATCAACAGAGACAAAGACAACAGAGGTCACAAGATAAAACATATGACAGGGGACAGGACAGGTCTTAGGATAAGGATACAGGTAGAGATGAAGATCCTCTTTCTAGATGTGAGCAGGAGAGAGAACAACTTAGAGCTTAGATTACAGCTCTAGAGGCCAGAGCGACAACAGCAGAGGGCAAGACTACCGCAACAAAGTCTAGATTGGCCATATCAGATGCTTTACTGCTAGACAGGGATATACAGATGGAGAGACTTCGCATAGAGCAAGACGTACAGGCCCAAACAACTACCCATCAGGGACAAAGGGCTACGTATTATTATTCTCTTTACCATGTAGCGGTGCTAGAGGGTTAGAGGGAAGTATCTTTTTCATGGTTAGCCCAACAGTCTGAGGGGGTGATGCCTCCTCCTCCTCCATTTGTCCCTCCTCCTTCTCCTCCACTAGATCAGGGAGAGGGGGGAGCCAGAGCTGATTATTTTGTCATATTTTTGTATATCTGAGCTCACATTGTATATCTGGATCCCACTGAGACCTGCTTTTGTATATGACATTCATACATGTATAACTGATTCATTCTATCTCATTGATACTCTAATACTCTTTATGCAGTTTGTTCCATATTTTGATCTGTACCATGTGATGATATATATATTTGATGTAGCTTCCTGATTCTGATATGGTTCATGAGTTCTTTTTTCTTTGATAGATTTTATTTGCACATGTGATGATATCTTGGTCCCTTGATGAGGTAGATTTAGATGATGACATCATTTTATGATTGGATGTGATTACTGATATAAATATGTTTTAAATGATACTTATGTGAAGATGCAAATGTATGTTTCTTTTGATTTTCCTTTCATGCAATATAGATGTATGGATGCACTTTATGATGAAAAAGCAAAAATGCAATACATGGATTTTTTGTTTTAGTATTTTCCTGTCGCTTCTTTTTATGAATGCAAAATTTATGCTATGGATGTGCAACAATAGATATATTAGTAATATGGATCATGTAATTAATTTGGAGCTCATAATGCCTTTAACGCTTCTCCTTTTTTTGTTTATATCCCATGTAATCTGTCAAAAATGTAATGATATGCAGACTCTTAGGACTTTGTCACTGGTATGCAAATGTATAGCTTTTTATCATCATTGGGCACTATTTCAGAATGGATACCACCTGATAGTACAACCATCACTAATACCCACTGATATTATGAAAGTATGAATACTATGTTTTATTGAAATGTCGAAAATAGACGTAGGCATCAAGGCATAGAAGCCAGGTAACAAAATAGTCACCTTCCTTTTAATATACCAGATTCTGAGTAAGGCAAGATATTGGATCCGCAATGACCTTGAAAATTCATATCCTTGGGTACATTATGATTCGTATACCTTAGTGAGAATCTGGATCAGAAAAAAGACAAAGAAAACATTTCAACCTCACCGTAGTTTTCACATAATGAAGATTGAGATATATGCGGATATCCACCCATAATGGCAGCTCTTATCATAAACATCCAAGTTAGGTGAAATTTATAGGATTATTTGGAACAATCACCATACATAGAAAGCCAAGAAAACATTATGCCCCCTATCCTTGTGAATCTTTGTCTTTGCACAAACGTCATTGAGTAACTAAGAAGACATAATAAATCATCAATTGTGAATCAATCAAATAAAATTTATAATAACTTAGATGCCCCTAGTTGAAAATATCATCAGGACATACAAGAATCATAATCAAACCAATATCCAACTGTGTGTTTAAGTAGTACTTGTTCATTCACATGTCAAACACAGTAAAGATTCATCAATCAGAAAATTGGAATATAAGCAATATGGTGTTCCATGTCTGTGCATTGATAGGATAACCCATTCATGTTTGTGATCGAACATAGCCTTGTAGGAACTCTATTAATGTAAATGTCATGTTTGGATATGTGATGTTTGAAAAGACACCCTTGTTTTGGAAAGTGACATTGTTTTGCATGTATCAAGAAACATTGTGTTCCTAAGGCAAACCATCCTAAAGCAACCTAGCAACCATAACCTACCATGCTAGCAAAGATGCCCCCAGTGCAGAATGACTTATTCCTAAGATGTAAATGCAAACGAATCCCAAGCGAGGATAAGATAGCCATTTAGGAAATGAAGTCAACGTTTGAGCATAGGTGTAATTATGAAGGCCTAGTATCAGTAGTGCATTGATAGATGGAGCGCAAAATACAAGTGACACCTGATTGCCATGTTTTCACCACTTGGTAAGATACTTTCTCTCTTTTTGCTATCAAGATGCCTGTTTTACCAGTGCTCATCAAGGCACTTTTCTCTTTTTCAATTTTGTTTTTGCTATTTTTGCTTTTTTTGAATGTTTTTGTAGTATCAAGGCACTGTTTGCCAGATTTTCACCAAGGATACCCTTTTTGTAGGAATTTTTCCATTGTTTTTGAATTTCCTCAGGATCAATTTTTTGAATATTTTTGGTATTTTGTAAAAACTTTTTGTTGTACAGGCTCTGCTAGCCAAACATCAAGCGTAGAACTGCTTCAAATGTAGAGTGTTGATAGGATCTGGAAGAACGTATCCTTCAAGCGTAGCCAGTTGATAAGCTCCAGTCCCAAAAGTAGCAGTGATAACATAAGGTCCCAGCCAATTAGGTTCAAATTTTCCTTTCTACTCTCTGTTAGGCTAGTTTTTAGGATTCTCCTTGAGGATGAGATCTCCTACTTCAAATTTTCATGGTTTGACCTTCTTATTGTAACCTTTGGACATATGTTCTTGGTACAATTTGAGGTGATTGAACATGTGTTGTCTGCGCTCGTCTAGTAGGTCCAGAGAATATAACCTATCTATGTGGTACTGCTCATCAGTAACCAAAACTTCTAAAGATATTCGCAAAATAGGATTTCAACCTCAATAGGTAGTACTGCTTCAGCGCCATAGACTAGAGAAAATGGCGTGGCTCTAGTTGGTGTTCTTATGCTTGTTCTATAGGCCCATAGTGTCAATTGATTGAGTTGTAGATGCCAGTCTCTGCCAGACTTGCTCACAGTTTGATGTAGGATCTTGAGAATATTTTTGTTGGATGCCTCAACCTGTCCATTACCTTGAGGATAATAGCTTGAGAAGCAATATTGAGTGATATGGAACTGTTCACAAAGGTCATCAATGTCTTGATTTTTAAATTGGCCCCCATTGTCTGTTACAATTGAAGAGGGTATCCCATATCTACAAATAATGTAGTTCAGAATGAACATAGCCACCTGTTTGCCAGTGGATTTGATTAGCAGCATGACCTTGACCCACTTTGTGAAATAATCAGTGGCTGTAATGATGAACTTGTGTCCATTTGGAGAGTTGGGATATATTTGTCCAACCAAGTCAAAGGCCCATTACGAAAATGGCCAATGTGTTATGAAAGGTATAAGTTCTCTGGCAGGAGCATGGATAAGATTTCCATGTGTCTGGCATTTAAGACATGCTTTTGAAAATTGAATAGCATCTCTCTCCATGGTAGGCCAGCAATAGCCTACTCTGAGCAGTTTCTTGGCTAATGAAAATTTGTTCGAGTGTGATCCACATACACCTTCGTGAACTTATTTTAATGCTAGATCAGACTCTTCGAGTTATAAACACCTAAGAAGTGTACCATCTAGACCGCATCGATATAGGTTGTTAGTTATGAGGACACAATGCGATGTTGTCCTGATCAGGGATCTTTTCTCATTTCTGGATAGATTATTAGGGATGGTTTGGTCAGAAAGGTAAGAAATAATATTGGCATACCGAGATTGGTCTGGGGTATTCAAAGCACATATTACCTGGTATTCAGGGGTATCAAATGCAGGGTAGGATAGTTCTTCCACCAAGAAGTCATAACATAATTGATGTTCTTCCAGTTGTAACATGGATGCCAAGGTAGCTATAGCGTCTGCAACTTTGTTCCCTTATCTTGGTATCTGCTAGAAGGTGACGAAGACAAAGTACTTCTTCATGTCATCAACTAGTTGCTTGTTGTCTGATGCTGAATGTGGACCTCTCAATTCAACCCAAACGCAACATAGTCCTTACATAATCAATGAATTTACAAAGACAAACATGGATTGTTTGCTCTGCAAATGTGATTGAAGCGACCTGTTGCCTCCTAATTAGGAGTGATTGTTGTAGTTTACCCTCAGAACGAGAGCCAACAACCTGACCATCTCTAATACGGAGGATTTTATAGTGCAAGTATATGAAGAAAAGCTATTGATTATGAGAAATATGCATCTAATTCATGAGAAATTGTTGTTATTCTATGAATCAAGGCATGATTAAGCTATGAAATTGAAGATGAAATGCAACTAGTGTAAGTATGAATTTGCAATTAAGCTAAGAATGAGAATGCAATTCATCTAATAAATTGAAATGCTTCTAGTCTAGGAAATAAAATGTTTGTAATCTAGTAATGAAATGCTTTCTAAGCTAGAATTTGATTAGTAAACCAATATAGAAAGCTTTAAAGCACAAATTGAATTGT
>MU223406.1:1940892-1963607 GCA_018584345.1 Thuja plicata | reverse complement strand
GTGGGTAATTGATTTAGGGATTTATTTAATTCCTTTATAATTAAATACTATAGCCATGTTTGATTTTGGTTTGATTTAAATGGTTTGAATTGATTTGAATCATATGGCTATAATAGTTAATATAATTCAGTGATAAAAATCACCTAGGACATTAAATTTGATTTCAAAAGAATTATGCCAAGCAGTAACAGGGTCTTTTGGACATAATTGGGGGTATGATCACACTTAGGGAAAATAGGGTCCATAGTCAGAACAAACCAAATTCAGGTGGTTACACCAGTTTTAAAGCCAGAGTAGAGATCTGAATTAGCAAAGACAGTTGCTTCGTCAAACAGGTCAATCCATTGTTACTCTCTAACAATTGTAGCATTGATCCAAATCTCTTTACATAGTAGACTTGATAGTCTTTTGTAAATCCTCTCACAAGGTGACATTTCTACATTGAAGTGTTTGAAGACCTCTAACAAGGCCACTCCTTACAGGGTGATTAAATCCTCTAACAGGGTCAAACCTAACAGTGTGCATTGTAACCTTTAACAGGGTTGGCCCCTAACAGGGCTCACTTCATAAGAGTGAAAAATAGTAACTAGTTGCAATTGGTGGTTTTCCCAAATTGGGTTTCCATGTTAAATCTTGGTGTCATCTGTGTACATGTTATTTTCTTTATGCTTTATGTTTCTACACTTAATCACTAAAGGATAATCACAGTATATATCTTAAGATTTCTTTGTTAACTGAGTAACAGAAGAATATCTTTATTGACCAAGTAACAGTGATAAGTTTGATTAAGACATCTAAGGGACTAAGATTTGTTTTTGTGGTAACTGATTCACCTCTCCCCTCTCAGTTACTCAACTCATTTCGAATAGTATCTATCACCATAATAGCTCTTTGTTCTCATTGGTCAACATAGGTCAGTATGGACTAATTCTAGAATAGCATTAGATGTGTAGGTTTTGCTCTTGAAACTAGACTTTGTCATTTTACCTTTTTGACAATTCTCACACATGACATGGTCGAGTTTTGACATGCTCGGTAAGCCTCTTACTTTTCTTTTATTTCTTATCCTAACCATGTTGTCAAAATTCACATGACATAACCTTTTATGGCACAACCAAATGTCTTCATTTCTAGCCAATAAACAAGTGGTCTTAATTTCATCAAGATAGAATATGTTACCTTTTGTTTGTTCACCAGTACCGATCAACCTTCCCGATTCATTATAGATATTTTCTTTTTTGTTCTCAAATGCAACTCGATGTCTGTGTTATTCACCTGTGAAACACTCAATAGATTATAGTTAAATCCTTCCCAATATGCATTTTCACATTTGATCAGATTATTCAATAATATGGTTCCTTTACCTTCAACTGGACAAGGTGAGTCATTACCCATTCTTACTGATCCACTATTATAATATTCAAAAGTTTCAAACTTTTCCTTATCTCTAGTCATGTGGTGAGTACAACCACTATCAATATTCCATACATCATTTTTACTAACCTTAGATATGAGTGCAGTCTCAGCATACCTTTCTTCTTCGTCTAAATCATCCTTCATAGCAACAAATGCCACCTCAATATCTTCATCAAATTTAGTGTCAGTATTTTCAGCTTTGTTCTTAGCCAGGAAACAAGCCTTCTTCCCTTTGTCCTTGTAGTCTCGGTTATCTCTTCTATCAGATTGTCAGTTTCTTTGGTAATCTCGGTCATCACCTCTGTCAAAGTTCTTTTCATAAGATCTGTCATTGTTTCTGTCTTTTTTTTCTCTTGTTAGGGCATCTAGCAGCAAAGTGTCCAATCTCTTTGCAATTAAAACATACCAGTGGTAATTTACCTTTATATCTACCTTTGCCTCCCTGCAATCTTCTAGCCATTAGTGCTTCAATCTCATCAAGTTCTTGTTCATCACTATCACTTTCACTATCATTTCTCATAGTGTGTTTATGACTTGATTTACTTATTTTCAAAGAATATTTGAATGCAGACTCAATATTTGGTAAGACACTGTTGTCAAATTTATTCATCTCAAATGAAATAAGTCTACCAATCAAACTATCTAGAGTAACATTGTTATTTTCTACTGCTCTCATTTCTTGTATTGTAGATACTCTTATAGCATAAACATGCAATAAGGTTCTAAGAATTTTACTTACCACTATTTCTTCTTCAAGTACACCTCCTACTCCTCGGATTGCATTAACAACCTCTTTGATTCTTCTATTGTACTGAGTGATGTTTTCTCTTTCTTTCATTCTTAGGTCATCAAACTTTCCTCTTAGGCTTTTAGCCTTAGCTCTTAGCATATTTTTATCTCCTCCATGTACTAGCTTGAGTTTGTCCCATATTTGCTTTGCAGTGGTGCATGATTTGACATCTTCAAATTTAGCATCAGAGAGTGAGGAAGCAAGTTTTATCATCATAGAATTGTGTTCATGCTTCTCTCTTAATTGATCAACTATCAGAGGTCCAGTAGGTAAAATAAATTTAGTATATAAGTACTGTGTGACATCATTTCCAATACCTGATAGGTGGAGTCTTATCCTACTTTGCCATGATGCAAAGTTGTCCTTGTTGAACTTAGGCACATCCCTTTTGCTCATCTAGTGATATTTAGCTTGAGTCTTATAACTCTCTTCCAAGCACACAAGCTTTGATACCAATTGCTAGAATAACTGAGAGGGGGGGGGGGGGGGGGGGGGTGAATCAGTGGCCTAAAAAATTAATCCAATAATCCAACCAAAACTTATATCACATATATAAAACCTCTAGTTATCTTCAGTCCTACAAGATGTATGGCTTTAAGTATTATTATCAAATATATGATGCTCGATGAATATACTATTTATCCTTTTCTTAAGATTTACCGAATAGCAGTTATCTTTTCCTAGCCTTTACTGATTATCAGTAAATAAACTTAGTGTTTACCGACCAATCCTATTTTAGTTATGTGTAAAGAAAAACATCAAAGCAATGAACCATATACACATTTGACACATGGATTTTTAACGTGGAAACCCTATAAAGGGAAAAACCACTTGGGACCAGTAACCCAAAATTTTCACTCTTCTGAAGTGAGATTAGTGAAGAGACAACCCTATTAAAGGTTACAAACACACTGTTAAGTGTGACCTTGTTAGAGGATTTAAAAATAATAGTTTATCACTTGACCTAGCATTCACTATGTTGTCAAAATGAAAACATTTTGATACTCCTTGGAAGGTATCTCAATATAATAAGGATGGTTAAATCCCACTCGGTTAAGAGAGTTTCTGAATCAATGGTTAAACTGAAATAGTAAGTGACATGTTCATAAATACAACTTAATCTTGCAGATGTTCATATCTATTGTAAGTCCATAATACCTCTTCTAATAAATGTTCTCTTCAATTCCTTTGCTCCTCTTCTTTCTACTCGGTGAATGTTGTTGCTTCTCTGTTGCTCGGTGTCTGCAGAATTCTTGGCTTTGTCCTTTAGCATGTATGATCATATCTGCATGAAGAATTCTATCTTCGCCATAATTCTCTTCAACATTCCTCTCTTCATAATGAAATACTTGTCTCTTTATATAGACATGATTTCACCGTTCATTCTTCTTGTTTTCTTCGTTGATTACTTCTTGATCCTTAAAGCTTGCCATGATTGCTTTAGTTTTATTCCATAAATCTCTCCTTGTTTTATGGAATAAAACATGCTTTAAATCTCCTTCTTATCTTTAGCTTTTAACTGATCGATAGAAATAAAGAAAACAATTAGTTAACTCTAAATATAGCTCCTTCCAGGTAAGATGTTTTGTCATTTTCTAACTTCAGTTCCCATCGGTCAACACTTCAGTTGTGCTTGGTGACTACTGTAGATAGATCGAGAAAAAACTTCAGTTATGTTTGGTGACAACTGCAGTTAGCTCAGTAATGCTTGCTCAGGTATCACTTTCTCGGGTAACATTGTCCATCGGTTAACAATGTGAACTTATGTGCTCGGGGTTCACTATCCGTCGGGGTTTACTGTCACTCGGTGTATATGATTACCGACAAAAAAAACTTTGTCTCTTCAAATTTTTAAGTGTTGTGACAATATGTGTATGAGCAATCATACCATATCAAGTTGACATCAATGACAATATAATACATTAACTGATTTAATGTCTTGCATTTACTTTCTGTAGCTCAGTGATCATCAACTTTGTCATATTCAAACATTCAATCAGTTATAGTTCATTAGATAATGATACTATATGGACTATTAGGATTACTTAGAATAATTTATATAATGTTTTTGCCACCTATTGCTTCAAATTTTTCTATAAGGTTTTAATGACTTCCATAGTTTGATTGTATTGACAACCCTTGGAAACCTCTTTTAACAAATGATAGCATAAAATTTTCTACAAAGATTTAAATAGCATCAATATTCTATAGACCCATAATATGTATATATAATTTAACCTTCTGGTCAACCTTTTCACGAGGCAAGGAAAGTATACCTTATAATATAAATGAAAACATGGATCTAGTCTTCATTGTGCAACCACCTTGGTGGTATAGAGATGACTTGTTGCAAGATCCAAAAACTTATGATCCTCCTTGCAATGTGTCATATATGATTCATATTTCTACAATGTGTCATGCATAGCGACAATGGGCTTTATGCACACCTTATGTCATGGTTGACATGTTCAACAAAGCTAAAAGTATACTAACGTTCAAACTTCTAGGACTTTGAGTTATTCGAAACAAGTTTCCTTTGTTTGGTGTACACGTGAGATTTTGAGAGGAATAATTTTACATGTGACAACATTTTAGAATCTAAAGCTTACATAACTAAACATGGAGAGCCTCAAATCTTACTAACTGAATCCAAAGAATAAATGAAAAAAAACCTTGTAATTCACTTAAAGATCCAATTATTACTAATTTGGGTGGTGAAACACCAAATTAGTAATAAGTACATGAATGAGTTGTAATTATGTATGAATTCGTCCCTTAAGCTTATGGTTTTGATAGAATTGATTTATTTCTAGTAGGTGGGCACTTTGGACTCTTGTAAAATTATCACAAAATGAAGAAATATTTCTTTTGGGAGGGGCTAAAAGAGTATGTTCAAAATTTTATAACAAAATGCATGGTATGCCAACAAAATAGAGGATAGAAAATTAAGACTTTTAGTCCTTTGTAATCCAAAATCTACTCCAAATTAAAGGTGAGAGGAGTTATCTATTAATTTTATCAGTTTTTTTTCAAATCTAGAGGATTTTTTTCATGGTTATGGATTGTGTCACCAAATACACATTTTTATGTGCTTTGACACACAAATTTATAACAAGCACTACAATAATAATCTTTATGGATATTGATTGAAAATTCCATAAAGTTCCAAATGTTATAATATAACCTAGCTTTCAATATCAATTATATAAATAAAAATAAAAAGTAATTATTATTGTTAAATTATTCTTATTTTTAATTAATGTATATTATTTATAAAACTATCGTTTAAGTTAAATTTAAAAATTAATCACTTTAACAAATTTTTCAAATAATTACACTTCATTAATTCTATCAAATCTTAGGTATTTGTTATACAAAGAGTCATTAGTTATGTTTTTAATATGTTGTATAAATAAATGTCGAATTCACACATATAATTATTTATTTTATTTTCTAGCTAAGAATTATTTAATTTTATCCATATTATTTATGTTATTTGAATATTTATTTTGGTAACTATTAATTAAACTTTTGCTAAATCAGTTATTTTTATTAATGACTAGTTTATTTTATTTTTACTTTAAAAATTAAAATAAAAAAGTAGTATAAATATGTTAAATACACCTACTAAATAATGTCAAGACATATTATGTTGATTTATTGATTTTCTTAGAAGTTATTTATGTTACATTATAATTATTTTATAATATTTACATTATTTTCTTTATTGTTTGCTATTTTTATTTAAGTAAAAAAATATTTCATTTAATTAACCCTTATTTTATTTTATTCACTTAAGAGTTATTGTATAATTTTGTAAAATAAAAATAAATTATAATTTGGTTTTTATGCACATAATAATAATATGAAACTTCTAGAATACCTCTCCATATAACTTGTTTATAATTGGTATTACACTAAATTCAAAAAGTATTTTTCATAACATGTAAATTCTTTATCATAATATTTAGCTTTGAAAATAAATTATTTTAAACAATATAATATTAATTAGAATAGAAGACAAAAATATTCTTGTCAATTTGACATTATTGGCATATTAATGGATAGCTTTAAGTAAAAGATGGGCTATAGTTGAGCTAATTTGATGGTTGTCATTCCAAGAGATTGATATGGATAGACATAGACAAGTCCATTAGGCTTATAAGTTATTTTAGCTCCTAGTCAATAACATTCCATCACACATTGCATAAATGTTTATTATTGTATATTTGTATACAGGTTTCGAATGTTTAATGTTTATTGTATATTCGTATAAATGTTTAAATGTATTATGAAGCAATCAAACAATTTCTAATTTTGTAACGTTTTGAAGATGGTCCCTTTTCATTTAAAAGACATGTGTTGTGCCCACGAAAGTTTTTAAGGGAATGGAAATGAAAAAGTGACGAGAAGGCCCACCAGTGCAACACGTGTCTAGAGAAAAGTTAGAAGGAGAAGTCGTTGTCAACCATTTGAAGAAACATAATGGAATGATGTGAGCGGTTGAGGTTTCGACACATGTTCGTTGGGATCAATGTGTCTACCACAATTATAATTTTTTAGATTTAAACTGTCATCATGCCCCCTTTGGCATTGAAAAATGATGGAGGAACATCGGTGAATATTCTATGGTTGATGGATTTCAACTTAAGAGATTTGGAAGTTCCTTGTAGTGATTTTAAATTTTATGACCTTTCTATATCAGGAATACATTAAAAGATACGTTTTTATGACATTTCAATCAACTCAAAACAGTGGAAATACAATAAAAAATTGCACAATGGTCAAGCTACATCCCAGCTAGCTGGAATCATTCCACTCCCAAGCTTAATCTGCAATGCAATCTCTGCAATAATCCTTCAGCTATATGTCTTTGATTTGTAAATACAAATCATACTGATTAAGTTGAACAACTCTTGATATACTTCAATTTTATTAAAGATTTTCTATCCAAGTCACTCAAAAGTTGCATGTGTTACTTTATGTTCCAACTTGTCCATCACCTTGATAAAATTGATGTAGATTGACTTTCTAATTGGTGAAGTTCTAAAATTTCCAAGAATGAAAGCAGACAAATTGTGGAAAAATTGCAGAGATTAATTTTTCTATGATGAGAATGGAAAGATGTCTTCTTTACTTGAGTTGTTCACTTTTTTCACAAGTATTTCAGCTAAGAGAAAAAGTTGTCTTATGGATCTTCATTAAGTTATATTATCTACATTTGGCAGATTCAATACAATGCCCCTAGAGCTCCTGATCTGGCAAAAAGAGTGAAAGATTTGTTGGGTAATCCAGGATTCAAGAGTGTTGAAGAGGATGCAAAGAGAGGACTAGATCATGGTGCCTGGGTACCAGTTTATTTAATGTACCTCCATGTTGATATACCTGTTTGCCTACTATTTGTCCAGTCAACACAAAGTGGTGAGTATCACTACAAGATGGGGCATGCTTTGGCACCCTTGTAATCAGAGGGTGTTTTGATCATTGAATCTGGCCGCTTAGTGTATTCCTTTATAGTTGAAATCATAATACCTCTGATTTCCTTTAACGTCATGCAAGTCTTTTACCACTCCAAACAACGAAACATATCTGGTCACTAGTATGTTACTATGAGAGTGTATACATAGATAAGATGTGCGGTGTGCCCAAAACTTCAAACCAAGCTCAAACATAAATTATGATTTCCCTTAGGGCTACCATGGCAAGGAAAAAGACTTACAAACTTTCACCTTGTTGAACCAAAAATTAAATAAAAAGCAAGATCATAAATGGATAGAAAAAAGAACCAAACTAAAGTCAAGACCAAGATCTATAAAACAGAATATAAGAACCAAAAGTTCCAATAGGGTATTGTTGAAATTCTGATAATCTTCAGCCTAGAGGACACTTAGAAAGAACTGCTCATGTAATTTACTATACAAGCTTCCACTTGGAACATAATTGTAGAATAGGAAATGTAGTTGTGGTGTTTAATAGTAAGCTTCAAACCAAATGGATTTGGATATCTCATCTCCCATAGTAGATGGCTCATCTTCTTTAAAATCATTTTGGGATTTTACGAAGTTTGAAATTAGAGTTCTCTAAAGATATATGTTTATGATTTCAGAGTTTTCTAAAGATAGCTGTTTTCCTCAAATGGCTTATTTCTAGTGCCAAGTATCTTGAATTTGTGAGGATATCATATTGTGTAGTTTACAGACATGTCACACTCTATAATTTTGCCACAACTAGTAAAATTTAGTCCTTATATTAAAAATAACATCATCTCCTGTTATTTTCTAGAATCCCTTAGTGTACAATTATTGGGGTGCCTATCCCCAACACCAACTTATAGGCACCCCAATAATTGTACACTACAACCACCTCAAAAATTTTGCATAACTAATCCAATACATATTCCTCTAATAACCAAAACATATTTCTTTAATAACAGTTTTGACCAATACTTATGCACAAAGTTTCAGTTGTACAACTCTTTTAATTATATATTAAAATTTGAACTACTAGTGATATAAGTGGGTAACTATTGGTACATGTAAAATATTTTAGAGGGCTTTTATTTATCATTTTTTTTAAAGTTAGTAAATGGAGGGTTGGGTGAGCAAGGAGGGAATGGTTATTAGAACATGATATTGTGTTGAAATTGATTATTAAAACAAATATTTTTTTAAATACAAATAAAAATTATTTATTAAACCCGTTACAACAATTAAATTTAATCTTCAACAATTGTTAAGTCAACATGTTCTAAGACATATCATCCATATGTTTTGAGATACTAAAACTATAAAAATAAAAAATGAATTAGATAATTCTAAAATAGATAAAACAATTCTAAATAATTTGATTGGGAAGAGCTTCTTCCATCGGATGGTATGTATGAGATTTGATATCAAGTCTCCCCCAACCCACCAAGTACATGTGATCACCTTAAAAAATTTACATACATTTTTAAAATAAAAACTATATTGGGAAAGTCCCTAGTAGCCGCCCAGGCTAATTTCACACACCTAGAACTCCTAAACCGTAAGTCAGAATTTGATGATTTTTTCGGTGTAGCTTCATATGTGAGTTAAGAGCTTAAAGCTAAGGTTTTAGCTTCTGGGTATTCACGGATTTCTCTATAGAGACCGTCAAACACAGAGTGGTAGAAAATGGCCTTTTCAAAGTGTCGCCCGATACCTGCTATGTTCTTGCACCAATAGTCGTTTAATAAAAAAATGCCAATACTTGTGGCCAAATGTCCTAGTAGTGGTTACAAAATATCTCAATAGTGGTGCACAAACGAGCCAATTACGAACCAAAAAAGGTAAAAAATGATCGGCTAATAGTACTTGTGTGATCGACTATCGATACATGTGTTTTCATCATGGGGCTCCTTTAGTATTAGTAACTGAGAGGTCAATATGACAAAAACGTCACGATTATTAGACCCCCTAACGACTACTAGAAACTTTCCCCTGAGAACAATACAAAACCACATACCAAACAATCCACAATTAAAAACAAACCAAATGTTTAGATATACTTCGAAGTCTCTGAAACACTCTACTCTACATCCTGGTACTTCCACAACAATTCTCTGAAACACTCTACTCTACATCTGACTTTTTTCAAAATTCGGGAGCCGTTTGACGGTTGTAATTTGTAAGAATTGCAGAGACATTCCAGTATTTACGCACCAATCATAGACAGGTGAAAATCTCTATCTATGTTGCGTATAAGGTTTATATTCTGCTACCATGATATAGATTTCTGTCCTGTTTACACTGAATAAAATTGGACCCAATCATTTTTTGTCGGCAGAAAAAGAATTGGTGTGTACGATAAAGAAGAGTCCGATTGAGGAAGAGAAAGAGTTTCATAATGGAATCATTTACAGCTGGAAAATAATTGATTAAAACTAGAGCAGTACATTAATGGTTGTCCCATTTTCGTCATCATCTGTCAAAATCTAAATCTAAATCTAAATCTAAATCTCCAGTGCTTTTTGTGCATTCATTATATATTTTACTACTTTTATATGAACCGACAAATATTTCATTTCTGTTAATCAGAGTTTAAGCCAACTTTTGAGATTCTTATTCTTCCTGCTGATGTATCTATGATTTCTCTTTCCCAATGCCTTTACTCTTGTATTGGATTTCTTTTTGGATTGTTGTTTTTGAGATCACTGGTGAAGGTTTCTTTGTCCTTTTACTCACAACGCTTGCTTTTTGGAATCTTTTTTACTTTCTTTAAACTAATATTGAGATTTTTAAGTTCAAAAAAAAAAGGTGACCATGGTTGCTCTACCCTTCATTGTCCTTTATTGACAAAGGTTGCTTGTTGGAATCTTTTGTAACTTTCTTAAAATATATATATATTAAGATTTTTAAAGCAAAAATAATGACAATGGTTGTGCTTTGGAATAAAAATCAATGGTTGTATTTTGGAATAAAAATCTTTAGTATTTATAAAAAATGTTAATATTTTTTTAAAAAAATATTATTATTTTTATAAAGAGAGAAAAAAGAAAGGCGATAAGAGTTGTTCTTTAAATTCTTGTATGTCACTTTCTTAAAAATTAATTCTTGTATGTCACTTTCTTAAAAATTAATTAGGGTGAGAGGCATAATTATACAATGACACCACTACTATTGTTATTGTATTATAAAAATTAAAAAGATAGATTGTTGTTTTCTTCCTTATCCAACAAAAAATGATAGCTTTTCTTTTATTGCAGTGGTGTTTTTTAAATTTGACATCTCTTAGCATCTTTTACATAAATTTTATTTATAAAATAGATATGTTAGTTAATTTCTTTTTGGGAGATGATATTTGCTAAGGTTATAATCATTTTTTCTTACTTTTGAGTATTGATATATAATAATAAAAATTGAAAATTGGTGTATATATTGGATAAAGTTTATTTCATATTAGGGTGAATCTTTTATCAAAATAATTATAAATTGAACAAATGAGAGGGGGCTTCAGGTCAACTACTCTACAACTTGCTCGAATTGATTGAGCGGGCAGTGACCAACTTGACCCTCCGTACGCAGGGGGTCTTTAATGTGCCTGTCTATTACCACACATTATAGGCACAACATCATGTGGTATAGAGCGGAGAGGAGTAGGCTTAGTGAAAATCTTATTTTTCTTGCCGCACAAGATGTTGATAAAATCCCTTCCCGTGTGTCTATGAATAACTGGCTTCATACAATTTGGGGAATAAATTAGGGTTTAAATTTTCATTGTACAGGATGTTACAAAAAGGTTTATTCATTTTTTTTTCTATGACTCAGCCAGTCAGAAGCCTGTGGTTAATAAACAATTCTGGACTATTGGATCCTCCAATTTTTGTGCCCTAGGTTGGTTAAGTAATGCCAATTTTGAGGAGATTAAGGCACTGTCGTGCCCTAGATGGTTAACCATTAGAAGGATACCTCCCTTTGTTTGGAATGTCTTTCCAGAACCCTAGAATCATTGGGTAGTCATTCATGTTGACCAATCTAATATCTTGCTCCCACATATGGATGCTAGAGTGTTGAACTCCATTAAACCTGAAGTTGATATTCAGAACAATCTAGTATTTGATTTGGAGGATGGTTTGTTTTCATGTCTGATTGAATTTCTAGGTGGAGTGAACTCATGTTTCCTATGCAAGAGGGATGACCACAAGAGAAGGAATTGCGCTCTCTTGGCCTCTAAAAATAAACCCCAATCCTCTTCCAAAGTTGAGGTCAAGCATATTCAACCTATAACCCTTGATTATGATCAACCATCCTCCTCTGGAACGAAGACCGATGATCCCCTCTTAACCCTGCCTCTGTCTTAGTTGATTGCACCACAAATGACCCAAACCCTATCAATGTAATCCTTGAGTAACTCTCTCTCTCTCTCTCTCTCTCTCTCTCTCTCTCTCTCTCTTGAAAGGTCTTCCTTGGAGGAGCCAGGAAAGACAACAAATAATGGGAATGGTGGTAAGAATCTACCAGTGCAAAATAGTAAGAGAAAATAAATTTATGAATGCCCAACAGTGGGCTATGGATAGGATTAGGAGGAATGATGGACTCTTCAAGAGAAGGAGAGGGAATACTAGTGAAAACATTGTTGACCACACCCCCCCCTCTTGATAATTTCCTCCAAGAAAAAGAGACATTAAGGAGGGACTTGCTAGGGGGAGTGAGGAAGAAGAAGGGGAGATTGGGGATAGTGAGTGTTGTCAGGATGACATGGATATTACAAAAGGAAAGAATGTGAAAAGGATCAGTGATCCCTCCAATAATTTTTTTTCCATGACTATGATCTAACAGCCATTCCAACAACCCCATGTTTCCCCCTCTGTCTTCCCTTTCCCAGTCTCTCTAACCACTCACACATTAATATCCCTTCTGGGTTAGAGGAAGTTTGATGTAATGCACCAATCTTTCAACTCAAATCTGTATATCCAAACACCATTTCATTATGCAAATTACTGATTAGAGGCAATTGTGGTCTTCAACATAACGAACTTTAATCCACCATGCAAAACAATGTAAACAATTTTGAGACTGTCATTTTGATGACAGATTTATATACCCACACTCTATCATTAATAACTTTCATACCCGAGATTACATTTGAAATTGCTTCGGTCAGAATATAGAGAATTAGACTCCCTCAAACATATCCAAAATTGGGAAAAATCCAACGGTGACATTGCAAGTTATGTTCTTCAAACAGAGACTATTTTTTCTGTTGGACAAAAATAAACTCTTCCAAACCTGCATGCATAATTTGAACTTCATCTCTATCATAATATCAATGAGATAAAGGAAACTTAAATTTTGTTTATCATTGGAGTTTCAGTCCATAGTCGGTTAATCAATTTCACATCGGAATTCATAGAAATTAAAAAGGGAATCAAATCAAATTTAAACTTAGTTCTATTCACCCGGTTCACAACAATCATAAAATGTTGAAACTTGAGATGAAATAACTGATTCTTGTATCCAAGCCTAATACAATGTTTTGAAACTGAGATTCCATGCATGATCAACACTTTGAAACAACCCTATGCCAAATCAATTGAAACATAAAGTGGACTTTGATCCTTGATATTCACTTCCAAATCACAAATAGAGAATCGATACCCAAGAATTAAAAAAACAACATTATAGCAGTGAACAAAATTTATTGCTTGAATGTACATACTAACACAGTGCAAACCATTTAAACATCTATGTTCCACATTCTTCATTCTCTCTGGTCTATCCTATCCCTGTAGGTGATAGCTAGAGGGTTGTTATCTTTTACATTTGTTTCTCCCTCTACTGTGTACCATCTACATATTGATCAATCTTTGCCTTTTATAATTCTTTTGGCAGTTACAAACTCTAACTACTAATGACTATTTTGGATGCCCTAGTAACATAACCAACAACACTTAAATCCTCAATTACAATGGGTACAACTTGCAAAATTTATAATTTTGCAAGTTCAAACTTTAAACTTTAAACTTCAAACCCTCATAGACTGAATAATATATTCATCATTGTTTCTTCTATTTTATTTTTTACTCAGAGACACATTTCTACATTGGATTTTTAAATACAAATTAATGACCAAAATGACATATTCGATGATGCCAAGGTGCCTCTACACCAAAGTTAGTAAGGGGGGATGTTGCTACATTATTTCAGATTTTTGACATATCTCTCAAAGAGGTTTATAGTGAAAGTGGTGTGAATAAGGATTGGACCATCATCCCATTTGTCGATAGTCCCTGGGAAGTAAAGTTCAACTTTGACAAAATTAAGAGGAAGCCTAAGGTAACTGACTTGCCCACTAAATTTGAGAACCCTGTAGAAGGAGGAGACATCATTGGACCCAAGGAAGTCAAGAGGAAAATGGGAAGACCTATAGAGTCATTTAATAAGAAGGAGACTAAAAGCATTCACAGTAACAACCTACCTAAATGCTACTCAAGCTTTAGGACTAGCATGGATTCATCTCCATAATTTCTATGGATATTAAAACTTCTTCTTGGAATGTTAGAGGACTTGAATCCTCAGATAGGAAATATATAGTACAGAGGTTCCTGAGAGTCAACAAGGGGTTTGATTTTTTTGATGCTTCAAGAAGTTAAAGAAACCAAATTCAAACTTGACATCTCCCTGAAATGTATTTGGAGAGAATCCATTGCCTACTCTACCACACATAGTAGAAGGAGATGATAATCCTTAAAGGATCAGAAGTTGTCATTAGTATACAAGCAGATAGTTTTGGTCGGTCATGATCACCGAGTGACAACTCTCACCGAGAAACAAAATTCACCGAGCGTAGTGGTCACCGAAATGTTTTGAACACTGAGCAGTATATCAGTTGAGCACCAATGTACAAAGACACAATCGAGCACCAGTACACAAAGACATCACCAAATACCAGTCTATATCGAGAGACAACATTTCACCGGGAAAAGCAGATCTGAACTACATGTCAGCTAAAGTACTTTAGTCTTTAAAATAAATTTTTCTTAGTTGGATACTGTTACTCGTGGATCAAGATAGGTGTAAATGATGGATTTAATTAGTTAACTGATTGTATTCATGCAAAGTAGGAGATCAAGGTCAAGTTGTAAACCTTTGATCTTAGATTTTTTCAAGAAAAGCGTGAAACCTAATTAGGTCAAAATATTGTATATATAGAAGTATTAATCAATCAATAACATGATGATTATAGCCACCAAGGACATCTATGGATCAGACATAGGTTTTCATGAAAAAGGACAGATAAAGATGAATTCAGTTTATCAAGAACTACATACAAGGCTACCAAGAAAGATAGAGGTATTATCCATCACAATAGGTGATACATATATTTTGTGGACTTAATGGATCTATAATCAGCAATTCAAGATTGCAAACTATCAAGTCATACATATTTGTTACTCTCTAACAATTGTAGCAAAAAGTAAAATCGTTCAAGAAGGTGGACTTAACAGTCTCTATGTAAATCTCTTAACTGAGTGCACACATACATTGTGTTGCTAAAATCTCCTAACCGAGTAGACTTAACAATTCTAATATGTTACTTCTAACAGGGTAAGATCATTAGAAGTGATCACAACTTGTATCCCTAAAAGGCACCTTCCATTCTGCAGATAGTGAAGCTTTGTGGGTTTTATCACCTCATTTTTTACCTTCTAACAAGGGTTTTTGCGTTACCAAATACTTGTGTCATGAGTTAATGAGTTTCATGAATTTTTTAATGTTTGTTTACATGCATTTAAATTTAAGCTATGATATTACATGCATAAATTAGAAAAGCAACAATGGTCGGTTATGCAAGTTAAGAGTACTGAAGATTAATTGATAAAATTTTTAAGGGTACTGATTCACCCCTCACCTCTCAGTACATGCCCTTCCATTATTCCAAAAATTGGTATCATAGCTCGATCTCTTATTTGGAAATTTTTTAATAATTTGAGAGAAAAGATCATACACTGGAAAGGTATAAGCTTGATAAAAATATTGAGAATCAAAAGTTGCAAATACAGATTTTCTTTGAGCAATACAAAGAGGCAAGAAACAAAATGAAAGAGTTAATGGCTGAAACAAAAGTCATGGCATCTCGCTACAATAAAACTCACTATCATTAAGAAGATATTTTTGGAATAATGGAAGGGTGTGTACTAAGAGGGAAGGGGTGAATCAGTACCCTTAAAAACTTTTATACTTAAAAACTTAGTAACCATTGCTTGTATAACCGACCATTGTAGCTTTTCTACTTTATGCATATAATATCATAACATAAATGTAAGTGCATGTAAACAAACATAGAAACATTCATGAAACTCATTTACACATGACACAAGAATTGATAACATAGAAAATCCCTGTTAGAAGGTAAAAACTGCGGTGGGGATGAAACCCACAAAGCTTCACTATCTGCAGAATGGAAGGTATCAGTTAAGGATACAAGTTGTGATCACTTCTGATGATCTTAACCTATTAGGAGCAACATGTTAGACTTGTTAAGTCTACTCAGTTAAGAGATTTCAATAACACAATGTATGTGTGCACTCGGTTAAGAGATTTACAATAAAGACTGCCAAGTCCACCTTCTTAAAGGATTTCTTTTGTTTGCTA
Organism: Thuja plicata; assembly: GCA_018584345.1. Classification (NCBI taxonomy): domain Eukaryota; kingdom Viridiplantae; phylum Streptophyta; class Pinopsida; order Cupressales; family Cupressaceae; genus Thuja; species Thuja plicata. The sequence continues at coordinate 1,947,287 of MU223406.1, read as the reverse complement.
CAATTTCTAGATAGTAGACAAAAATATAGATGACCTGATATATTGCAATGTTGAATTTTTGATTACAAATCCATTAAGTTCACAAAATTTTATATCACCTATTGTGACGAATAATACCTCTGTTCAGCTCGGTGGCCATGAATGTGGTTCTTCATAACTGAATTCTTCTTTATCTATCCTTCTGCATGAAAACCTCTATCTGATCCATAGATGTCCTTGTGCGGCTACAAGCATCATCGTCTTGATTGATTATACATCTATATATACAATGTATTGACCTAATTAGGTTCACTCTTTTCTTGAATAACTCTAAGATCAAAGGTTTACAACTTGACCTTGATCTCCTAGTTGGCATGAATACAATCAGTTAAAATAATTAAATGCATCATTTACAGTTTTCTTGATCCTCAAAAAATGGTTGTCCAGCTAAGAAAAAAGATAATTTAAAGACTAAAGTTCTTTAGTTGATGTGTAGTTCAGATCCGCTTTTCTCGGTGTTAAAACTGTCTCTAGGTTAGACTGGTGCTCGATGATGTCTCTTCTCAGTTATGTCTCTTATAGACTGATGCTCAGTTATGTCTCTGTAGACTGATACTCGGTGATCAAAACATGTTGGTGACCATAGTGCTTAGTGAACACTACACTTGGTGATCACTATCATTCGGTGAATGCTGACCGACCGACCAAAATTGTCTTCTTGTATACTAATGACAACTTCTGATCCTTTAAGGATTATCAATCTCCCCCTTTGGCATTAGTACCAAAAACTGATATATGCAGTATATAAACCAAGTATGTTATACTTATGCAATGACTCCCCCCATGTGTATGCTTTGGTATGTAGATAACATGTATGTACAAGTTTCCCCCTTTTTACAATGTATGCATATGTACATTTCCCCCCTTTTTTTTGAAATTAATGACAAAGATGTATAACTTACAACTTGTCAAGAATGTGCTTATGAGATTGCTTGATGTCTGCCATTAGATTTTCCCATTTCTCCTTTAGGTGCTCTAGGGTCATATGCTCCAATGTGAGTTGAGCGTGCATGTCATAGATGATTTCAACTACTGACATTTCTGGGATGGAAATTTGAGTCTTTGCCGTTGTCATATGTGTCATCAACAATGTGAGATTCAACAATAACATGGCTTGTAACTCATTTACTTCATCTCTAATTTTTCTTTCTGCCTTTTTTAATCTTAAGTCTTAACCGTTTCGATTCAAGTAGCTTTTCATAATACAATTGGAATGCATTTGGCTCAGTTGAAAGACTTTTTGCACTAGCTCTTAGATCTTCATTCAACTTAGCTATTTGTGCATCTTACTCGGTGGTGAAGTTTTTAATAGTACACAAATTTTGAACTAAGGTAACTAAATCTGAAATAACAGGTTCTAATTGAGTTACCAGTTCAGAAAGTTTCACCTTGTTCACTACCACTTCTTGGCTAATTTTCTCTGTGATTTTGTAGTGATATTTTTTTTCAGCTCTTTCTTCAATTACCTTCTCACCATCTACATTTTTATTGGTGATTGCCTCGGTCATAAATTCTAATTGATTAATGATTAGTGCATTTTGATCAATCTATGTGTTAGGAATTAGCTGTATTAGTATTTCGCTTGTTTTTAGGACTTGTGTATTTTTGTGTTCCAATTTGAGTTTGTCCAATTGAGCTTTCCTTTTGCATAGCTCTCCATACCTTGTTAGCGACTCATGATCAAGTGTTCTTGGATGATAGTCAGGTATTTCTATGATTTCCTCAAGTGTAACCAAGGCTTTATTCTTCTTCTTCATCTTCAGAATGTTTCTTGATGTAGGGGAGTGAAGTATAATAGAAAGAGCCTTTTGTTGCTCAATTTTTTTTATTGATTACTTTGGAGGTGTGGTGCCTTGGCACAGTTTCTCGGTCATTAACTATTGGTTGGTGGTAGACATCTCTACATCAACCTTAATCTGACTTGCAACCTTGTCTTCCTTTCCATGTCCTCGGTGGGTGCATCACTTAGTTTCTCTCCACTATTATCTATCTTTTCCTTTTCCCCTTGTTCATCACCTTTTTCCATCACTGTTTCTATCTCAGGCTAAGGTGTTTTCTCTTTTACTTCTATTATTATATTGATAGCTTGTATCAATAAAAACATATTACCTGGTATTTTTGCCTGTGCAACATTTTTAGTGTCCCATTCCTTTGTTTTCTTGGTGGCAATAGTGACATCTTCATCATTCTTGACATTATCATCAGAATTGCCTTGAGTGATATCCTTTATAGTGATGTCTGGTGTTTCTCCTAATAATTGTAATATCTGAGGTATATCATCCATGGCCTTACCTTCCTCTGTTGTTAAGTCAATAGGTTTTACATCCTCAGTGTCATTGATAAAATGTGCTCGGGGATCAGTGTGGCCTCCTTCTCCTCATTGTGAGCTATCTTGGCTAGAGCCAACACTTGCTTGGGTGGGTTAAAGATTTGTGTCCAAATATTATTTCTTTCTATATCAATCTCTTCTAACCTGTTTTGCAGTACTTTGTAACTAGGGATCTCTCCCTTATCTGTTTCTCCGTGTGTAATACATATGTCCACTTGGCTGATATTTTATCTTGTAGCTCCTTTGGAATATGAGTTCCAAATTGTAGAGGTACATACTCGTATGCTACCATCATTTTGATGATTGCTTCCTCTAATTTATTCTGATCCTCGATAGACAAATTTACCCATTGTCTAATCTTATGATGTGTTATGATGCATGTTTTGATGATTGACTCTTCAATTTCATCAATTGTCTTTGGTATTTTGGCCTTTTCTGCTTGGATCCTTTGTTCTATTTCTGATTCAGCAGTATCATCCTTGTCCTCTCTTCCTCTTACATATCTTTTTATTTGTTTCGGTGTTGATTGCCCGGTTGAAGATGTATTCTTTCTTTTCAGATAAGTTCTCACAGTTCCTTTCTTCAAGGGTGGTGAGTCTACCTCTCTAGTTGTTTTTCTTCTTTTTCTTGATGGAGCCATTACTTTAGTAAATTTTCATTTCTTGGCTAGTGGTGCATCTAATTTGGTAGACTCTGGATCACTTAACTCTTTTCCTTCACTGATGGGTGACTATTCCCCAGTGATATCCTCTATTTTTTCCAACTCTTCATCATTTACCAAAAGTTTCTTCTTAAGTGTCTTTACCATTTGAGTTTGATTATTTCCTATCTTCTTGACTACTAGGCCAATCTTTATTCTTGACTTGGATTCATCATATGTGCCAAATCTTCTTATAGATTTTTCAACTGGTTCATTTAGTAGGGCTTCAATAGCTTGTGTAGCTTGATCTATGTCAATCTCACAATACAATGGTGGTAACCATGATGTTCTTGGGTTGGTAGCTTTGATGAGTGTAGTGTCGGTGTCCACTACAAAGAATATCTCATCCTTGTACTTTTCAACCAATTGATCAGGGATTCTCATCCTCTTCTACATCCTAGTCTTGAATGTAGCAAAGTAGCTATCCATTAAAGGTGTGAAGTTATCTCTTAGTGACTTAATGAAATCACTAATATGTGCGGTGATTGGTCTGTTTGTGTCCCAAGTGACATTATTGACTGAAGGAAAGAATTTCCAGAAGTAAAATAATGTGCACATAAGTAGAGAACCAAACTTACATGTATTAGATCGAGATGATCTAATGGTTCTCATGTTTTCTTCCAGTTGTTTCAGTAGCAGCTCAGATAGGTCTAGTTGTACTCCTTTCTTTACAATTTTGTATGTTGTGTCAACTATAATCACATTAAAATGGTAATCTAAACCCTAGACCCCCAATCTCAATAATTAATCAAGAAACCCTAATCTTGATAAACCCTCGGTCCTAAATCAAACATGTAATTATCAAATTCAAAATAATTTGACCTGAACCCTAGGTCCTAATCAATCATCATACTTGATTAATTAATCAATCCCTAAAATCACAATACATTGGCAAATAAACCTTATGTTAATTATTTAATTGATATTTCTTATATATTAATTAAAATTACAAATTTGTCAATTAAATAAAAAAGGAAATTAAATTAATTAATAAAAACAAAAATATGGATTCAAAATCATTTAAATTATTAAAAATGCACATGACATGATCAAATCCAGTTAACTGATTATCAAAAAGGAAACAATCCAGTTCCAGTCAGTTAACTGATTCTCCACTATTTATCATTTTGGAAACATTTCAGTTAACTAAGAACTGATTTTGGAAGTTTCCATAATGACTGATCATTCAGTTTAGTCAACTGAATCTTTTGACCAATCACATTCTTTGCACATGGATTGTGCTTCTTCAATTGAAATTGAGCCACTCTTTTCTTTTGATCTCGAATGTAAATTTGAGAGAGATTTTTATAAAAGAGAAGCTCATTTATGATGCAAGGTGGGCAACTAGAAGCTTGTCAAATGTCTTGAATAGGGAAAAGTACCCTAGATCACCATATTTCAAGGCCAAAATGCTTAAAACTTATCATAAGTGTGGAAGAAGGACTTTGTCAAGGCCAACACAACCCCAAAACCCCAAGGGCAACCTAATCACCAGGTTTCACCAATCCTTCAACACCAACTACCAAGGTTGGTTTCACAAGCAAATGACCCTCATTCACAATAATACCCCGGAAGTGACATATAGGACTAGGGATGACCTATTCTTATAGGTATGGTCTATTTATGTCCTTACCATTTAGTTCCAATGGTTCTTTCACTCAAGTGCAATCCATATGCCATGGTTGCTTCACAAACCCAAGACTATGCTTGTAGCCTTTTTCAAAAGGAAATTTGATCTCAAGTGAGATTCTTCCACATAAACCTATGAACTGGTTGGGGATTCAAAAACCCTTTATGGCCTATGACTTTGGAATCAATCCCTAGAACTTGGAAATGAGAAGAAGACAGGATGACACACCAAATTGCTCCACCAATTAGCCCTAATTAGGCCTCTATTTACACTACAACTATCTTTTAGATGCATCCAATGCCAAAAATGATGATTGGGTCATGTGAGGGTGTGCACAAAGGTCTCTTCCTCTGACTTAGGGCTTCTGGTCAATCCCCAAACAAAAGTTATGATTGCTGTCCTAATTCTGGATAGGTGCATACCTAAGGATATACACCTAGGGCATCACTTCATTTCCATTTCCTTGCAACTTGAAGAACCTATCTTGAAGAATCTTTAAGAGAACCATAAAAAAAATCTTTCCACAAAGGGTCATTGAATCCCCATGGTGGAAAGTGGAAATACACTAAATCTACTTAGAAACCCTGATTTAGGGCCTATAATCTAGGCAGTGAGTTTGTAAATTCTATAACTTAAAAAAAAAAATTGATAAACACATGAGACCAAAACCAAATGGAAGAAGATTCAAATAACTAACCCTTGGTGTTAGACTTTCATGTCTCTCTATCTGTACCTGATCGTACACAATGACTATTTCTCAGGAAATGCAAGAAAATGGTTATTTTATTAATTTCAAAATGCCAAATTACATCATTAGCCTACCACCCACCTGAAAGGGATTTTGTAGGCACTCCCAATGGTTACATGATAAGTTTGAACTATTTTGACCGTTTGGGAGTTGTTTTTCAAAAATTTGTTAACTTTGCTTGTAGTACCCACTCGTGTTTTGCTTTTAGGTTTTGGGTTCAGTTGTTTGGCCGAATTCTTTTAGGCCACATTTTGTGTGAGCGGATATTATTTAATTTGATGATGATACTTTTTGTATGATGTCATGATTTTACCTTATGCATAGATAGATGTGATGATGTTGTTTTGTTGATTATTATTTGTCGATTTCAGTTTATGATATACTTACCCCATACTCGCATGTGTATGGTTGTCTTATATGTCAATGTACTTGTTGATGTGTTGTTGTGGTAGAGGACGGAGATGTAGTTACTTGCTTCAGCGAGATCTACACGTTCAACCGATCCCTATCATTGATTGCGATATTATATTATGCATGTACATGTATGTTCTTTGATGACAGGATTGCAGGTACAGGGCATCGTCTTCCCTGAATTGGCAGGAGTGAGCGTGCCCATAAATATTCATCTCAATGGTAAAGAGGGGAGGTAACATACAGATCCAAAACCCTAACCTAAGCCTAATTGTCCTTATGTTGGATGAGTTTCAGTATGACTACCCTATCCGGATTTGTCTAGGTTGACAGAATTCGAATACCCTCTCTCTTGAGTTTGTGTGTGTTTTTGCTTGAGTATGCTTTCAGGTATTTTTGGAGTAATGAGCGTTTTTCCATGTTTAGTGAATTAATGGATTATAGTTGAATTAATGATTTAATTATATCCTAAGTTTATTTTAAATAATTAATTAAATTGAAATATTTGGATATTATGATTTAATTAAATATTTAATTG
>MU223406.1:1904974-1939556 GCA_018584345.1 Thuja plicata | reverse complement strand
GGCCCCCCCCCCCCCACAGTCCTATAAGAAGGACTGCGCACTGTGCGCAAGGCAGGGGGAGGGTACCCGCACGGGCCCCCCCCATAAATATTGATTTGTTATGTTTTATAAAAAAAGTTTTTTTTTTAAATTAAAGTTTTGTTTTGAAACATTTAGTTATTAGTGTAATTTCGGTTTTTTTTAAATTAAAATATGATTTTAAATAAATTAAAATGTAGGACTAGTTTTATATTATAATATGTTTTTTTTTTAATTTTTAAATTTTAAATTGATAATATAGTATTATTAATTTTTAATTTATAAATTAAGTGTTAGTTTAAAAGTTATATAATAATTTGTATTATGATTAAATTTGTAATTAATAGATTATCATAGTGGATTATGATATTATAATCAATTTGTAAAATTGAAGTGTTTATATTGCAGTTGTTTTGTAACACGTACATTTGAAATGATATTAGAAACATTATTTAATCGGAAATTTAATAGAAGGTGTTTTTATTAGATTTTAGTATTAAGTAATGTTCCTAGAAGATTTAGCTAGAAATGCTATTCATGTGTATTCATTTTTTAGTCTTTTAAGACGTTTTTCATTTCGATACATTCTATGGATCTTTTGTGCTTGAATATGTCGTTGTCTGGGACACTAGACAACCTAGGATGTATACAGAGGCTGGGGGGTGTTTTTCTTTTCTGTTACTTCATGGTGTGTGTGTGTTATCAGATTTTACCCTAAACTGACCATGATGACCTTTTCGATTATGTATCTGTATGTGTACCTATGTGTGACCGTTCCTGTTGTATGGAATACCGATTTGGGTTACACTAGGGTTGTGACCTATGCTAGATCTGTTAGGATTTCTAAGCCTAGGGTAGGTTACCTAGATGTGTAGTAGAAGGTGGCTTGCAATAAGTTCCGTGTCCGTAAGAGACTACTGGGGTTGCTTATTGTAGAGTTTCTTAATAAGTGATAATTAAAGACATATTTGAGAGATTAAAATGTATTAATAAGATGTATCCTCTCCCATGCTTGAGTGCTAGTATAGGCTAAGATGGTTTGGAGAAGATGTTAGTTACCTTGCGAGGTATCTGACATAGTTAGTGGGCCTTGTCAGTATGAGAGGACATTAGCTCCATGTATGGTCACTTGGGTGCTGAAATCCGTTGTGATTATCTGGGATGAACTTGAGGGTAGACCTACATGATGACACCTTCCTATACACATGCTAGATTTCTTACGTTGTCAGTTGCCTCTGGATTAGTGAGTCTTACCTTTTATGATGATTAGTACACCGGATTAGAGAGCTATTAGGATCCCTTCCCTAGTGGTTATTCCTTCTTGGTTTTGGATATCCGATTGGGATATGATGTTATCTCCTCAGCACGGTGGGGTGGACCTTTGTGGTTCCACACGGACGGGTGGTAGTGATTCTTTATCCATTGAGATTCGACGTCCTTGTACCAGGTGCTTGATGGTTCATTGCGGATGAGCTCTTGATGTACCTTCATCATTATTCATGTATTTGATTATTGTAATCTTGTATTAGGATATCACATGTGATACCTAATCTAGAAATTGTAATAGTAAGTAGATTAGAGTGATTACTACATACACTGCGACATGTGCAGTGGATGTGAGTTTATAGTAGTTTCATGGTTATCCATGAGGATTGTAATAATGGTCATGTAAGTTGTATTTGTTATGTTTAATCAGATGAGATCTTTTGTTATATTGTTAGTTGTGTTTTGCTTTAAGTAATTCAACGTCATGGAACCCTTGAGTCGTGTAATCTATGTGAGTGTAAGACATGTGTATAAATGGTAATCGCTTCCACATGATTGTATGTTTCTTTATGTTAACTTTTAAAAAAAAAATTTATTCAGCACACATAGTGACATGTTTAGGTTAATCTCTCTTGGGTTCCCTGGCGGGGCGTTACATTGCTCAAAAGTTGCTTGACAACTTTTGAGCAACTTTTACATTTTTTGCAATTTTGCAAATCTAGTGACCAAAATTGGTCATGATGTTATTTTTGTGATCCCTAGTAGATCCAAACATGAAAAACCTAAAAATAACCTAATCCTAGGTTTTTGGATCAATAATGACTCATAGTTGATCAATGGCTCATACGGTGCCAAACTTGGAACTATGGCCTTACAAGGTGATCCAGTGATTAACCCAATGTCTAAATATCACTAAAGACCTCTTAGGACCTTGGGAGAACCCCTAGGTTCCATAGGAACACTTGGTTCATTTAGGGTGCTCCTGCACCATACTCCCCGTGAGATTTGAACTCAAGTTCTCACTTGAGGATAGCTGGTCAACAGTGGTTCCATGTTGTTGGATCTGGTCCTCTGTCATCTAGGTAACATCTATTGGAGGGAGTCCTTTCCATTTTACCAAGTACTACATGTAATTTTTCTTTCTTGTATGCTTCAATACTTTGGTTTCTAGAATGGTGTCTAACTCCACTTGCTTGCTTGGTGCGAGATCGAAATCTCCCCAATTGTGGTCTCCTAGCCACTTATCAACTGTAATAACTAAAAATGATATGTAAGTGTGTGTTTATGGATATAAGAGATATTATATTTAAATATGTTTTGGGGGTAAATAAGATTCTCTCCTTCTATCCTTAGATGTGTAAATGAAAGATCCAAGTTGATTAACCCAAGAGGAAGGATCAATGCATAAATGAATCAATCATTTAGAAACAAGAATAAGGAAGGAAGATCTTAATTACCCAGGTTTAATTGATTAATTTGAAATAGATGTAGATGGGTTGATAACTTTAATTGAATTGAATAGGAGAAATGTAATAACCTTGAAATATTGTAGATCCAAAGAATACTTTTTTCTAAAGCCCGTGTTGAGTTTTTGGGAAATCCAAGACTAGAACTAGAATGGAAATGCGGAGATAGACAAAACCTAGAAATCTTTTTCTGTTTTGAGACAGTTTTGATTTGTACCCTAAAGTCAATGTCACCATTTTCTAGGATTTTTGATTGCACCCTAGGTCACAATCGACCTAAAAATTCTCAAACTAAAATTAAGTTTTTGGATCCCAGAAGTTTTCCAAAAAGGGTATCCGAATCTCTATCCCGATCTGTTGTTTTGAACATGTACTTGCAAGAAAAAGGGGTTTGTTTTTTTGGGGAGGGGTTTTCCTTAGTCAAACCCTAGTTTTGGAATTAACCTCAAATATATAATTGAAATTGCAGAAATAAACAAAGTAAATGAAACAATTCACCTTGCTCATGTAAAAGTCCTTGTGGAGGATTCGAATCCTTGAATCCACAAGTATAGATGCACCAAATGAATGTAGAATGTAGAATGTAGAATGTTTGGATGTCTTCAATAAATTGCTTGTAGATCTTCAACACCAATCTTGAATGGGTTCTTGAATTGGAAGAGGCTTGGAAGAATGTGGATGGAGAAATCTTCAACAAGAGGGCTCCATGGAGCTTGAATCTTTCAATGGCCACCAATAGATCTCCTTGATGAAAATGGATGCTTGAGAAGTGCTTGAGAATGGATGAATGCTTAAATGGCTACTTGGCTTGCTTAAAATCTTGCTTCTTCACCTTTGGAATTCACTCGTCAAGTCTTGAAAGTTTTATGATTCTTGATTATGCTTAGCTTAGAGAAAATGAGAGGAGAAATCTTCCTTTTATATGAAATTAGGGCACAATCTTCTAGAGAGGCCGACATAGGAGAATTAAATTCTAATTGGACCCATGCCCCTAGAAGAGGACTTATGTTAAATATAATTTAGGATTTGTTGTCCCGAAGTCCAGAAACCCTGAGATTCTAAAATTTGAACCCCGGGCCTAGAAAAGGTCGATTGTGACCTAGGTGAAGGTCGAGGTCAACCTTGACCCTGAGGCCAAATTTCCAATTTCTTAGTCTGGGGTGCCAAAAATAGGTTGGAAAAGGTGGAAATGGGGCAGAACAGGGAGATAAAGCTAGATCAAAGTCAAGAACCCATTCAAGGCACTTGACATGACCCCAAACCACTTACCTAGAAGGCTAAACCAGTCTACCATGGAAGTGCTTCCATTTTCTAACTATACATTTAGCCCCCACTTTAGTAAGAGTATGGACTCAATACAAACTCTTGGTAAAGGAGATCATAAAGAATAGATAATCTTATTGGAATCATAAGGGACAAAGAAATATTCAAGCCCCCAAGGGACTTAAGTATTTATCAACCCTAATATCACGATAAGAGAGACATCACCAGTTAAGGAGAGAGAGAGGGTATGGTTACCTCGCCCAATGAGAACTTATGTCCCATTGTGAACCATGCAAGGAAAAAAAAAAGTGTAACTAGAAAGATGGAGTTGAACTGCCCAGTGAATGTGGCTACTCACTAGTCAACCCATTAAGGAGATCCATTCTTAAGGACACCTTCAAACCTTAAGGGATCAAATATTGAAATTGGAGGGATCAATAGATTTGTGTAAATTTAAACTGGAGGGATCAAGAGATCCTAAAAAGTAAATTGTCCATGCTTTAAGGATTAGTCTTTAATCCATGAAGGGAAAAAGTTTTAAGTTTTGAAAATATTATGAACGTGCGTGTGTGCAAAAAGGTGAGTAGAGTGTATGCCCCCATGTTAAAGTCATTGCTAACACTTTAACAGGAGTAATGGCTTTGACAGAAACATAAATAACTCGATTGATTACGTTTCCACTATGAGATGCCCCCAAACAAAGACAATTCAAGAGAAATATCACATAAACATACAAAGAACACAAAAGGGATCTACCTACTGTGGGGTCAGTATGATCATAAGATAAAATGTACATATAGATATGATATTATTGCAAATTAATTGACATGAGTCCCCAAAGAAAGTAGAACTACAATCACAGTGGAGGAAAAAAAACTTGAGAGTTAGAAAGAAGAATATTTTTGAATCACAACATGGAGACAAAAAAGAATAAGTGCTACCATGTCGCAGATCCAAGAAGACTATACAAGGGAAACATTTAAAAACAATAACACAAGTACCAAAAAATAGAAGAATGGAGATACATATAGAGGAATTATACAATGGGTTTGATTCCTCTATCACCTTGCACCAACATAGTAACAAGGGTCGTATAAAAGAGTCTAACAAACACATTACGAAATAAGCATAGTACAACATGCAAATAGAAAAATGGCTACCATGAAGGATAAGACAATAAGGCGGATCAACTAATCTCCCCATCTTAATTTATATCATTTATGGAAGGTGGGAAACTCACAAGAGGGACTATATCCAATACAGTAGGAATAATAGCAAGTTCCAAACAAGGATCCTCTTGAGAATTGCGTTGCTCGTTACTAGGTATAATTTTCAATTGAGTTGAAAGTATATGAGGCAAATCAGTGTCAAGATCAATGGTCTCATATTTATCACTAAGATCAATAGGATCATCTAAAGTATCCTCCACATCAAGATTAATTAAAATGGGATCTAAGGTGCAAATAGGATCATCATACTCATTCATCTTAATATCATTGTGAATATTGACTTCTTTCAACATATCAGGCATAGGTTGATCGAAAGAAGATAAATAATTTTGAAGAAGAGAAGTACGAGCCCTAGCATTAGCTCTATGCTTCTTATGATGTTCATTAGAAAATTTATTACGTTTTGATTTGTTTGACACTGTGGAGAACTAGGAGGATTGGTAGAATTCACAATAGGTTGAGAAACAACACTAGTAGGTTGAGTAATAAAGTTATTAGTAATTGATAAAGGAGGTATAGAAGGAGTGGGAAAAATACCACGGTTATGATCTATCCAAGGCATGCTTAACTCGACAATATTGCAATGTTTATAGGCTCTATATGAGCAAAAAAGGTTGTCAGGGCGAGGAGGACATGAATTAGGTAATGAGGGCCAAAAGAAGTCAAGAGTAGCACAATCTCTAGGCCTAGAAGGATATAGACTATGATTAATATTTTTTACTTGTCCATTATGAATGAACTTAAGACATTTATGAATAGGAGAAGCAATACCATGCATAGAAGTTATCCAAGGCAAACCAAATTTGACTTGAAATTGATCAGATGTAGGAACGATGATGAAGGTAGTATCTAAAACCTTGCCACAAAGTTCAACGGGAAAGTTAATAGAACCAAATGTAGGATAAAGAAAACTATTACAAATTTGGATCCATGCATCTGATGGATTATAACAATCACATTGTAGGCCTTTCATAAAAATATTTTCCTTAGTAATAATGTTGATTAAAGATGTGGGATCAACAAGAAAACCACGCGTAAGTATCTTATCAATCCTAGAATAAATATAAAGGGGACCATTAGGAGCCTTAATAGTCTTAGAATCATCAAAGGTAATTGAAAGTTCCCGAGGTCGCTTATCCTTAGTTTATTTCTGAGGTTTAGATGGAACTTGAAGTTGAGGTGGAGGAAAAGGATCTTGAACAATAGGTTGAGATGCAACAATGCTCTCCACATGATTGACAATGTGATTAAGATAATCCATCTTTGAATTGTAAACGATATCCATAGAAGATGGCTGAGCGATGGTATTAGTATCATGTGTAGGTAAAGGATTTGTATAGATTTGAAGGTTTTGATTAGGAGGAGAGACAAATTTGTTACCATTACCATCAAAATTATCAATAGATAAAGCATTGGAATTGATTAAGTCTTGAACCTTATGCTTTAGAGAATAACATTTTTCAATATCATGGCCATTCTGGTGATGGTATTGGCAAAAGGCTTTAGAATCAAAGGATTTTGAAGCTATAGTAGTAGGAAGGAGAGGTCGAATAGGAGGAAAGGTAATAATGTTTGCACTTAACAACATACTCATATTAGAATGTAAAGATTTAGAGAGAGGAGTAAACATACGATTTATACGGAAAGCAGTGGATGCGGAAGTGACATTGTGTGATGCAACAACAACTTGATTAGCAACTGAATTAGTTTTTTTATTAATCTTGATGTAGTTGTTAGGTTTCTAAAATTTATTAGGATTAGGAGCATTTTCACTCTTATCAACTGGAATAGGAGTCATTGGAGTGTTTCTCTCAAATTGACTCACTTGTAATTGATAATGATGAAGTGTTGTACAAAGTTGTTGAAAAGAGGTAAATTTTGTAAGCATAATCTTATCTCTAATATCCTTTTGTAAATTTGAAATAAACATGTGTTGAATATCAATATCAACAACAGGATAAGAAATATGAGCATACAAATGCTTAAATATACCTATGAAATCAGTCAATTTTTCCTTAATGTTTTGTTTACAATGCATTAAATCAGTTAAGAAAACTTGCAGACCAATGTTATTTTGAAATTGTTGAATGAAGGTATTAGCCAGTTTAGGAAAAGAATCAATGGAATAAGGAGGTAAAGAACAATACCATTGCAAAGCCTTATCACGAAAGGTTCTAGCAAACAGTTTAGCTAAAATCCTATGGTCATGGGCATAATCACTACAAAGGATTTGAAATGTTTTAACATGAGTAACATGATTTCCTTTATCATTGTAATTCTCTAGACGAGGCATATCAGCTTTTTGAGGAATAGTAGCATGAATAATGTCTAAAGATAAGGGACTACCCATGTCACATGTAGGAATGCTAAACTTATATTGAGTTAAAGATGCAAGTTGTTGTTGTAAAGATGACACAGTTTGAGCCAGACTAATAATTGTGGAATCATTAGAAGACATAGGTGGCATAGGAATGTTAGGAATAGGAAAAGTGTAGGAAGTAGCAAGAATAGAAGATACAACAAGTGGAACATTTGGAAGCATGGTTGGAAGAGGATTAGTATAGGTAAAAGGTAAAATATGGTATGAAGGTTGTGAGGTAGGTAAAGATACCGGTGGAACACTCACATGAATAGATGAAATTGGGAGAGATGTAGTGATCAAAGGAGGAGTATAAGTAGAAATGTTAGGTAAAGGAACATAAGAAGGTCCTTGGCTAATGATAGGAGGAGTATATCCTAGATCTTGAGCCTCTTGAGCTAAGGGTTTAACATTTGAATGCACAAGATGAGTGATACCATGCAAGAAATTAACACCTTGATCACTATCACGAAGGACTTTCTTAAAAGCCTCTATAGCTTGAATGGAATCTTGGTTATGGTTTTCTTGAATAAGCCAATTTCCCATTTTATCAAGTTCGGTTGAAAGTTTTTGCACTTGTTCAGGAGGAACTCTTAAAGAATCTTCCTCATCATGAGATGAGTGAGAAGAGTTATGCTCCATAGAAGGATTGGAATCATGAGTATTCAAGTTGTCATCCAGAATCCTACGGAAAGGAGAAGAAGATTTGAGATCAAAGGAACCCATGAGTCTATGGCTTCTTCTAACTGGGATACTATAAGTAGGACTAGTAGTGGTAAAGCTCATACACCAATGCAATGCAAATGAACTAATTTAGAAAACAAAGATTTTGATTTTGATTTTAATTTTTGAAAGGAAATGCAAGATCATAAAAGAAAGCTAATCTAATATGCATGCAAGATCTAACATAAAAGATGTAAATCTAACACCAAAAAGAAAGAGTTGTCTATCGCGGGTTCACCAAAATGTAATAACTGAAAATGATATGTAAGTGTCTGTTTATGCATATAAGAGATATTACATTTAAATATGTTTTGGGGGTAAATAAGATGCTCTCCTTCTATCCTTAGATGTGCAAATGAAAGATCCAATTTTATTAACCCAAGAGGAAGGATCAATGCATAAATGAATCAATCATTCAGAAATAAGAATAAGGAAGGAAGATCTTAATTACCCCGGTTTAATTGATTAATTTGAAATAGATGTAGATGGATTGATAACTTTAATTGAATTGAATAGGAGAAATGTACTAACCTTGAAATATTGTAGATCCAAATAATGTTGTTTTTTGAAGCCTATATTGAGTTTCTGGGAAATCTGAGACTCGATCTAGAATAGAAACAATGAGACGGACAAAACCCATAAATCTTTTTCTATTCTCAGACAGTTCCAATTTGTACCCTTAAGTCAATGTCACCATTTGCCAAAATTTTTGATTGCACCCTAGGTCACAATCAACCTAAAAATTCTCAGACTGAAATTCTATTTTTTTATCCTAGAAGTTTGTCGTAAAGTGTATCTGAATCTTTGTCCCAATCTGCTATTCTAAACCTATACTTACAAGAAAAAGGGGTTTGTTTGTTGGGGGAGGGGTTTGCTTTAGTTAGACCCCAGTTTTTGAATTAACCTCAAATATATAATTGAACTTGCATAAATAAACAAAGTAAATGAAACAATTCACCTTTCTCATGTAAAAGTCCTTGTGGAGGATTCAAATTCTTGAATCCACAAATATAAATGCACCAAATGAATGTAGAATGTAGAATGTTTGGATGTCTTCAATCAATTTATTGTAGATCTTCAATACCAATCTTGAATGGGTTCTTTAATTGGAAGAGGCTTGGAAGAATTGGAAGAGCATATGAGGTAAATCAGTGTCAAGATCAATGGTCCAATATTCATCACTAAGATCAATAGGATCATCTAAAGTATCCTCCTCATCAAGAATAATTAAAATGGGATCTAAGATGCGAATAGGATCATCATACTCATTCATCTTAATATCATTGTGAATATTAAATTCTTTCAACATATCAGGCATAGGTTGATCAAAAGAAGATAAAGAGTTTTGAAGAAGAGAATTACGAGCCCTAGCATTATCTCTACGCTTCTTATGACGTTCATTAGCAGATTTATTATGTTTTGATTTGTTTGAAACGATGGAGAACTAGGACGAATAACCACTGATTCCTTCACAGGTTCTATAGGAGGATTGGTAGAATTCACAGTAGGCTGAGAAGCAACACTAGTAGGTTGAGTAATAAAGTTATTAGTAATGGATAAAGGAGGTATAGAAGGAGTGGGAAAAAGACCACGGTTATGATCTATCCAAGGCATGCTTAACTCAACAATCTTGCAATGTTTATAGGCTCTATATGAGAGAAAAAGGTTGTCAGGGAAAGGAGGACATGAATTAGGTAATGAGGGAAAAAAGAAGTCAAGAGTAGCACAATCTCTAGGCCTAGAAGGTTGATATAGACTATGATTAATAGTTTTTACTTCTCCATTATGAATGAACTTAAGACATTTATGAATAGGAGAAGCAATAGCATGCATAGCAGTTATCCAAGGCAAACCAAATTTGAATTGAAATTGATCAGATGTAGGAACGATGATGAAGGTTGTATCTAAAACCTTGCCACAAAGTTCAACGGGAAAGTTAATAGAACCAAATGTAGGATAAAGAAAACCATTACAAATTTGGATCCATGCATTTGATGGATTATAACAATCACATTGTAGGCCTTTCATAAAAATATTTTCCTTAGTAATAATGTTGATTAAAGATGTGGGATCAACAAGAAAACCACGCGTAAGTATCTTATCAATCATAGAATAAATATAAAGGGGACCATTAGGAGCCTTAATAGTCTTAGAATCATCAAAGGTAATTGAAAGTTACCAAAGTCGCTTATCTTTGTTTGTTTCTGAGGTTTAGATGAAACTTGAAGTTGAGGTGGAGGCGAAGGATCTTGAACAATAGGTTGAGATGAAACAATGCTCTCTACATGATTAACAATGTGATTAAGATCATCCATCTTTGAATTGTAAATGATATCTACAGAAGATGGTTGAGTGATGGTATTAATATCATGTGTAGATAAAGAAATGTATAGATTTGAAGGTTTTGATTAGGAGAGACAGATCTATTCCCATTACCATCAAAATTATCAACAGATAAAGCATTGGAATTGATTAAGTCTTGAACCTTATGCTTTAGAGAATAACATTTTTTCAATATCATGGCCATTATGGCGATGGTATTGGAAAAAGGCTTTAGAATCAAAGGATTTTGAAGCTATAGTAGTAGGAAGGAGAGGTCGAATAGGAGGAAAGGTAATAATGTTAGCACTTAACAACCTACTCATAATAGAATGCAGAGATTCAGAGAGAGGAGTAAATGTACAATTTATATAGAAAGCAGTGGATGCGGTAGTGGCATTGTGTGATGCAACAACAACTTGATCAACAACCACATTCGTCTGTTTATTAATATTGATGTAGTTGTTAGGTTTCTGAAATTTATTAGGATTAGGAGCATTGTCACTCTTATCAACTAGAATAGGAGCCATTGGAGTGTTTCTCTCAAATTGACTCACTTGTAATTGATAATGATGAAGTGTTGTACAAAGTTGTTGAAAAGAGGTAAATTTAGTAAGCAAAATCTTATCTCTAATATCCTTTTGTAAATTTGAAATAAACATGTGTTGAATATCAATATTAGCAATAGGATAAGAAATATGAGCATACAAATGCTTAAATATACCTATGAAATCAGTCAATTTTTCCTTAATGTTTTGTTTACAATGCATTAAATTAGTTAAGAAATCTTGCAGACCAATGTTATTTTCAAATTGTTGAATGAAGGTATTAGCCAATTTAGGAAAAGAATCAATGGAATAAGGAGGTAAAGAACAATACCATTGCAAAGCCTTATCACGAAAGGTTCTAGAAAACAGTTTAGCTAAAATCCTATGGTCATGGGCATAATCACTACAAAGGATTTGAAATGTTTTAACATGAGTAACATGATTGCCTTTACCATTGTAATTCTCTAGACGAGGCAAATCAGCTTGTTGAGGAATAGTATCATGAATAATGTCTAAAGATAAGGGACTACCCATGTCACATGTAGGAATGCTAAACTTGGATTGAGTTAAAGATGCAAGTTGTTGTTGTAAAGATGACACAGTCTGAGCCAAACTAATAATTGTGGAATCATTAGAAGACACAGGTGGCATAGGAATGTTAGGAACACTATGAAAAGTGTAGGATGTAGCAAGAATAGAAGATAAAACTAGTGGAACATTTGGAAGCATGGTTGGAAGGGGATTAGTATAGGTAAAAGGTAAACTGTGGTATGAAGGTTGTGAGGTAGGTAAAGATACCGGTGGAACACTCAAAGGGATAGATGAAATCGGGAGAGATGTAGTAATCAAAGGAGTAGTATAAGTAGAAATGCTAGGTAAAGGAACATAAGAAGGTCCTTGGCTAATGATAGGAGGAGTATATCCTAGATCTTTAGCCTCTTGAGCTAAAGGTTTAACATTTGAAAGCACAAGATGAGTGATACCATGCAAGAAATTAACACCTTGATCACTATCATGAAGCCTCTACAGCTTGAATGAAATCTTGGTTATGGTTTTCTTGAATAAGACAATTTTTCATTTTATCAAGTTCGGTTGAAAGTTTTTGCACTTGTTCAGGAGGAACTCTTAAAGAATCTTCCTCATCATGAGATGAGTGAGAAGAGTTATGCTCCATAGAAGGATTGGAATCATGAATATTCAATTTGTCATCCAGAATCCTACGAAAATGAGAAGAAGATTCAGGATCAAAGGAACCCACGAGTCTATGACTTCTTCTAACTGGGATGCTATAAGTAGGACTAGTAGTGGTAAAGCTCATACACCAATGCAATGAAAATGAACTAATTTAGAAAACAAAGAGTTTGATTTTAATTTTTGAAAGGAAATGCAAGATCATAAAAGAAATCTAATCTAATATGCATGCAAGATCTAACATAAAAGATGTAAATCTAACACCAAAAAGAAAGAGTTGTCTATCACGGGTTCACCAAAATGTAATAACTAAAAATGATATGTAAGTGTGTGTTTATGCATATAAGAGATATTACATTTAAATATGTTTTGGGGGTAAATAAGATGCTCTCCTTCTTTCCTTAGATGTGCAAATGAAAGATGTAAGTTGATTAACCCAAGAGGAAGGATCAATGCATAAATGAATCAATCATTTAGAAATAAGAATAAGGAAGGAAGATCTTAATTACCCAGGTTTAATTGATTAATTTGAAATAGATGTAGATGGATTGATAAAATTAATTGAATTGAATAGGAGAAATGTACTAACCTTAAAATATTTTAGATCCAAAGAATGTTGGTTTCTAAATCCTGTACTGTGTTTCTGGGAAATCTGAGACCAGATCTAGAATAGAAACACATAGATGGACAAAACCCAGAAATATTTTTCTGTTCTGAGACAGTTCCAATTTGTACCCTTAAGTCAATTTCACAATTTGCTAAAATTTATGATTGCGCCCTAGGTCACAATCAACCTAAAAAGTCTCAGACTGAAATTTTGTTTTTGGTTCCTGGAAGTTTGTCAAAAAGGGTATTCTAATCTCCATCCCAATCTGCTATTTTGAACTTGTATCTGTAAGAAAAAGGGGTTTGTTTGTTGTGGGAGGGGTTTGCCTTAGTCAGACCCAGTTTTTGAATTAACCTCAAATATATAATTGAACTTTCATAAATAAACAAAGTAAATGAAATAATTCAGCTTTCTCATGTAAAAGTCCTTGTGGAGGATTTGAATCCTTGAATCCAGAAATATAAATGCACCTAATGAATGTAGAATGTAGAATGTAGAATGTTTGGATGTCTTCAATCAATTTCTTTTAGATCTTCCATACCAATCTTGAATGGGTTCTTGAATTGGAAGAGGCTTGGAAGAATGTGGATGGAAAAATCTTCAATAAGAGGGCTCCATGAAGCTTGAATCTTTCAATGGCCACCAATGGATCTCCTTGATGAAAATGGATGCTTGAGAAGTGCTTGAGAATGGATGAATGCTTCAATGTCTACTTTTCTTGCTTCAAATCTTTCTTCTTCACCTTTGGAATTCACTCTTCAAGTCTTGAAAGTTTTATGATTCTTGATTATGCTTAGCTTAGAGAAAATAAGAGGAGAAAGCTTCCTTTTATATGAAATTAGGGCACAATATTTAAGAGAGGCTGACATAGGAGAATTAAATTCTAATTGGACCCATGCCCCTATAAGAGGACCTATGTTAAATATAATTTAGGATTTGTTTTCCCGAAGTCTAAAACAGCCGACTCGGAAGCGGGAATTAACTTTTTCCAAAGACAGACATCTAGAAACCTGAGATTCTAAAATTTTAACCCTGGGCCTGGAAAAGGTTGATTATGACCTAGGTCAAGCTCGAGGTTGACCTTGACACAAAAAGGTTGACCTTGACCCTGAGGCCAAAGTTCTAGTTTCTCATTCTGGGGTGCCATAAATAGGTTGGAAAAGGTAGAAATGGGGTAGAAAAGGGGGATAAAGACAGATCAAAGCCAAGAACCCATTCAAGGAACTTTACCTGACTCCAAACCACCTTCCCGGAAGGCTAAACCAATATACCATGGAATTTCTTACATTTTCCAACTATACATCAACATATTGGCATGGCCTGAGTAGTTGCAATACCTTCACTGGCAACCTAGTCTTATCTACACCTTGACACTTAAGTATTGGATATACTATCGAGTTCTCAGAAGCACAAAAATATTGCTCCCTAGAAGTGTAATTACACTCTCAACAAAAAATGTATGGGTTTGGCCTGATTCTGATGAAACCTTTGAGGCCTCAAATACTGGAAATTCATGATAGGATAGTTTTAGTACAAAATAAAATGCATTAAAATGGAATAGTGCATGAACTTGGAATCTTTCTCCTTTTTTTGGATGTCAATAAAACCGTGATGCATTTTATCAATTA
This sequence comes from Thuja plicata, assembly GCA_018584345.1. Taxonomy (NCBI): domain Eukaryota; kingdom Viridiplantae; phylum Streptophyta; class Pinopsida; order Cupressales; family Cupressaceae; genus Thuja; species Thuja plicata. Next base: position 1,924,939 of record MU223406.1, on the reverse strand, counting down.
TATACTAAATATAATCATAATTGGTACTGGTATGAGGGCTCTGCATATCTAGGACCATAATAAGGATATCTGAGGTTATTCTCTCGGGTCCTCCATCCTTTCCCAAAACTCTGCACAATGCATATGAAATATACTTCATATAGAAGTTAAGGTCTTTGTAGTAATAGGGAGCAGTCCCTGGGATAGGTGCTATATAATTCTTCATTCTTCTTCGCACGTAATATTCATGGATCAGTTTCGATGCAATGCCATACTCTCTTGTATACCTTTTCTCTAAACTCTTCAAATTTAAATTTGTGGCCATTGGATGACATACATTGAATGCTTTCATGAACAAGTTCCTATCTAGGGTTACTAGGGCTTTCCCATCATCCCTTTTTATAGTCTTGGTTAGGGCATCATACCTACTAGCCATTTATAAAATGAAATCACCATCTATAAAGTTGTCAGGGACTATTAATTTAGCTAGTCCACAGGCCCCTGGGTTCAAAATTGGCACAAGTTCATCACTATTATTATAAAAGTAATTGAAAAGGGAATAACTAGAAGATCCTTGAGTTTTAGCATCCCTAATGTATTGCAAATCATCTACAAGAGTATCAACATTTACCTTTCTGTTCTAACTTGATCTAGGCAATAGAGAGATGAATTCTTCAGAATAATTCCGCTTTCCTTTCATGTCATCATCAGCATCACCACTTCTTCCACTGGTAGAAGCTAATCTCATTTCCTGTCTCATCTTGTCCACTTGTTTTGTTCTAATTTATCTCACCAATATTGAGACCAACCTATCTCCAGATCACACACTTTCAACTGTGAATCACTCAATTTTTCCTGGAGCACTGATAACTACTTGAATTCTTCTAATTCTAGAATGAAAATTGGCTTGTTTCACTCTGCAAATTCAAGAAGCTTTGTTTTCTGCACACCCTGATAACTTAGCAAATTCTCGCTCTGAAAATAATAAAATCTATGTAAGAATAAATGATTAACATTAACCCCTATTTATCTTTGAATCATCAATGCATAATTCATATAATTGTGATTCCATCACTTCTGGCTTCAATTCCTCATGCTGCAAAATCAATTTTTGTTCTAGCCGTAGCCTCTGAAAGTGACAGGAAATCAAATATGAATGAGTGCTTTTTGATAAAAACCCATATTATATTCAAATAGGATCCAATTTTGATCTGATTGGCTATTACTAATATAGCTCAGCTACCCTTTAACACACTTTTCATAAATTTCTAAATTTCTATTAGCTGGTAATTGTACATCCTGGTGCAAAGAAAAATATTTACTTCAACTTTGGTTCTACTTCTATCGACCTCGTGAATGTGTAATCTCCTTGTCCCTGAATGTTTCCCTTTACTATGGTTTCATACCCAGACTTAGCGACTGCCACACAATAAACCTCCTCATTAATGGATATCTCATTGTCACCAAATGAATTCACTTAACCCATATTCTTTTGGAGACACCATGACAAAAGATTCTAATCAACTCATATTTAACCTTGGTTTACTCAAGAGACTTGGCGACTGTGTAATCTCTTTGTCACCGAGCAAATATTTTGACTTATAGTTTAGTTGGAGACAACTCAACTAAGGCTTATCTCTTAATCACTGAATAATTTAACCTTTATTATTTTCATCTGGAGATAACTTGACCATCGTTGATCTTCATTTACATGCATCTGATGGTCTATACTAAGTCTCCAGATCTTCAAAGAAAACCCTAATTTTTCATGAGACTTCGTGACTGCTATCTCCAAGTTTCCAGATGTACTCTTCATTTTAAACTTTTATTAGAGACTACGCGTTGGATAAACATGTGTCTCAATTCTCCTTTTGTCTCTTAATCGCTGGATCACTTTTGACTTTTCAAACTTTTCAAATTAATCTGAGGTATATTCTTTTCCACTAGGAGATAATGCAATAAGTCCTTTTTGCTAAGTCTCTAAACATAATGGAATATTCTCTTGGCTTTACGAGACTAAGTGACTAACTTTAAAAGCACATGATATTTTCTCAGAACTTAAGTTACAAAAAAGTAACTTTAAAATAGAAACTTGACTTAAATAATAGGGTTTTTAGCCATTTTCAAATAGAAGAAAACCTAGGACTTAGGGTCTTTTGCATTTTTCACTAGGTTCATGGCTAAAATTATCATTTGCAGAAGTATTTAAACAATTTTAGACATGAATTTCAACTCTTGAGCATAGGAATGACTGGGAATTTAAAAAATTTACTGGGCAGACTACAAAAATGGAAATACAACCAACATTGGCTCTATCTGAGGATGTGTAAACAAAATTTTATATCAAGAACCATAGAATCTCTGGTTGCAGATCACTCTTATTGATGCTGACTAACCTATTGCAGAAAGAAACACACAACTAAAAGAAACACACTTATTTACATATAATACAAAACTATTTATTGTACATAAAACTGTAATTTTCAAGTAAAGAATGGCTTCAAGAACTGCCCATGCATTGGAAATTCATATTCTTCTTCATTCATTTTCTTCAAGATATAGGAATCTTTACCAAAACTCTGAGAAACAATAAAGGGACCAAGCCATAAAGATTCAAAATTTTTATGCTTACCTTTATCCTCTCCTCTCACATTCCATTGGAGTACAAGGTCATCAGGTATAAATTTTTTGCAACCTGCTCTCTTAATAGATACTTCATCTTTTGTTGCAATTTTATGTTCTTTTTGTGACCCTCTTTTCTGATTTCATCAAGTTCAGCTAGTTGCATTATTCTGCCTTTCATTGGGTCAGATATTTCTAGCTCTTCTTCTTGCATAAAATTGTATACAGGTAATAGATTGTTCATAGGCATCCTAGATTGTAGACCATACACAATTTTAAATGGTGACTTACCAGTGGCTTTCTTGACTGTTATCCTATCAACCCATAGAGATAGTTTCAATTTTGTATGCCAAGCTCTTTTATTTTTTTCTAAGGTCTTCTTTAAAATCTTCAGAATGCTTTTATTTCTAGATTCTACCTAGCCATTAGATTGAGGATGATATGGGGATGAATAAGACATTATAATCCCATATTCATTGTAGAAATCCTTGATCTTATCTGATCTGAAACACATAGCATTATCCATAACTAGCTTGGCAGGGACACCAAATCTTGTTAAAACATTTTCCACTAAATATTTAGTAACCACTTTGCTTGTTTCTTTGTTAGTGGGAATAACTTCAATCCACTTTGTAAAATACTCAGTGGCAACAAGTATCCAACTATGTCCTCCACTTGATTTTTCTAAACTAAGGTGTACTTATGATCTTGTAACTTAAGAATCCTCCTTTGATTATCTGACATGGTTTTAGGACAGTTGACATTCTTAAGGTAATACATGATATCAACATAAAATGGTTTTCTTTCAATACTATTTATTTTTTAATCTTGTGTCACTACATTATTTACTTGTACCAAGTCTAGATTTTCTTGAGTCATTAGTTTTGCTAAATCTTGTCCTCTAACCAATTTAGTAATATGGATTTCTAGGTTAAATTCTTGAATTCTGTTAATCCACTTACATCTCTTACCAGTCACTTCTGATTGGGTAAGAATATCCTTCACTGCTGAATGAGGAACATATGCAAAAACCTTGGCACAAACGAGGTAAGGTTTGAATGATTTAACAACTTTTATCAATCCATAGCAATGCTTCTCCATCATTTCATAGTTTAATTCTGTAGCTTGGAGATATTTTCTAAAGAATGCAATTGGATGTTCAAATCCCTCCTCATCCTTCTGTAGTAAAATAACATCAATAGTATGAAAAGATGCAAATGAGAACAAAGAAAAGGCCTTACTGTAATCAAGAGATTTTAAAAAAGGGGCCTCTTCTACTACTTTCTTGATTTTCTCAAATTATTACTGAGCTTCTTCATTCCATTGGAACTTTGCATCTTTCTTTAATAACTTAATGATTGGCTTGACAATTTTAGAAAAAATTGCAATGAATCTTCGAACAAAAATGATCTTTCCAAGGAAAGATTGTACACCTTTTATATTATTTGGAGTAGTGACCTTTTGAATAGCCTCTATTCTCTCAGGGTCTATCCTTACTCCATCTTTGGACACTATATGTCCCAATAACTTTCCTTTTGTGATTGCAAAATGAAATTTTCTAGGGTTTAGTGAAACACTATATTCTAAAGCTTTGTTGATTTTTTTTTTCTAGATGTTCACAATGATCCTCTGCTTTATTAGAAAATGCAGTCAAATCATTCTGGTAAATAACCATGAATAGATCAATAAACTCTTTAAATGCTTCATCCAAGGATCTCTAGAAAGTTTCTCCTACAATTATTAATCCAAAGGGCATTCTGACATATACATAAGTTCCCCATGGAGTAGTAAATGCAGTATTAAATTGTTTTGACTCTTTTACAAGTACTTGGTTTTAGCTTGAGAAGCCATCCATCATTGATAACAACTCACAATCAGTAACCTTATGCAACATTGCTTCCATGTTTGGTAGAGAATAATTGTATTTTAAGGATGCAATGTTCAGATTTTTAAAATCTACACACAATCTTATATCACCATTCTTTTTTCTCACTGGTACTAGGTTTGAAACCCAAGTTGAATGTCTGATAGGCTAGATAAATCTAGCATCCTTAAATTTCATCAACTCCTATTGCATCTTGGGAGCCAACATAGGATTAATGGGTCTCTATTTTTGTGTGAATGGTTTCACATCTGTTTTGAGTGGGATTTCATGTTGGAAAAGGTCCTCTCTATAAAATTTTAAATCTTCATATGACCATGCAAAAACATACTTATTTGTTCTTAGTAATTTTATCAGGTTGGTTCTGACATGAGAGTCCAATCCTTTTCCAACATAAACTACTTGAGGAGTGGTCTCTGACCCCAAATTTATCTCCTCTAAATCCTCAATCTTGGCATTGCTTATTCTTACTATATGTTCATTCTGATTAGTAAACAATTCCTCTAGTTCTACCAATCCCTTAGGAATCTAGTTAGAAATAAGTTGGACAACCTCATTGCCCAGTATACCATCCTTACCATTAATGAACTCGAGAACATTATTGCAATCTATGTGCTGGTCTTCATAATTATCAAGGCATTGAAGAAATATAAGGATATCTTGGTCATCCTCAAATACTTTCTAGTTGTAAATGTTGTCACCAACAACTGGTCTTCTTTTAACCTCAACAATTGATACCCCATTTAAGGTCAAGTCGTTAGTTTTAAAAGCAACATTAGCTAAGAAATCTGCCATAATGTTTCTAGACCTCTCTATCCAATTTATATTGAAGGCATCAAAGAATTCTATTTGGTCCCAAATAACATGTCTATACATTTTTAAACTATCATTCTTCGCAGCATATTTGAACCTTACTTGGGCTACTACTAACTCTGAATAACCATAAACTTTTAAGCATTTTATACCATGTTTAGAAGCAATGTCTAGCCCTAGAAACACACCTTCATATTTTGTTGTATTATTTGTACACTGAAAAGATAGCAGGAAAGAATATTTGAATGTGGTACCTGATGGAGATATAAGTATAACTCCAAATCTTGGTCCTTCTTTTGAACAGGCTCCATCAAAATACATTTTCCACAAACCATCACTCTGTGTAGTCAACTCTTTCACCAAAGGATCGACATTTTCACATTGGTGAGCACTCCTTTTGATTCTGAAATTTTCCATGTCAATATTAACACAGTAATTAATATTTGTATCCTCATGCAATTCTATCATATGAGGTTTTCTTCCCTCTCTAGACACTTTTACATTATTTCCAGCTATATTGAAAGTGGCATAGGACAAGTCAGACTGAATACTACCCCCCATTGAAGCACTCCATTTTTTGGACAACAACATGCGATAATGTGGTAGAATATCAACCACTAATACACTCATAGTCAACATTGTATCCGAGCATATGGCTAACTTTTAAGGTAAGGCTTCAATGGTTCCAACAAAAGGGATTTCCCTTGAGTCCATTTCTTGACATCTCCCATGAGTATTATCTACTTGTAAACCCATGGATCTCATGATTTCTGTAGGCATGATCGTATTAGATGCTCTTGAGTCTATCATGAAATTTTTGAGCATCTTTCCATTTATTACCAATGTCAAGAAAAAGGGGTCAACAACCCTTGTAGAAGTATTTATGTTTAAGTAAATCTGAGGGATCTCATAAATCATCCCCTCAGGCTCCTTTCCCTTATTGTTGAGTTTCTTTTCAATATGTTTTATCTTCTAAGGTTTTACTGGTGATACATTATTTAACATTGGAAGAACTTTCTCTTTATGTTCATTTATTCTCATCATCTCTAGGAATGGGACCTTCAGAGTCATCTGAGATAAACACTATCCCATATCCACTGGAGTATACTTTACATAAGAGGTTTTAGGTTTTTCTATAGTAATATTTTTATTCTCCTTTACCTGAATATTCATAGTAGGTTCTTCCTTCTTAGATTTCTTATTTTCTACTTTGAAGGAAGGGGAACTTACTTCTGGCTCTTTAGCTTTTTCTGCATGTACATCTTTTGGTTCATTATCTTTGTTCACTATCTTGACCTTAGGTTTGTTTATAATTTCCCCAGGTCCATCTTTTTTTGGTACATATTTGGCATCTATTTTATTTTCTTTTATGTGATCTATTTGGCATATATTTTGGAATAACACCTTATGTGATCAACCCTTTCTTCTTCTTCACTATCAGACAAGATTTGTTACGGATGAACCTTCATTCTACCTTGTGAGACATATATGTCAAGATTTTCAATCTCTTCATCATAATCCATATCATGACATGAATAAGAATTATTCATACTATAATCACATAACTCATTTTCATCCTTTTCTTGCTCTTCATTTTCTTTTATATCTAAAGAAACAATGCAAAAATCAGGATTTTGTGGTGCCTCATAATCTTCACACCAAAATTCATCATTACACATGTGAATAGTATTTTAATGTAGGGGATCAAGAGTCCTATTCTCAGGTTTGTCTTTCCTTGGTGGAGTAATAGGCTTACCATCATTGAATTGGGTACCATAGGGGTAGTTTTGCATCCTATTTTGTGGGTTATAGTTATTATTATAGGATGGTCTATTATTCTGTGGAGGCTTGTACTCTCTATATTCAGGTTCCTTTTGATTACTACTAGTAAAGTGTGGATCATCTCTTTTACCCAATTTTCCTGATATCCTCCTATACATCTCTATATTCACAGTTGTCTTGTACACTTTTGTTAAAGTTCTTGCATTATTATCTCTAAGTAGATAGCCCATTTTTGAATCAAAAGTATTGAGATGGGTAGCAAGATATACCTTTCTATCTAACTTCATTTTTTGAACCAACTTATGCATAGCTCACTGGAATCTTGTATTGAACTCAGTCACTTCTTCATTTGAGTTCTTCTTGATATTATTGAATTCATTGAGAAAAAATCCTTTATTAGTTTTATCACCATATTGATCCTTGAATAGATCAATCAATTCATCCATTGTTCCTACAGAACCATGAGAAAGACTCCTAAACCATTCCCTAGCATCTTCTAATAGAGATTGAACAAATAAATTCATAAGGACATCCTCATGATTGATATTTAAATCATCTATAACATAAAAAAAAAATCATAAATGTTCTTCACAAGTTACAACATTATTTCCTGAGAATTTTGGAAGTTTTTCTCCCATATCTTCCGGTATTAGATTAGGGTAACTTGGAATTCTAAAGAAAGAAAATTGCTTGTACCTTTCTATAGGAAGTGGTCTCCTTTGGAATTTGTTAATGTTTTTAGGAGGAAAGAATTTTCTATGGTCTTTGAAAGAAGAAGCCTTGTTTCTTGATGTTGTAGCATTCTCTGTATCAGCAAATGAGATTGTAGTAGATTGCAAGAAATCAATCCTTCTCTTCATCTCTCTTTATTTTTTTATCTTTTCAAGGTTAATGTCTAACTTAGATATCTGCTCAGTCAAGTTTTTGTGAGTTTTTGGTTCCTCAACTTTGGTTTATGTAACTTTATTTTTCCCTTGATGTCTGGATTTTTGAGGACCAAAACCTTTGTGGGTGTTTGGAGTCTCCTGGTCTCTATGAGAATTTTCAATATTATTTGTAGCTTGATGTCTTAGAGATCTTCTCCTAAATTTATCAACATCTTTTTTCTCATGCTTTTTCTTTTTATTCTCTTTTCCCCTTTTCATTTATTGAATAAGAGCTTGTTGTTTTATGAGGATCTTTTCTTCCTTTGCAAGCTCATCAGAAGGAACTTCAAAATCTGAGCTAATTGTGTCAGTTCCTTCTCTCTCACTAGAAGTAGTAGTGACTGCATAGGTTTCTAGTCCAAGTTCTGGGGCATTTTCATACTCTGAAGTATTCACCTCATGACTAGACTGGTTGGTATCATTCCTTCTAGTGTTGGCTTCTTCATTTCTTGGAGAAGAGTTACTAATATTTTCTTAGTTCCTCTTTTCTCTCTAAGACAACTTAGTTTTTAAGTAGTGGGGATCCCACTATCCAACTCAATTTCTTGATTTTCTCTCATTCTTGACCTAGTATTCATATTTATATTTTTTTTTTTACTTATGCACTAATTTCAGAGATTTTCTTTCAGATTCGGCACCCAAAACAAGCTTGGGAAATATGAATACTACTAGAATGACCTAAACTGGCAAAAATCAACTGTAACTTAATTTAAGTTTTGAACACACTAGAGATACCTTAAAAGTTTCTTTTCAATTTTTACTTGAAAATCCCTAGCAGATTCGCCTATTTGTTAGGGATTTTTCTTGCAAGTATCTTTTAAAACTAGTATAAATGCTTGCTCTTGTATATTTCCTATATTCTATATGAAATAAAAGCCTAATTGATGAGGATTGGATATGATCTCATAATAGAAATATCCCCAATTGCGGTCTCCTAGCCACTTATCAACATATTGGCATGGCCTGAGTAGTTGCAATAACTTCACTAGAAACCTAGTCTTATCTACACTTAGACACTTAAGTATTGGATATACTATCCACTTCTCAAAAGAACAGAATTCTTGTTCCCTCAAAGTGTAATTCCACACTCTTAACAAAAATGTATGGGGTTTTCTTAATTCTAATGAAACCTTTGAGGCCTCCAATACTGGATTCATGATAGGAAATTTGTAGTACAAAATCAAATGCATTAAAATGGAATAGTGCATGATCTTGGGATCTTTCTCCTTTTTCTAGATGTCAATAAACCCCTGATGCATTTTATCGATTATATATTGAATATAATCATAATTGGTACTGGTATGAGGGATCTACATATCTAGGACCATCATAAGGATATATGAGGTTATTCTCTTAGGTCCTCCACCCTTTCCCAAAACTTTGCACAATGCATATGAAATATACATCATATATAAGTTAAGGTCTTTGTAGTAATAGGGAGCAGTCCCTGGGATAGGTGCTATATAATTATTCATTCTTCTTGGCACATGATATTCTTGGATTAGTTTCGATGCAATTCTAGACTCTCTTGTATATCTATTCTCTAAACTCTTCAAATTTATCTCCATGGCCATTAGATGATATACATTGAATGCTTTCATGAACGAGTTCCTCTCTAGGGTTACTAGGGCTTTCCCATCATCCCTTTTTATAGTCTTGGTTAGGGAATCATACCTACTAGCCATTTCTAAAATGAAATCAACATCTATAAAGATGTCAGGGACAATTAATTTAGCTATTCCATAGGTCCATGAGTTTGAAATTGGCACAACTTCATCACTATTATTATAAAAGTAATTAAAAAAGGAATAACCAGAAGAGCTTGGAGTTTAGCATCCCTAATGTATTACAAATCATCTACAAGAGTATCAACATTTACCTTTCTGTTTTGACTTGATCCAAGCAAAAGAGAGATGTATTCTTCATAATAATTCCATTTTCCTTTCATGTCATCATCTTTATCACCACTTCTTCCACTGGTAGAAGCTGCGCTCATTGCCTAGCTCATTTTGTTCACTTGTTCTGTTCTAATTTATCTCACCAATATTGAGACATGTCTATCTCCAGATCACACAATTTAAATTGTGAATCACTAAATTTGTCCTGGAGCATTGATAACCACTTGAATTCTTCAAATTCTAGACTGAAAATAGGCTTGTTTCACTCTGCAAATTCAAGAAGCTTTGTTTTCTGCACACACTAATAACTTAGCAAATTCTCACTCTGAAAACAATAAACTCTTGGTAAGAACCAATGATTAACGGTAACCCCTATTTATCTCTAAATCATAAGTGCATAATTCACATAATTTCCATTCCATCACTTCTGGCTTCAATTCCTCATGCTACGAAATTAATTTCAGTTCTAGCCATAGCCTCTGAAAGTGATAGGAAATCAAATATTATTGAGTGATTTTTGATAAAAACCCATATTATATTAAAAAAGGATCCAATTTTGATCTAATTAGCTATTTCTCATACAACTCAGCTACCCTTTAACACACTTCTCATAAATTTTTAAATTTCTATTGGCTGGTAACTGTACATCCTGGCGCCGAAGAAAAATCTTTACTTCAACTCTGGTTCTGCTTCTAGCGACCTCGCGACTATGTAATCTCCTTGTCACTGAATGTTTCCCTTAACTATGGTTTCATACCAAGACTTAGCGACTGCCACATGATCAATCTCTTGATCAATGGTTATCTCCTTGTCGCTAGATGATTTCACTTAACCCGTATTCTTTTGGAGACACCGTGACAAAAGCTTCTAATCAACTAATCTTTAACCTTGGTTTACTTAGGAGACTTGGTGACTGTGTAATCTCTTTGTCACCGAGAAAATATTTCAACTCATATTTTATTTGGAGACAACGCGTCTAAGGCTTATCTATTAATCATGGAATAATTTTACCTTTATTATTTTTATGTGGAGATAACCCGACCACCGTTGATCTTCTTTTACATGCATCTAACGGTCTGCGCTGAGTCTCCAGATCTTCAAAGAATACCCTAATTTTACATGAGACTTCATGATTGCTATCTCCAAGTCACCAAATGTACTCTTCATTTTACACTTATATTAGAGACTATGTGACTGATAAACACGTGTCTTAATTCTCCTTTTGTCTCTTAATCACCCGATCACTTTTGACTTTTCAAACTTTTACAACAACCTCACGACTGCCATTGGATCTTCCTTCATCTAATGGTTGTCTCCAAGTCTCATGACTTTTAAATTAAGTCTTGATTTCCTCCATGACTAAGCGATAACACTAATACTAGAACTGGCATTTAACTCAGGTTTGTTCAGGAGACTTTGCGACTCAAAGGACTCAGTGTCACCGAATGATTTTCTAACTGCAGAGTTTATAACAAGACATCCCGACCACCGTTTGATTTGAATTAAGATGGACAGTTTGTCACCAAGTCTTATGACATCTGAGGTATATTCTTTTCCACTGGGAGATAACATGACAAAGCCTTTTCGCTAAGTATCTAGACATAATGGAATATTCTCTTGGCTTTACAAGACTAAGCGACTAACTTTAAAAGCACATAATATTTTCTCAAAACTTAAGTTACAAAAAAGTAACTTTAAAATAGAAACTTGACTGGGATATTAGGGTTTTTAGCCATTTTCAAATAGAGGAAAACCTGGGACTTAGGTTCTTTTGCATTTTTCAATAGGTTCGCGGCTAAAATTATCATTTGCATAAGTATTTAATCAATTTTAGACATGACTTTCAACTCTTGAGCATAGGAATGACTGGGAATTTTAAAACTTTACTGGGCAGACTACAAAATTGGAAATACAACCAACAGGTTACGTGGCCCCCACCCCACCCTCCTCTTTATTACCCACCGACTTCCCTTCCTTTATGGAAGGAGCCGTGGGCTAGCTGTGTTTGGTAGCGGGCTACTTTGCCGACAGCTTCGGTTGTCGCGCCAACCTTGGGAGGTGGGGGGTTTGGTGGCCCCTGTTTCCATCCTTTATTTCAATTTTTCTTTACTGAAATTTATTTAATAACAATCTTTCTTCTAGTATTTTTTTTTATTTTATATTTTTTAAACTAAAATTTCTGAAAATGGAAATTAAATAAGAATCTTTCTTTATTTTTTTTTTTTTTTCCAATTTTGTCTCTTTCTGGAATGATTTATTTTTCCTACTGGTGAACAATTTTTCTCTGTGTAATTTTCCAGAGAACTAATTTTTTTGAATCTATTTTATTTTTCTAAAAGAGATTTTCTAAGATCAAATATATTTATTTCCACTATAGTCTCTACTATAGGCCTATTTAATTTATCTAATTTTAGGGTCTTTCTTAAGGTATTTTTCCACAAAATTTTAACAACATAACCTTATTATGCCAAGTTATATTTTTCATTAAAAATAATAGATGTAGGGTTTTAAACAACACCCAGTTTAACAAAAATTCTAAAAAGATCCTAATAAGGATAATGAAACTATCAAACACAAAGGAAGACTGATTTTCATGAAAATTAAAATTAACAAAGGGGTTTCCAAACCCTACCTCAAATTACACCATAAATTTGACAAAGAAGCCCTTTGAGAAATACAAAATCTTGAATCCCCCCGAATTTGAATTTGACTATAGATCCAGAGCCATGAAGCCTCCAAAGAAAGGATCTCCTCAATTCCTTCAAGCCTCCAACCACAAAAAAATCACAAAATAGAAAGAACACAAAAATATCAACACAAAATTTCTCCTCCAAAAACCTTTAACCTTCTCCCAAAAACCTGTTGTCATAGAATGAGAAGAGAACTCCCCTGAAGAGACTGAACTCTTACTTTTCAAGCAATCCCAAAATAGATACTCCACTAAACCCAGTTAACTCAACTTTCCAAAATTGAAATAAAATAATAATTATTAATTAAAAATATTCCTTTAATTGTGCAACTCAACTTTGACTCCTTAAAACAACTTGCATTTTGAATTCAAACTCTAATTTCAGTAATTACAATGCACAAGTAATTAATTAAATTAGATATTAAATAGATTAAATATTTAAAGCACAATTTTATCCATGCACTTAAATATCCAATTATTTAATAAAGCATAAAAACTAATATAACTTTAATTTCAAATTAAACATTTAATTTAATCCAATTGTTCAATCTTTGACCTTTACTTAATTTTCTCAATTAAAGATAGGTATTTAATTAATTTCAGTTAATTAAATAATCTATATTTAATATCTAATTCCAAAAATACTCAATTCAATAAATCACTTGAGAATTCACACAATATCAATACACTCAAGTGAAATCAACAAAACCAAACTCAAGCACACTCAGGGATGGGATCCACAAATTTACGTCAACTAGACAAATTCAGGTAGGGTAGTCAAACTGATACTCATCCAATAATTAGGACAAAATAAATGTTTAGGGTAGGATTAGGCCTGAATACTATCTCCCCTCTCTTACCATTGAGATATTGCAATAGGGCGTGCTCACTCCTACCAATTCAGGGAAGACGTAGCCCAGTACCTGCAAACTTGTCATCACAAAGATGAACATACATATAATATAAAAAACAATGGTTGAGACTAGTTTATCGTGTGGATCTCGCCGAAGAAAGTAACTAGGAATCTATCCCATACTATATCAAACACATCAAATAGTAATGCAAAACATACAAATGATCTATTTGCATACAAATATAGGGTCGGTATTGTTAGAAAACTATAATCTAAATGAAATCCTAACATATACATAAGAATCATGAAATAACCATAAATCACATGTAAACCAGAGATATAATACACAAGCCATGAATCAATAACATAATGAAACACAATACATGAATATGCTCAAAACCATCTGTAATAACCAACACATACATGAAAGTACCTAAAAGAGTTCGACAACTGAAATAGAAAAGCAAACTAAGGGGTGGGCATTACATTAGGAGTGTCCTATTGTTACCCTCTTGGGTATACCTTGGTCTCTGTCTCCTAGCATTGGGGACTGGACTATTTTTGGATCCACGTAGTTGGGTGGTTAATCTTTATTATATTGATGTACTATTTGTGGTAAGATGGATGTTCATTGCTCCTGTTCCTTCCAGATTTTCAATTTTGAAGACTTCTTATTGTATATGTTAAGATGTACTTAAGTATGTTCATTATTTTAGTTATAAGCTCTTGTAAGGAAATTAAATATACATGATGAAATTATTTATATAGATGAATTCGCATCAATGTATAAAGGAATAGGTAGATCTAGGTGAAAGGAAAGAGAAATGATTGTATCATATCAATATGAAAACATATTTGTTTTGGGTATTTATTCATGAATCTTCTATTACTTTATGGTATCTAAGAGATAATCTTAGACTTAGTATGAAATGATGTATTTATGAATGAATGCATTGTCTCTTGATGTAACGTTCATGGGAAATTATTATGAAAAGATGAATCAATGTAATAAGGTAGAAATAGAATTCAATATTGTATTATGTTTACCATGTGCATCAAATGCATACATAATATTAAAATACATAGGATGTTGAATATATAATGAATGTTAATCTCTCACCTGAATGCTAAATGAAAAGTGATATAAAAGATAATGGGTGAATGAATACTATAAATAAAGGCATAATTTTAATTAAAGGATAACTCATATAGGTGCATGTAAATATGTTAGGAATGATGGTACGATTATCCTTGGAAATTGATGCTAAAAGTAAAGGAATGAATTATTAACCTTAGATAAATCAATCAATGCCTTAATGAATAACTCTTAATGTATATTAAGACTATCTTAATGGATAAATGAATAGATAAGATAATGTTGCTTGAATAGTTGTATTAGGGAACCTGAGAGGACTTAGATTAGATTGTAATATTTCATTGAAAAAAAAATATTCACATATTTTAGTAGTTTGTTGGCTTGTCCTCCTAGGTTCCCTATGTTGGTCTATTGAGAGGGGGGGTGAATCAGACAAAATCAAACTTAAACACTTAAAATTGAACTCACTGATTCACTTGATAAAATTGAATATAGTAGTAACTAATTCACTAAATCAACTTAATAACTTAAACAAAAATACATCTCATATATGAAAATCAATCATTCAAAATTAGAACCATCATATTAACTCAGTTAACACCAGATTTAATGAGGAAACCCAATTTGGGAAAAACCTTTGTGGGAATTGTGACCCACAATAAAAATGTATCATTTTGAAGTACACTCGGTTAAGAACTTATCCTGTTAAATATTACAAAACACATTTTCTAAATGTGACCATGTTAGGGGATTTACCTAAGATCTATTGAGATCTTCACCCTGTTAGGAGTGTCCTTGTTAGAGGTCTTTAAACACTCTTTTGGAATGTCACCTTTTTCTAGGTTTTACAAATAGGATGGTTAAATCCATTTGGTTAAGAGATTTCTCTGTTACAAATACTAATAAGCAACAGTAAACTTCAAACTATAAATATAGCAACTACCTTTTCTTGTGTCATATCCTTTATGCTCAATTGAATACTGGCATCACATACTCCATTGATCTCTTTCTCAGACTATAGATTCTTCAATCTTTATTTCTCAGTTCTGCTCGGTAAATGTTGTTCTTCAACTTCTTCTTCTTCTATGTTTAACTCGCTTGCAACATACACTCTATAGTCATATGTCTCATTATTTATATAGATATACTTTTTCCTCTTAATCTCCTTAATTATATTTTCCCTCATTTGCGCTCTGTCGTTTGATCATCTTCTTCATAATTCACAACTTGGTAAACCATTTCACTTTTACCTTAGAACATGAAATTTTCTTAGAACTCGCATACTTTGGTTTAACCTTGATCTTTGCCTTAGATCTTCTTATTGAATTTTCATGTTCATAGATCTTCTGAAAAAATTCATTTAATTTGTATCCTCATCCAGCTCATCATCGCTTTGCATTAAATTTGATCTTATCATCATTTATAATCAATATCCTTTACTCAGTAAAACTTGCTTTGCAACTTAGTAGCTGTCTTCATTTAGCGCTTGGTGTTTAACTCATCTTTGGTTCTCAGTGTTTGTCTTTCAATCGATATTTGGTAACTGTGACCGACTCACATAACATTCTACTGACTAACTTAGTCTAGCTCGGTAAAGTAAATCTTTCAGTTATCACTTAACTCTTAGCGATTTTTGACTCAATCAATCAATTGTACCGATTTGATAATATCAAATATATAGTAGAAGACAACTATATTATCATTACTTCATCATTTTCTGATCTATATTTTTCACCCAATTAACTTCTCCTCTTAACATATGGTAACATAATAAAAATCAATTAATCAATTGCTTGACATCAATGATAAAACAACAAATGATCTAACCATTTCTAAAATCATGATACTCAGTATCACTCGGTCTTCATCATCTCCATCAGATTTTTATCAATTGATTAACAATCTCCCTCTTTGGCATTAATGGTAACCACTATAACAATGTTATAGAAATTGATGATGGTAACTCTCCAATACATAATTTTACTCCCTCTAAGTTTATATTTATGTTTCCACTTTGATCTATGATATCTCATTCTAAATCTCCCTCTTGGATAAATCTTATGTTTCTGTAGCATATATTTTGATTCTCCTTCATGAGTAAATACTAGAAATTCATTCTCTCCCAATTCATCAATATCTCCACTAAGGATAAATGTCATCAATTCATTCTCTCCCTCTTTGACAACAATGCCAAAAAATCATACTCCTGAAAACTTGTTCCAGTAGTGAATTATACTTGACATGTACTCATAAAATATTACATACGAAAAAAATATTTTCTCACAACTTCAGGAAACTCCTAAAGTGTTCCATACTAACATCAATTCAATAATAGATATTTTAATGAAATATAGAATTGATGCAACGTGCCTCATGCTCTTTAGTGAATATTGGATAGGGGAAGAACCTTTAATTTACCTCTGAGATACTCAAAAGCATCTTTAGGTAGTGGCTTTTTAAAGATATTAGCTAATTGTTCCTTTGAATTCACATATTCTGATCTCACATTCTTCTCTTGAACTTGTTCTCTCAAATAGTGATACTTGATAGAAATGTGCATGGTCTTTGAATGCATAACCGAGTTCTTTGATATATTAATAGCACTTGTATTATCACAAAAAATAGTAACCAGATCTATTATCTCTTCTTTCATACCTTCAGGTAATTTCTTAATCCATACTATATTTTCAAAATTCATAGCAACAACAACATATTCTGCCTCGGCAGTAGACTGGGAAATGCAACTTTGTTTCTTGCTCAGCCATGTAACCAATCTTTCACCTAGAAAGAATGTGCCTCCACTAGTACTTTTCATGTCATCAATGTTTCCAGACCAATCTACATCAATGTAGATTTGCAGATCAAAAGTACCTCCTTTCTTTTACAATAAACCAAATTCTTTTGTGCCTTTTAGATATCTCAAAATTCTTTTTACTACAGACATATGTGTTTCCTTTGAATTAGAAGAACATCTTGCAAAAATCCCAACAGTGTGAGCTATATCAAATCTATTGTGAACATCATACTACAATTTACCAATCATGGATCGGTAAAAAGTATTATCCACCTCTTGTGTCTCATCCTCTTTTGATAATTTACATCCATAGCCATAGGTTTTCCAATAGGCTTGGAATCTTCCATACCAAAGGTTTTGAGGATCTCTTTGATATACTTATCTTGTGTAATATAGATCCCTCTAGTAACTTGTTGTATCTGTAGACATATAAATAACTTAATCTCTCCAATCATTGACATTTGAAACTCTTTTTTATTTCATCATAAAATGCTTTACATAAAGTGTCATTGCCTCCAAAAACCATATCATGAACAAAAATTTCAGCAATCAAAACTTTGTTATCACTGTCACATTTCATGTAAACATAACTGTTATCACTTGTTCTCTAGAATCCTATTTTGATTAGATAAGAGTGCAATTTATCATACCATGCTTGGGGTTCTTTTTTTAAACCATATAAAGCTTTATGTAACTTGCATACCTTGTTCTCATTTGTGTTCTCAATGAAACTTTCAGGTTCGCCAATGTATACTTCTTCTTCAAGTATCTCATTAAGAAATGCAGAATTAACATCCATCTGATATACCTAGAATCCTTTATAAGCAACATAAGCTAGAATTATTCGAACTCCTTCCAGTCTAGAAAGAGGTGAAAAAGTCTCTCCATAATCAATTACTTCTTCTTGTGCATAACCTTTGCAAACCTATCTAGCTTTATTTATGATAACTTCTCCGTGCTCATTCAGTTTGTTTTTGAAAAATTCCATTTAGTACCAATAACATTTTTGTCTTTAGGCATGAGTACTAATGTCCATGTCTTGTTCTTCTCATTTTGATCATACTCTTATTTCATTGCCTTTATT
This sequence comes from Thuja plicata, assembly GCA_018584345.1. Taxonomy (NCBI): domain Eukaryota; kingdom Viridiplantae; phylum Streptophyta; class Pinopsida; order Cupressales; family Cupressaceae; genus Thuja; species Thuja plicata. Next base: position 1,906,521 of record MU223406.1, on the reverse strand, counting down.
CAATCTTCATTATCTAGTGCTTCTTTAACTTTCTTCGGCTCAAATGTAGATATCAAACATGTATTGTCTCTTACCTTTCTTCTATTCATCACTTTAGCATCCTTATTTTCAATAGTATTGCTCAGGGAATGGTGCTGCTTTGCCAAAATCAGATTGGTAGCTCTCGGTTCTTCAACATCAACATTCAATTGTGGAACTCCTTTTTCATCTTCCTCCTAGGTAGATTCTCTCGGTAAGGTATCAGGAACATCAAGTTGAACATATACAAACTTCTCATAATCCTTAGGTTCCTTCTTGCTATCTTCATCATTCCTTTCTACAAATTCATCAATTCTTACATTTTCACTTTCCACCATCTTGGTAGTAACTTTGTTCAAACATTTTTAAGCTTTAATCCTCGTAAAATATCCTAAGAATATTCCTTCTTCTCCTTTTGAATCAAACTTTCCTTCTCTATAATCTTTCAAAATATAAAATTAGGTTTTTGTTCATACCAGATTTCACAAGGTGTATTTTTGGTACCTTTCTTCATTTGTACTCGGTTCAATGTATAAACAGAAGTACTCACAGCTTCTCTCCAAAAGTTCTATGAAATTAATTTTTCAATCATCAGTGTCTTAGAAAAATCAACAATAGATTTGTTTCTTCTCATAGAAATCCCATTCTGCTATGGTGTCCTTGGTGCTAACAACTATCTCTTAATTCCATTCTCATTACAAAACAATGTAAACTCGTCATAAGTAAACTCACCTCCTTTATCAAATCTCAGACATTTCAATTGTCTTCCAGTTTATTTTTCAACTCGGGCCTTATACCAATTAACATTTGAAATGCATTAGATTTTTCTTTTGAAAACATTACAAACATCATTCTAGAATAATCATCCACAAATAAAATAAAATATATATCTCCATAATAAATTTTATTCCTCATGTGTCCACATAAATCAAGATGCACTAAATCCAAAATTCCTTGTGTAACATAAGTCTTTCTTGAAAAACTATATTTAGTCATCTTACCCATCTGACATTCTCTACACATAGAATTCTCATGCTTTTCTAATCTTTGTAGTCTTCTCTCTATTCTTATTACTCACTTTGCTTAAGTTGTCAAAATTGACATGACAAAGCCTTTTTTGCCATAACCAAACATCTTCAACTTTAGAAAATAGGAAAATCTTCATAGAAGTATCTGTTAGTAATAACTAAGAGGGGGGGGGGTGAATCAATGGCCTCAAAAATTTATCCTTTTAAACTTTAATCCACCAATCAATATACCTCAGATTATTAAGTCCCTACAAGATGTATGCCTTGAAAATACTTTGAAACAATTAACTGTCTATCAGTTTACCTTGTTTGTCCTTATTCTCCTTGATTACTGATAACCAATAAAACTTATTTACTGATACTCAGTAAATATGTGTAGACACCTAAAATTGTCCATTCACACTAATATTAATTTTTATTAATATTTTTCCTTAACATTATGGTTAATTTTATTAATTGACTATAATCGTTATATTCTTCTATTTATTTAATTAAATTTAT
>MU223406.1:1868368-1894901 GCA_018584345.1 Thuja plicata | reverse complement strand
TTCAATCAGTTACATGTCATCAATCTCTCCCTTTGGCATTGATGGCAACATGCTATATTATCACACTATACTATTTCTAATACAACATGAAATACAATTGTTGAGATTCATCAAATTATCAAACAGTTGATTTGATAACCGAAAAAAAATGTCTGATCACTGGTAAGCTCTGTGTTAGCTTAGATTTGTTTCTTTTAGCTTTCCTTATTTTTTCTTCTGATGTGTTGTGTCCTTTGTCTGTGCCAATTTATCTCTTTTGAATTTTCTACTTCTTGATGTCACTATTTATTTGCAACTTTTATACAAATTCTCTCCCTGTTTGGAGTATTCTGACAATGAATAGTTTCTGATGATAATATGGATACATTCTCTCCCTTTGACAACAATGCCAAATAATATTTTACAAATATCTGACATTCTGTCAAACAATTTTCTTCTATCCATAATATATTCCTTGAATTTCCCTTATCCATCATCAATATAACAATATGTTCTGGTGCTTGGTTCTGATATATACTTTTCTGTATATAGATGTAGCTTTGAAGTTCAGCTTCTGCTTGCATCAATCATGAATGATATTCTATTAATATATGGCTGATGTAGCCTTCAGTCCTTTTATTGACTGGTAGACATGGGTTTTACCCCTAGTCTTTTTCTCAGGTGCTCAAATATATCCTTGGGCAGTGGCTTGGTGAAGATAACATCCAATTATTCTTTTGATTGCACATATTCAAGTATCACCTCTTTTTCTTGAACTTGTTCTCTTAAATAATGATACTTGATGGCAATGTGTTTAGTCTTTGCATGCATGACTGGATTCTTGGAAATATTTATTGCACTGGTGTTATCACAATAGATAATTTGTGGTTCTATGATCTTCATATGCATACCTTCTAGTAACTGTTTGATCCATGCAATATTTGAGTAGTTTGTAGCAGAAGCAACATATTCTGCTTCTGCAGTAAACTGAGAGATGCATCCTTGCTTCTTGCTAATCCATGTGACAAGTCTATCACCCATAAAGAATGCTCCTCCAGTTGTGCTCTTCCGGTCATCAAGATTTTCAGCCCAATTAGCGTCGGTAAACACTTTTAGTTCAAATTTTCCTTCTCTTCTATACCATAAGCCAAATTCCTTGGTATTCTTTAGATATCTTAGTATTCTTTTCACAGCAGTTATATGTGATTCCCTGGGGTTAGCAAAAAATCTAGCAATAATTCATACTGCATGTGCAATATCTAGTCTAGTGTGTATAACATACATGAGTTTTCCTATCATTGATCTGTATAGAGTCTAATCTACCTCTGTTGTCTTGTCTTCCTTTGTTAATTTGCATCCAATATCCATCGATGTTCCAAAAGGTTTGGAATCTTCCATTTTGAATATTTTCAGGACTTCTTTGATGTATTTGGACTGTGTAATGAAAATACCTTCACTTTGTTGAATGATCTATAGACAAAGAAAGAACTTGATCTCTCCAAACATAGACATCTTAAATTATTTTCTCATCTCATTAGTGAATGATTTGCATAGCATATCATTGCCTCCAAATATGATGTCATCAACAAATATTTCAGAAATCAAAGTGTTAGCATTAGTATCTTCCTTCAAATAAAGATTACTATTCTCACAGGTCCTCATGAATCCAATACTTATTAGATAGGAATGAATTCATTCATACCAGGCTTTGGGAGCTTGTTTCAATCCATACAAGGCTTTGTGAAATCTACATACCATGTTGCTCTTGTCTAGATCCACAAACCCTTCTGGTTGCTCAATGTATACCTCTTCTTCAAGTATTCCATTTAGGAATGCTGACTTGACGTCAATTTGATATACTTTAAATCCTTTGTATGCAGCATAAGAAATTAGAATTCTTACTCCTTCTAGCCTAGCAATGGGTTCAAAATTTTCTCCATAGTCTATACCTTCCTCTTGTGCATACTCCTTTCATACTAGTCTTGCTTTGTTCCTTGTGACTTCTCCATTCTCGTTCAGTTTGTTTCTGAATATCCATTTTGTACCGATGACATTCTTGTCATCTGGTCTTGGCACAAGTGACCATGTCTTGTTCTTCTCAATCTGTTCAATCTCATCATTCATAGCACTTATCCATTCTTCATTATATAGTGCAGCATTGACAGATTTTGGTTCAAACTCACAAATTAAGCAATTTGAGTTTAAAGATTTACTTCTTGTTCTTGTACCAACTTTCTTATCTCCAATGATATGGTTCTCTGGATGGTTCCTTCTTACATATATTGCAAGTATAGGTACATCTCTTTGTGTATTAGTTTGATCTTCATTACCTTGCACATTATCTTGATCATTATAAGGATCGTTGGTAACTACATTCTGACCGTTGGTTGCAACATTCTGTTGTTCTAGATTTAAGCACCATTGCTCGGGTAGAGTTATGGGTCCTTCATAGTATTCAAACTTGTTGTAGTCCTCTGGTTCTTTTGTACTTTCTAGCTCATTCTTTTTTGTAAATTCATCAATCTTCACATTTGCACTTTCAACTATTTTGTTAGAAGTTTTGAGTAGACATTTAAAAGCTTTGCTTTTGGTAGAATACCCAAGAAAATAATGTTCATCACTTTTGGTGTCAAGCTTTCCATTTCTATTATCTTTTAAGACATAGCATTAACTGCCAAATATTTTGAAGTAACTTACATTGGGTGTTTTAGCATACCATAGCTCATAAGGAGTCTTCTTTGAGTCCTTTCTTAATTTTACTTTGTTAAGTGTATAGATAGAAGTGCTAACAGCTTCCCTCTAGAAGATCTCTGTGATGTCCTTCTCTATCATCAGTCTTTTGCACAATCAATTATTGATCTTTTCCTTCTTTCAGCAATCCCATTTTGCTGTGGTGTTCTTGGTGCAGAAACCTATCTTTTTATACCATGCCCATTACAGAAATTAGTGAATTCATCTGATATAAATATATTCTCCTCCTCTATCTGATCTTAAACATTTTAGATCCTTACCACTCTTCTTTTCAACCATAGCCTTGTACCATTTAAACATCTTGAATACTTCAGATTTTTCTTTTAGAAACATGACTGTCATCATTCTAGAGTAATCATCAACAAAGAGAATAAAATATTTATCTCCATAATAGCTCTTTGTCCTCATAGGTCCACATAAATTATTATGGACTAATTCTAGAATATCATCAGATGTATGGGTATTTCTTTTGAAACTAGACTTTGTCATCTTATTTTTTTGACAATTTTTGCACATGATGTTGTCTGGCTTTGTCATCGTTGGTAAGCCTCTTACACTTCTTTTTCTACTTATTTTCATCATGTTGTCAAAATTCACATGGCACAACCTTTTGTGGCACAACCATATGTCTTCATTCTAGGTCATCAGGCAAGTGGGGTTAGTATCATTCAGATAGAATAAGTTACCTTTGGTCTGTTCACTGGTACCAATCAGTATTCATGATTCATTCAAGGTCTCTGCCTTCTTGTTCTCAAATGCTACTCTGTGACCTGAATTATTCAGCTGAGAAACACTCAACAGATTATAATTCAATCCTTTTACCCAATAAGTATTTTCACATTTTATCAGGTTATTCAGCATTACTGTTTTTTTAGCTTCAATTTGACAAGGTGTATCATTTCCCATTCTTACTGTACCACCTTTATAGTATTCAAAAGTATTAAAATTTTCATTGTCACCAGTCATATGGTGAGTGCAGCCACTATCTATAATCCATATATCATTCTTAATAATCTTAGATATGAGTGCAATTTCTTCATACCTTTCATCTTCATCTTAATCATCCTTCACAGCTACAAATACTATCTTGATATCATCATCTGGTTCGGTGTCAATATCTTCATCTTTGCAAGCAGCTAGATAGCTAGCCTTCTTGCCTTTATCCTTGTAATCTCGGGTATCATTTCTTTTTGATCGTCAGTAACCTCTGTAATCTTTGTTATCACCTCTGTCAGATTTCTTCTCAAAAGATCTGTTATCACTTTTGTCATCTTTTCTTTTGTTAGGACATTTTGCAGCAAAGTGTCCAATCTCTTTACAATTAAAACATACAAGTGGTAACTTGCCTTTGTATTTACCTTTTCCTCTTATCATTCTTCTCACCATGAGTGCTTCAATTTCATCTAGATCTTCTTCACTTTCACTTTCACTGTCTCTTCTAGATGAGTGTCTCTAACTAGATTTACTTATTCTCATAGAAGAATTAAATGCAGACTCTAAAATTGGTAAGACACTATTATCAAAATTGTTCATCTCAAATGAAATCAGTCTACCAATCAGGCTATCAAGAGTGACTATATTGTTTGCTACTACTCTCATTTCTTGAATAGCAGAGACTCTAATAGCATATACAGACAATAAGGTTCTTAAGATTTTACTTGCCATTGTCTCCTCTTCAAGTGTACCTCCAACACCTCATATAACATTGACTACTTCATTTATTCTTGTACTGTACTAATTGATGTTTTCTCCTTCTTTCATTCTGAGATCATAAAACTTTCCTCTAAGGTTTTCTGCTTTGGCTCTCAGAACATTTGCATCACCTCCATGTAAATTTTTTAGCTTATCCCACATTGTCTTTGCATTTTTGCAATCTTTGACATCTTCAAATTCAGCATCAAAGAGTGAGGAAGAGAGCTCTATAACCATGCAGTTATGTTCATGCTTTACTCTTAATTGATCTACCATCAATGGTCCTGTAGGCAACACATATTCAATATCTAAGTATTGAGTAATATCATATCCAATACCTGATAAGTGGAGTTTTATTTTGCTTTGCCATGAAGCAAAGTTGTCTTTGTTCAACTTGGGCACGTCTCATCTTTTCATCTTGTGATCTTTACTTAGGTCTTGAAACCTTCCTTCTAAGCACACAAGCTCTGATACCAATTGTTAATAATAACTAAGAGGGGGGGGGTGAATTAGTGGCCTCAAAAATTTATCCTTTTAAACTTTAATCCACCAATCAATATACCTCAGATTATTAAGTATCTACAAGATGTATGCCTTGAAAATACTTTGAAATAATTAACTGTCTGTCAGTTTACCTTGTCTGTCCTTATTCTCCTTGATTATCGATAAGCAGTAAAAATTATTTACCGATACTTAGTAAATATGCAGAGTATACCAATCAATCCAGAAATGCATATGTGAAATGTAAAATAATAAAGAAATAGATCATGCACATAACATAAGGATTTTAACGTGGAAACCCTGTTAAAGAAAAAAACCACTGGGACTGGTAGCCCAAATTTTCACTCTTCTGAAGTGAGCCCTGTTAGGAGCCAACCCTATTAAAGGTTACAAACACACAGTTAAGTGCGACCTTGTTAGAGGATTTTTAAACATAGGTTGTCACTTAGTATCTGGAATCTACACTACCATACTTGAATCAGCCTTTAGACTGTCAATAGGCTTTATGCTAATCTTACTACCATCCTTGAATCATCCTCCTTCTTAGACTGTCAATAGGCTTTAGGTAAGACCGATGCTACTATCATGAGTCAACCTTTTTGGTAATCTGTTAGGATATACCTCAATTATAGAAGATAGTTAAGTCTTTCTCTATTAAGAGACTTGATGCTCCAATGGTTAAACTGAAACATAATGACCTATTTATAATGCAAATTTGAATTGTAGATATTTAGATATATTTATGTACAATACCTCTATGATCAATGTATCAATTCAATTCCTTTGTACTTCACACTTTCTACTCTGTGATGCTATTCTTTACTGTTTGTCAGTGTCTGCAGAATTCTTTAGCTCTCCCTTAGCTTGATTGATCAGGACTGTATGAAGATTATCCTTCACCAGTTTCTCTTTAGCATCTTCTTTCAATTCACTTCCTGTGTATCTGATTGCTTTTGGAAATGAATTATGCTTGTCTCTTATATAGACATGATATTGCTTAATTCTTGATTCTTGGCATGAAAAACAATACAGCCAAATTGATTTACGGATTTAACTCCTAATTTATCTTGTAGTTATCTTCTTGCCAACTGTATAAATCTTCTTTAAATCAATTACTTAACTGTGGTCGAGTAAAAAAAATACACAATCAGTTAAGGCTATCCTTAAGCTCTTCCAGCTAGATATTTTGTCATTTTTTGATCTCTCTATTCTGTTGGTCAATTTTGTAGTTCCTCATCCGTGACAACTGCCAGTTCCATCGATGTAACTTCAGTTAGCTTCGAGATCTCCATCCGTCGGGTATCATTGGATCTTTCTTGTCAGACAAATCTATTTTTAGCTCATTAGGAAACATTGTCTTCTACTCATCGGGCATCACTGTGACTTTATCTCTGTCTTTATTGATGGTGTGCACTCCGTCGGTGTGGTCTATCACTAAGTGAATACTTGACTTTTATGCATTGCTGAAAGCATAACCTCTATTCCATTGATTCTCTGAAGTCTTTGGAATTATGTATATGACCATATAGATGATATCAAGTTGACATCAATGACAATACAAACCATTAACTGGTTTAATATTTTGCATCATCTTCAACTTAACATTATCAAACATTCAATCAGTTACATGTCATCAGTATCAAGATAAAAAAAAAAACCTTTAGATTGTTCTCCAGTAGCAATCAAACTATCCTTCTCATCAAATACTTTCACCTTTCCATATTGAAATTCCATTTGGTTACCTATATTTTTTAACTATTCAATACTCAATAGATTATACTTTAATCCTTCAACCCAATAAACATCATCACATTTTGTGTTATTTAGTAGAATTATAGAACCTTTTTCCTCTCATAGGATATGGAGCATCATTACCAAATCTAACAAATACTCCATCATGCTTTTTTAATGAAATAAACTTAAGTGTGTTACCAGTCATGTGATGTGAACAACCACTATCTATAATCCATGTTTCATTCTTACTTACTTGTGATATTAGGGCTCTTGATTCTTCTTCATTAGAATCATCTTTAATAGCAACATAAAAAACTTATTTTCCATCATCACTATAAAAATAATCATCATCACTTAGTCATTGATTAAAAATATAAAGAGATTTCTTACCTTTGTTTTTGTAGTCTATGAATCTCCTGAAATTGTTTTCTCTTTTGTCCTTATCTCTGTTATATTTCTTTTCCTCCTTATCTTTCTTAGGACAGATAGATGCAAAGTGACCAATTTTTTCACAATTAAAACATTTTAAGGGTAACTTACCTCCGTATTTTCCTTTGCCTCTTTGTAGCCTTCTACCCAACAAAGCTTGAAATTCTCTTTCATTCTCATCACATTCAATAAATAACTCTTCCAGACCTTTAGTACAACTATAAAATTTCTCACTAGTACTGCTCAAATATCCATCTCTGGCTACAGCTTCCCTAGATTTTCAAATCTTTAAAGTAGACTTAAATGCATATTTAATTAGATGTAGTAGGAAAACTATTGTCAAAATCATTTAACTCAAATGTAGTTAACCTACCAATAGTAGCATCTAGCGAAACATTCATCTGAGGAATAGATCTTAGCTCCTGTATAGCAGATACACGAATATCATAGCTTGCTAGTAGGGTTATCAACATCTTTCTTGTAACATAATCCTCTTTCATGAACCCACCAAGTCCTCTAATAGAATTAATAGTCTCATTAAATATTGTACTGTACTGTATTATGTTCTCTCCTTCTTTCATCCTCATAGAGTCAAATTTACTTCTCAAACTTTTTGCTTTAGCCTTCTGAACATGTTGATCAACACCATAGGTTAAGATAATCTAATCCCACATCTATTTCAAATTATTACAATCATCAAGTTCATCATATTCCTGGTTAGTAAGTGTAGAAGCAATCTCAATCATAACGTGTGTGTGTTCTTGTTTCTGTCTTTGCTCACTGATTGTCAAAGGTGTAGTTGTAGACACCTAAAATTGACCAGGTGTTTCTTAATCATCCAATTCTGCAAATCTTAGCCAATTGACCTAAATATCATCAAAATGCATCAGAATGGATCAAAATCAATTAAATGGACATTTACCAATCAAATTGGACAAAATCAAATTAAAATCAAAGGATTAAATAATCATGAAATCAAATAATCAAATTCAAGCCTAAAAGGGATCAACCAAAATTATATAATTAATTTTAATCAATTAATTGTATAGTTTTAAATCAAAAATCAAATCCAACCCATTCACCCTCACATGACTAATTTAATTAATTGATTGAATTAAATAAATCCTAATTTCTTTCAACTCAATTTGATCAACCAATGAGAATTGAGGATCTTGTCTTCTTGTGCCACCCTTTGAGGACAATCATTTAAATGGTCCCCCCATTTGAAACCATCTCATATCCTTTCACCTAATGAAGGCTTAATCATGGTCAATTCACTCTACCCCATACCCTTGGGAATTTTCTATAAATACAAGCCATTTTGTAAGCATAAAGGATCCTAGAAAATTTGAATGCATAGCATAATTATTATAGGCAATTTGTTAGCAATTGAGAGCATTTTGATCATTTTGAGAAGCAAATTGTTGATTCTAGGAGCATAAATCATGAGAGTTTGAGTTGCAAAGCACACACATCTTGAGAATTTGAGCTAGATTTAGGCATTTTGTATCAATTTTTCTCATTCTAGGATTGTCCTTGAGAGAGATTAAGGCTGAGAGCTCTTTCAACAAAGCTTAGTTAGAGAACCATGAGATGTCATGGATTTGATTGCAATTCTTAGGCTAAATTATTATTTTCTTTCCATCGAATTGTAGTTGTTAATCCTAATTTCATAAAGGTGTAATTTATCACACACAAATGGCACCCACCGTGGGGCTTTAGGCCTCATTTTAATTTTTTTATCATATTTTTGTGTGTTTTGGTTCACTTTCTTGTCATTTTGCAGAAAACATGAGAAGAGCCTCCTACGAAGATTCTGAAGCCACCTGTGAACAGTCAAAAGCCGCGTGCAAATTTCTTCTCTTTTTGTCTTTCATTCTTAGGCTGCGTAGGAGATAAATTGTGCCGCCTGCTTCTATAAAGGGCTGCCTGTTAGCAGCAAAGGACCACCTGTGATCTTTCCAAAGCTGCTTACTATCATTCTTTGACCGCAATTTGCATATTCTATGCCGCCTGTGGTTTTTCTTTGGTCGCATGTGGATTTTCTAGAGCCGCTACTTAACTTTTAATTACCACTTTTAAAGTTTTAAATTTCACTTTCTAAAAGTTAAAAGCTGCTTATTAGCTGTTAAATTCCATGTATAATTTATTTCTTTTTATGAAGTTCTAATTAATTTTTTCACTTTTCTAACTCTCTGTATTTTTTATTTTTTCAGATGAAAAATCGTCCAAAAATACAGAAACCAGAGAAAAGAGTGACAAGGCCTAGCAAAGAGGTAAGAGCTCACAATAAACATTCTCAAGAAATTCATGCATCTAACATTTTGGAAAATTTAAAAGAAGAAGAGAATTTGTATGATCACTACATCAAAGTATTTTTTGCATACAAAAGGAAATCCCCTACTCTTTAGTTGATTTCTTGTTTTTTGAGTTCTTTAAAGCTTGATTTTGCCAAAATTGATCACAAAGAACTTAAGAGCATTTTATCAATTAAATTTGCAAGTTTTTCTTCACTTTGTCTTTCTTTGTGTTGACTAACTTGTTGGAGGAGCCAGAGTGGGAACGATCGCCACTAGGTGAGTAGCAAAAAAAGGCAAAATACATAAAAAATGTGCCTAGCCTTTGCTAGCTTCAAAATAAGGTATTTTTCTAATCAAGCTTGCATTGCTTAAATTGTGAAAAATTCTTTGAATCTAGCATAGTTAGGGACACCCTACTATTTTCCATTCAAACGAGACATTAGGTACATTCTCTCAACTTTTCAAAGTTGATCAAAAAGCCAAAAGTGTCAAGTTTGGGTGGTAGAAAGAAAGGGAGGATTAATTGAACTACACACTTCATTTTTAAGAACCTCCTTGTCAAGGGGTTGAAAAATAAAAAAAAGTGCTTGAAGTGTTTGGAATGAAGGAAGACAATAGGGATATGCTCTTCACTCTTTGAGTGAATAAAATTCCCAAACTTGTTGGACTAAAATCATTTTTCGGTTTCCATGTATGCCAGATTAAAATAAAACTTTAGAGGGCCTGCCTCCCGAGATTTCCCTTACGAGGATGGTCAGAGGGAACAACCCAAAGTGGGAGACAATCACTTTTTCCATGATATCATCCAACCCACTATAAAAAAATGCACTTTACCTTAATCGAAAAGTGACTAAGTCTTGTGTAAGTCATCCTCACTTCCTCGAGTAGTCCTTTGGGATTGCGCAAAATCATAGTTTCGTGCGTGTGGAAAGTCCGCAAGGGGATAAAGGAACTTGACAAGATTTAGAATAGAGGTGTGATTAAAAACCTTGTTAAATAGTAAGCCTACCTTTTTAGTGCCATTGTTAAAAGCCAAATTTGACTCTAGGTAGATTTCTTGGAAGAATTTCTTGTGTTATACTTGTAAAAACATCTGAGAACATATACTTTTAGTGTTGTTTTAGGGAAATGGTGAAAATTTGATGTGTGTGTTGAGTTTTTACTTCATTTTCACGCAAGAATCTTATTTAATAAGTATGATCAAAACCATTAAACTTTTAAAATCTAAAAAATTGAAAAATTCAACTTCGATCAGCAAAGAGCCGCTTACAAATAATTCTGTACCACCTGCAAACATTTCAAAACCGCCTATCAACAGGAAAATGCCGCTTATGAACTACAAAGTGCCACGTATAGGAATTCCAATAATCATATACAAACATTTAAAGGCCGCCTACACACAGGTAAGTACCAGCGGGAAACAAAGAAGGGCAAACATGGGGCATTTCCCAAGGGTTTGGAAAGATTTTGAAATCATATTTGGATACCCTTTTCGGAGATATTTCTATCTAGTACAAAAAATAGATTAGATTATTTAGAAACATTCATAATGATGAATCTATTTGTGAAACAAATCAATCCTATGGTGGAGAATAATTATGAAAATCTCCATAGGACTCAATACGATGAAGTAACCGAAGATGAAATTTTGGAAGCATCCCAAGATCCTAGGTTTATGGAGATAATGCACTTAATTTTGAAGAGGGATAAAGAAGCATATTTCTATAAATATGACACATTGACCTTAAAGAAGGATGAGAAAAAAAAAGGATACATCATCTAACAAGCCATCATTAAGATCAATCTATTCTTTTCTTTATGATGACGGGTCATCGGTACCTTCATTTTCTTCACAAAAAGAAGTGTTTAAGCACAAAAAACCTATTTTTGATCAAGAACAACATCATGACCACCCTATTTACAATCAAGAGAATGAAGATCAAGGTATCACTCTCAAGCAAGATCTAATGCAAAAACCCCTATCTAGCAAGATTTCTCCCATGTCCTTCACTCCTTTCATCCTTCGTCCATCTCACAAAGCTTCACAAATATCCAAAATTCCTCCATCAAAGAGTGAGCCTAATGATGATACTTTCCACATTGAATATGTCTACCCTCAAGGGATACCTCTAAAAGAAACCCAAGCTAACTTACATCTTTCTGTAAATCATTTCCATGCTTCTAAGATCATAGATCCTAAGCTTCCATGTGCTTTAATGCCTATTCAAAAGGATTCTCCATCATTCCACCAAACATTCCCCTTGTATATCCAAACATCTAACTTGTCCTTAGAAGTGTCTCCATGTCAAGAGGATAATCCAAAGTGCAAAGAAACAAATATCAATAAAGATCAAGATTCTATACAATCCCCTCCCATATTTGATGAAGGTCCCATATCCATAGAATCCTGCGATGATCCCCTTGCACCCTTTCATGTCTTCCAAGCTAATATCCTTCAATTTCATGAAAAAAGTGTCATTCCAAGCTCTATACCTAGTCCAATTCCCAAGCAAGATCAAGATATCCCTTCAACCATTTCCAATGAACATATTAAAAATCAAGAGCAAAGAACCTTCTCTACACCATCATTAAGATCCTTGTCAAGCTCAAATTATCCCATCAACTTCTTGTCACGATCCTCCATATTCACCTCAAGAAACCATCATTCCTCTAAATTCCTTGCATGATAATAAATCCCTTCAAGATTCATTTGATCCTATCAAAATTTCTCCTATGAAAGCTACCCGTGAGCCTATTGGTATAAAAATAAATCTTGAATGAGAACCTCGACAATGTAGCTCATTCCAAAGATATTGATATACCTTTCACAACTTATCTTCCACCATTCAAACGCAACCATACACCTTTACCATCCTCCAAATCCATTTTGGGTTCCTATGTCCCAAAGCTAAACTCTTCATCCCTTCCATCCATATTAGGTCCCTATATTCCTCCATCAACCATTAATACCATCCTTATCTCTTCATTTACTTACCCTACCATGTATCAAGATCAACGAAGGCATACATATTTGAAGAATTTCCATACACCAATCCATATGAACCCTCCATATTATTCCCATTCACCCACAATTCCTAAGTCTTTTGGAAGCAATTTGGATGTGCAACATAAAAAGAAAAAATCCAAGAATCCACATGTGTATAAAAATCACCATGTCCCATCTAATTGACATGTGAATGAAAAGAAAAAATAAATATCCAAAAGGCTGCAAAGGTCCATAAAGAAAAATGAAATATCCAAAAGACCGCAAAGGTCCACAAAGAAAAATGAAAAATCAAAGAAAATGTGGGTTCCTAAATCCCTCATTGAAGAAATGAATTGAAAATCATCACAAAAGAAAGAAAAATAAAATACTATGTGGATTCCCAAGTCACTTTTGAAAGACTTGCACACAAAAGAAAAATCAAACTTGACATTCAAGCTTCCAAAGGCTTCCATTCCATCTTCTTCCAAACATTTTCCACTTTCCAAGTCTACTTTGGGTTCCTACATCCCAAAATCCACTATCTTAGCTACATCCTCACCTCCTTCATCCTTTGTTCCTCCATCATTCCACTACCCTTCAAAGTGTGTTTCAAATTTGATCTTGCCAAGTTTTCCATCCACAACATACCTTCTTCTTATCCTTACATTCATTATCCAACACACACTTTCCATCTTTCCATCCCTCTTATCCAATCTATGGCATAAAACCTTCACCACCATCTACCCTTTATCCTCCATATGTGTCTTTTATCATCACCTTATCAATATCTTTGAGCATCCTAGCCATATTCATGGTTTATTATAGCATATCTTTTAGAAGAGCATTTTCCAAGGAGCCAAATGTTGGAGAAATATTGGATAATGAAAAAAAAAATGATGAAAAAAAGAGAAATGTGCCTTGGAGAAAACCTATAAATAGGCGCCTTGGTAGCAAAAAAAAGAAAAAAAGAAAAGAGAAATCAATCTGTCCTATGGTGAAAACCACTTCTTGTGGCACCTTGGACAAGTACCATGATAAAAACCTGGCAAATAGGCGTCATGTGTAATTCCTTGCTCTTGCACTCTACACTTGGGGGCAAGTTTCATCCATGCTATCCTCCATCTTCCATATTCTACCATTTATCACACTTGCATCCATATTCATTCTTTTACCTTTGGTCTTAACAAGGTTGAACATATCCATGAGCATCAAGTATCTTGACACCGTTATCCTTGCCATCAACTTATTCACTTGTTGCATCCATGCTACCCTATCATGATCTTGCTTCTCCCCAATCCACCTTCATTATTCCTAAGAAGACTTTCCATAATCCCAAAATATCCCCTCATAGCCTCCAATGCCCTTTATCCTGATCATGCTATCTTATCCACATCTTAACAAAATTGATCCATTGGTCTTGATCGGAAATGAAGAATGTAAAGTGCAAAATTTGTTATCAAAAACCTCTTGACATGTCCACTCTTTTGGATCACTCACTTTCATGATAGCAGATCATTCTCCTATATTCTATCATTGGCTTCCATTTCTTATCCAAAAACATGTTTCACATTGCTATATCATTTTTCCTTAGCTTGGGTAATCTTGAGGAGATGGTCCTACAAGTCACATTCACACGTTTCATCCATCATGGCCTTTCCATTTCTAATCCATCAAATTTCAAATCCATCCTTCATTTCCTATACCTTGCTAGACATTAGGGGAAAACCAATGTGATCTTGTTTGAGAGATGGTAAAAAAAAATAAAAAAATCTAAAAATAAAAGAAAATCTAAAAATCTAAAAAATTGAAAAATCTAAAAAATAAAAAAGATTCAAAAATTCAAAAATCCAAAAAAAATTCATAAAATCTTTGAGCTACATTGTTAAAACCTTTGTCACATACTAGGTTTTATTTGCCCAAGCTTTATACATGGTTCACTTATCACTTGAGGGCAAATCATTGGTTTTGGTACGGACGGATTCAAAAGTGCTACATCTTGGTCAAACGTTAGAACCAAATTTTCAGATTTAGAGGAGAGATATTTTGGAACCTTTGATGGATATCATTGTTCAACCCTAAACAGTTTGATCTTACAACATGATCCTTGAGCTTCATTGACTTATTTTATCAGGATTAAAAATTGACAAACCCTAAATGATCAGCATGTTTGGAATTCTTTTTGAAAATCTTGATACATTTGAAAACACTTGGAATTTTTGATGAGTTTTTCATTGAATTTTTTGAGTCATGTTATTTTTAGCTAATTGATGATGTTTCAAATAGATTGGCAATGATGAAGACATGATGTTTTCTTAACTTCTATGTGACTGTTTTGCAGAAGATCCTTTAACTTGTGTGAATTCGTCTAAGGACATGGTCATCAAAGAACCATCGAGGACTTTCATATAGGAAGGAGGGTTAACCTTGTTTGTTTATGCAAAAGAATACCTTGGCTATTTAGATCTTCAATATCTTAATACCAAAATCCACTTGCAACATTGAATCCGATGAAACCAGTATTCATACTCCCATAGTTGGTCATTCAACTAGTGAGGGTTGTACTCAGTTTTGCAGGAGGTTACCAAATGAGATGAACATCATATTCATGTTCTTATGGTTGCAGTGGCACCAGTAAGGATTGTATTGAATCCTAGTTCCACAACCCTCAATGATGAAAATATATCTCTGTTTGCATTTGTTTCACAAACCTCAATGACAATTAGTTACATTACATTGCATTTTCATGATAGGTTAATTGCATTATTTCAAGTATCTTTTCAAGTGAAGGGGGTGGAAGTTAATAATGATTTCATGATCAAATTCCTAATTAATGTCCTCAAATATCTGATCCATTAAATTGATTAATGCTACATCAAGGATATCATCACTATGCATCTGCTCACTTAGAGGCAACTTCACCATCTGATCAACTAGGAGAAACCTAATTCTATTAATTACTCATCCCTATATTTGCACCTGACTCATATAAAATGACCCTATCTATAAGTCTCCCACCATATAATCCAATCCAATCCAATCCAATCAAATATCAATCAGTCGAATCATCCAATTGATCATCTAACATCAATCATTTATCCTATCCTCCATTTTCTCATCTTGAGCACATCAAATTTCCTAACTCTAGATCTTGAGGAAGGAAAATCAATCCATTTGTTCATCTCTCTAGATCTTGAGAGAGAATTATCAGTTTATCCAATCAATCCATCAACCTACCTATCTGATTGACATCAATAAAACATCAACCAAGTGATTTTGAATGACATCAAGTGATATCTGAACATCATCAACTTATCTCAAACATCAAAAACATTTTCTCAATCATAGCTGTTATCATCAAATTCTCTTCACACTAGGGCATGTTTTGTTTCTAGGATCATCATCAATGCTTTTCAAAAATGAAATCATCTTGGATCTATTCATCATCTGTTTCATCCAATTTTTGACATCCAAACATCAACATGTTTTCATTTCTGAGAGGGCATCATCATATCATCAAACTGGGATTCTACATCATATCTTACATCAAATCTGGGGCATTAAAAATTCAAACTTTATCAGTGCAGTATTCCGCATCAGGTTTCACATCAAGTTTTTCATCAGGTTTCACGTCAAGTTCCGCATTAGGTTTCACATCAAGTTCTATATCAGGTTTCACATCAAGCTCCACATTAGGTTTCACATCAAGTCCTGCATCAGGTTTCACATCAAGATATCAATCAAATCATCAATATTAGGTTTTACATTATTTAATCAATCAGACATCAGTATCAAATCAATGATTAAGACATCAAATTTTCTTTGAATCAATGCACTTCGCACATCAATTCAAAGAGGGGCATTTGTAGACACCTAAAATTGACCACATGTTTCTTAATCATCCAAATCTGCAAATCTCAGCCAATTGCCCTAAATCTCATCAAAATGCATCAAAATGGATCAAAATCAATGAAGTGGACATTTATCAAGCAAATTGGACAAAAACAAATTAAAATTAAAGGATTAAATAATCATGAAATCAAATAGTCAAATTCAAGCCTAAAAGGGATCAATCAAAATTATATAATTGATTTTAATCAATTAATTTTATAGTTTTAAAGCAAAAATCAAATCCAACCCATTCACCCTTACATGTCTAATTTAATTAATTGATTGAATTAAATAAATCCTAATTTCTTTCAACTCAATTTGATCAACCAATGAGAATTAAGGATCTTGTCTTCTTGTCCCACCCTTTGAAGACAATCATTTAAATGGTCCCCCCATTTGAAACCATCTCAAAGCCTTTCACCTAACCAAGGCTTAATCATGGTCAATTAACTCTACTCCCAACCATTGGGAATTTGCTATAAATACAAGCCATTTTGTAAGCATAAAGGATCCTAGAAAATTTGAATGCATAGCATAATTATTATAGGCAATTTGTTATCAATTGAGAGCATTTTGATCATTTTGAGAAGAAGATTGTTGATTCTAGGAGCATAAATCATGAGCATTTGAGTTGCAAAGCACACACATCTTGATAATTTGAGCTAGATTTAGGCATTTTGTATCAATTTTTCTCATTCTAGGATTGTCCTTGAGAGAGATTAAGGCTGAGAGATCTTTCAACAAAGCTTAGTTAGAGAACCATGAGATGTCATGGATTTGATTGCAATTCTTAGGCTAAATTGTTATTTTCTTTCCATATAATTGTAGTTGTTAATCCTAATTTCATGAAGGTGTAATTTATCACACACAGTAGTATTCAATGAAAAATATTCATTATCAAGAAAGTGAAATCCATATTCTCCTACTCCAAACACATGCAACCTCATTCTAATTTTCCATGTAGAGAAATGATCCCTATTCAGCTTTGGTGCTTCCCTCTTACACATCTTTAGATCTTAACTCAAATCCTTTTAAACGTATCACTTCAGAGTAAGTAGTTGTAATACTAATTGTTGGTTCACTGAGAGAGGGTGAATAAGAGAAAATTAAACTTAAACACTTAAAACTAAACTCACTAATTCACTCAGTAAAACTGAATACAGTAGTAACCAATTCACCAAATCAACTTAATAACTTAAAACAACAACACATCTCATATGTGTAAATTAATCACTCAAACTTAGCAACATAATATTAACTCAGTTAACACCATATTTAATGAGGAAACCCAATTTGGGAAAAACCTCTATGGGAATTGTGACCCATAATAAAAATGTACCCTTCTGAAGTATGCTCGGTCAAGAACTTATCCTGTTAAAGATTAAAAAATAAATTTGTTAAATGTGACCCGGTTAGGGGATTTAACTCAGATATATTAAGATCTTCACCCTATTAAGATTTCCCTTGTTAGAGGTCTTTAAAAACTCTTTTATAAAGTCACCTAAGTATAAGTTTTACAAATAGGATGGTTAAATCCACTTAGTTAAGATATTTCTCTGTTACAAGTACTAATAAGAAAAAATAAACTTTGAACTGTAAATATAGCAGGTACCTTTTCTTGTGTCAGATATTTTATGCTCAATTTAATACTGGCATCACATACTCCATTGATCTCTTTCTCAGACTGTAGATTCTTCAATCTTTGTTTCTCAGTTCTGCTCAGTAAATGATGTTCTTCAGCTTATTCTTCTTCTTTGTTTAACTCGCTAGAAACATACACTTTGTATTCATATTTCTTATTCTTTATATAGACATACTTTTTCCTCTTAATATTCTTAATTATATTTTCCATCATTTGCGCTCTGTCATTCGATCATCTTCTTCATAATTTACAACTTAGTAAACCATTTCACTTTTACCTTGGAACTTGATCTTTTCTTGGAACTCACATAATTTGGTTTAACCACTTGATCTTTTCCTTAGATATTCTAATTGAATTTTAAAATTCATAGATCTTCTAACAAGATTCATTTAATTCTTATCCTCATCCAACTCATCATCGCTTCACATTAAATTTGATCTTATCATCATTTATAATCAATATCCTGTACTCGGTAAAACTTGATTTGCAACTTGGTAATTGTCTTCATTTACTGCTCGGTATCTAACTCACCTTCAATTCTTGGTACTTGTCTTTCACTCGGTGTTTAGTAACTATGATTGAATGACATAACATTCTACTGACTAACTTAGTTGATCTTGGTAAAGTAACTCTTTCAGTCATCACTTAACTCTTTACAATTTCTGACTTAATCAATCAATTTTACCAATTTGATAACATCAAATATATAGTAGAGAACAACTATATCATCATTACTTCATCATTTTCTAATCTTTATTTGTCACCCAATTAACTTATCTTCTTAAGATATAGTAACATAATAAAAATCAATTAATCAATTGCTTGACATCAATGAAAAAACAATAAATGATCTAACCATTTCTACAATCATGATACTCGCTATCACTCAATCTTCATCATCTCCATCAGATCTTCATTAGTTGATTAACACCCTGGCGGGGTGTGACACTTGTTCCAGAAATATAGATATTGGACTCTATTGTTTCAGCTCATGAGAACATCCACTCACTGGAAGCTACCAATAAGAATGGTTTCCTAATGAATCTCAATTTATCTAACATGTATGATCAAATTGACAGGCCCTTTATGTGTAAATTTCTTAAAGATTTTGGCTTTGGGGATATAGTTTTTAATCTCATTATACAACTTATTTCCACTTCTTCTACCGTTGTTATTATTAATGGAGCCTCTACTAACTTCTTTAAACTTATCAAAGGTCTTAGACAGGGTGATCCCATCTCTCCTATTATGTTTTCTATTATGGCTGAAAGGTTGGGAAGATATATTAATAAATTAGTGTTAGAAGGAAAAATCTAGGGCCTCCAACCCTCCTCTACCAATATGACCTATTCTCATGAACAGTTTGTTGATGATACGATAATAATGGGATCCTCTACTGTTAAAAGGGATAAAAACATAAATCTGGCTCTTTATACCTATACAAATGCTACAGGTCAACTCATCAACTATAATTAAAGCTCTATTTAGTTTATCAACACACATGTTGACAGACAACGTAAAATATCAACTATTTTAGGATGTAATATTTCCAGTCTCCCCTCATCCTACTTGGGACTTCCCCTTGGAACTAAACCTCCTGATTCCTTTTGGAATTCACTTATAGATAGATTTAACTAGAAGATGGCTGCATGGAAAGGTGATTTTTTGAGCCATGCTTGAAAAGTCCAGATTCTGAAATTGACCTTCTAAAATTTGTCGGTGTACACTATGACTGTCTTTACAATTCCCACAAAATTTATTGATATAATTAAAAGAATCCAAAAGAGATTACTCTTGTCGGGAGTGGAAGAAAAAAAATGTCTTCCATTAGTGTCTTGGGAAAATGTTTGTAAACCCAAAAGGTATGGTGGTCTTGGAATAAGAACTATAATAATAGTCAATAAAGTATTGTTGGCTAAACAAATATGGCATATCTTTGGTGAAGAAAAGGAATGGAATATGATTATTAGAAGAAAATACCTTTATGCTACTCCTAATCTTGAGGAATTTTTCTCTTCTACTCATTAGATAGAAAACTCTTACATTTGGAATAGTATTCAAAAGTCTAAAGATCGTGAAGCTCCGGGTCAAAGGTGGAAACTAGGCGATGACAGGAAGATAAAGTTCTAGGATGACTATTGGATGCTAGATAAACTATCATCTGGCCTCCCAACTACTAATAATTTAACTAATTATTGTAAATCTTCAGTGGGGACTTTGATTTTTGATTACTAGAGGAACGGATCTTAGATTAATCACAAGGGTCTAAACTCGGTTCTTGAACCTATCGATCTAGCTCTGAAGGCATGGTTTGTTAGGTCTAATATCCCATACCAATTGGTCTAAGCACACAACTTGGATGGAAGGTACTATATTTCTTCTTCTTTTTCTATCCTTTACAAAAAATGTGATAAACCCTTCTGGGCTAAGGCTTGGGTAAAGTACCTTATCCCTAAGATTAGAATGTTCTATTGGTTATTTTTATAAAAGAATATTCTAACTACTGATAACTTATGTAAAAGGGGATTTTGTCTTCACAATAGTGTTAGAATAATTGAGAGGGGGTGAGTCAGTTATCTCCCAACTATCCTATAGTCCTGAATTCCTCCAAATGTATATAAAAACAATTTCAAACATATAATTCAACTTGGTGAAATTCAAAATGTATCTTCTAGTTGATTACCGAGTAACAGTAAATTAATACTATGATTACTGATCAATATAGATAAAGTAATGTGTAAAGAAAAATAACAATCCATAACAATCATACACATTCACACGTAGATTTTGAACATGGAAACCCTGCTAAGGGAAAAACCATCTGGGCTAGTAACCCAAAATATTTCATTGTTCTGAAGTGAGCTCGGTTAAGAGCTAACCCTATTAAAGGTTACAATCCACACTGTTAAATGTGACCTGGTTAGAGGATTTAAAAATAATAGTTCTCTCTTGACCATGCATTCACTATGGGGTCAACAAGAAAACACTCAACATTCATTAGAATGTCATAATAAAGAATTTCACATCCTACTCAGTTAAGAGATTTATCTGTAACAATGGTTAAACTGATACAATAATGATCTTATTCAAATACAACTCTGTTTGCTGATTTTTAGAACTATGCTAAGTACATAATACCTCTGATCAATTTTTTCCCTTCAGCTTATCTGATTCTTCATACTCTGTGCAGCTTGGTAATTCTCTTTCCTCTGTCACTCAGTGATGTCTATAGAAAATACTCAGTTTTGTCTTTAACCATTTTGATCAGTCATGCATAAACTTCACATGTACACATCATATTTTTCATAATTAATCTCTTATCTCTTATATCGACATCATAACTAATTTAATTTCCATCCTTTATAGTTTGCTTCTTAATCTCCATTGTTGATTTTTTTTCTTAAACCTTCCTCGGCAGTTATGTTAAAAACATGTTTCAATCTTCGTCGTCTGATCTTCCTTAAATTTTCATAATTGTTTGATCAACATAAAAAACCTTATCATTTACCTCAGGAGCAAAATCATCAATTTCCATCCTATCATTCTGGTCAGCCTTACTTTGATTAAATTGCTCAGTCAATACCGTGTTGTGTCAGCGATCCCTAGCTCATTTATTACTATACTCTATATACATTATGTTTTACTCAATGTTCGCTGTCTCTCGGTGTATATAGAACTCTTTATTTACCGACCGCATAAACTTTTTTTGTTCCAGATCTTCAATACATAATAGATGCTTGTCACCATAATGATACTCAAAGAAGTTGACATCAATGACAATACATTAATTGATAATGTTTATCATCATATCTGTAACTCGGTTGACTATCAACAAATGATTTCAAACATACAATCAGTTGTAATTCATCAATCTCTCCCTTTGGCACTGATAGAAACACAATATGAAATATGCAGTATAAAAATGCCATAGAATGCTCAACTTTTGTTCTACAACTGTAACAATTTTTTAGCTCTCCCTAGCTTTAATATATAAAATTTTTAAGCATTAAAAACACACCATGCAGACTCTCCCTATAGATTTGACTCTTATGCTCTTGAATCTCTATGTAGATAGATATTTCTCTCCCTTTCTCTTTTCTCCCTTTGATGGATAGATATTTCATTAAATCTTGAATCTTCCCTCCCTTTGACAACAATACCAAAAAGGATTTAAATATACAGCTCTCCATTAACCAAAAAATAATCTCTGGTGTTTGGTGCAGTAAAAATAAGTACCTTGCAGTGTACTGATATATCTGTGTCATTCCAGTTCATCTTGTGAATCAACATGATTGATATTCTAATTTCATGTAGGTTGATGCAACCTCCTAGTCACTTTAGTAACCAATAGACGACAAGGGAAGAACCCCTAGCCTACCTATCAAGTACTCAAATGTATCCTTTGGTAAGGGTTTAGTGAATATGCCTGCTAGTTGTTCTTTTGATTGTACATATCCCAGTATAACATGTTTATCTTGTACTTGTTCCCAAAAGTAGTGATATTTGATAGATATATGTTTTGTTTTTGCATGCATCATACGGTTATTTGAAATATTTATTGCATTCTTATTATTACATTAAATTATCACTAGGTCTGTGATCTCTTCATTCATGCCTATCAAAAGTTATTTTATCTATGCTATGTTCGAACAATTTGCAGCAACAACAACATATTCTGCTTCTTCAGTTGACTGAGATATGCATCCTTTATTTTTACTTATCCAAGTAACTAATATTTCTCCAATAAAGAATGGTCCACCTGTGGTGCTCTTTCTATCATCAATGTTCCCACCCCAATCATCATCAGTATAAAATTTTAGTTCAAACTTTCCTTCCCTTTTGTACCATAGTCCATAATCCTTAGTGTTCTTCATATATCTTATAAAATATTTACACCAGTCATATGTGATGGGGTTAGGAGAAAATCTTGCAACAATTCCAACTGCATGTGCTATGTCTGGTCTTGTGTGTAAAACATACATTAATTTTCCAATCATAGATCTATACAAATTTTTATTTACCAAAGGTGTCTTGTCTTCTTTTGTCAATTTGTATCCTATCACCATAGGTGTTCCGAGTGGTTTTGATTCTTCCATTCTGAATGTATTCATTACTTCCTTGATGTATTTTGATTGAGTAATGTAGATACTTACAGTCTATAGATACTTGCAGTCTGTAGATATTGGTTTTGATTCTTCCATTCTGAATGTCTTCATTACTTCCTTGATGTATTTTGATTGAGTAATGTAGATACTTGCAGTCTGTGGTAAAATTTGCAAGCCAAGAAAAAATTTGATCTCCCCAAACATTTACATTTGAAATTCTTTCCTCATTTCATCAGCAAGTGATGTGCAAAGGTTATCATTACCTCCAAATATACTATCATTAACAAAAATTTCAGCAATAAGGGTCTTATCATCATTTCCTCCTTTCAAATACGAATTGGGGTTATCACTTGTTCTAATAAATCCAATACTTATAAGATAGGATTTTAGTCTTTCATACCATGCTCTTGGTGCTTGTTTCAATCCATATAAAGCTTTGTGTAACTTATATACCATGTTTGTCTGATCAGGATCAACAAATCCTTTAGGTTGTTTAATTTATACCTCTTCTTCTAGAATTCCATTAAAAAATGCAGACTTAATATCCATCTGATATACTTTGAATCCTTTATATGCAACATATGCAAGTGATATTCAAACTCCTTCAAGTCTAGCAATGGGTGCAAAAGTTTCTCCATATTCAATTCCTTCTTCTTTTGCATACCCTTTGCAAACTAATCTTTCTTTATTTCTGGTTGCATCTCCATTCCCATTTGATAGAAGTAATCTCCAAAGTCTACATGCACAATCCCCAAGACATGACTTAGTTTTCCCTAGCCCAATATAGGATCCTAAATCCACTATAGGATCTCTCTAAGTTAATAGAAACTCTTTCTAAGACCTCACCTAACTCTTCTCTAAGAGTTACAATGATTGTTCTTTCACCTTGGATGACAACTATCTTAGTTTTGTCTTATCTTAGTTTTGTCTTAATGCTTCCAAAAGACTTGAAGAAACTAATCTAAATTTATCCATTCCAACATAATCCATGCTAGAAGGGAAATGTGGATACTTGTGATGTCCTCCTTACTTCCAAATTACTCAAAATCCATAAGTTTTTCCACTCCAAGTAGTCGAGTCCACAACTTGTCTTCAAACTGTCCAATTAGGCCTAATGGCTCAATTAGCCCTATCTAGAGGGTTTTTCTGGAAAAACTTGCAAAAATCACTCATAAAACCCAAAATATATAGGGATCTAGATACCATTTTTGGAGACCTAAAGGATTTCTAAGGTCTTAAGTTCCCAACTCATCCGTACAATACTATCCTAGAAAGTAGGACTTTTAGGCCTATTTTGGTGTATTATAAGCAATGGTCTGATTTCTCCTCACAAATGAAACTAGTTGGATTGGCACAAATCTAAAATCTAACCTAGGGACTCATAAGACCCTAAAAACACTCTGACATCACCTAGTTCAATCCCCCATCTCATTCCCTTGTCTCTGCAATAGGTTTCTAACCTCTCATGCACCTAACCGGGCTGTCCTAACTCGCCTAGGGCACGAGTTTAAAAATACATCCACTCATCTCCTAAAATCCTACCACTATATACAAAATTTAGATAGGCTCCACTATGAGATTCATCCACTTTTTCAAGGTTTCCGTGGTTGAATCTCAAGTGGGATCCATGAAAGCAAAAAATGGCTAAAAGACACCAACAGACTACGTAGTTTATTATTATTTTCATACCACTCGAAGATTAACTCAAAAAAACTTTCATTCTAAAAATAAAATTCTTGTATCACTCCACACTACATGAATCCATAGTTAAATCTGAAGATTCAATCCATTACAACACCATTAACATGCAAATTAGTAGACGGTGCACTATATACAGGGAACTCTTCTTTCTTACTCACAAAAACTTGATTAAAAAAACTCTCTCCTTAGGATTAGAGCCTGAGAGTGTCTTAGATTCCATTATCTACTATTCTAGGCCATTTGAAATCAATTTCCACTCCTACATTTGTGGGGATCCTATGTTGTCGAGTTGCATGCAACATTTGCAATTTATTACAAATGTTGTCATGACAACTTTTGGCATCTTTTGCATTTACTATGCTTAGAATATAGGGCCTTTATGTTTTTTAGTTTGATGAACTAACCCTATTTAATGACCTTAAGGCATATTTTACATCATTCATGGGTCTAGGACACATTTTGAACCCAAATTCCAACTTTAGACCAACTAAGCCTAACTAACCAAAACAACTAACAATGACTACTTGGTGACCTTGGTACTAACACAAACTCACCTAGTCCACATCGCCTACTAAGGCCTCAAAGGAAACACACATCTTTGACTTGGCTAAGGTAGGATACAAGCAAAAAAATTCTAAGGCTTGAGGATTGCCTAGGTGCTCCTGCACCATCCTCCCCTAAATGAAAGGCTTCAATCCACCCTTGGATTGAGTAAGTTGGTGTCAACCCCCAACTTCTTAAACTCAATTTCCTTGATCCATACTACATCTGCATCAGATTTTTTTTCCATTTGTCAAGTGTTCTTTATACTCCTTCTTCATGGTATTCTTGTAAACTCTAAAATCCAATATGCTCTCAGCTTGTTTTATTGGTGTAGATGGAAAATGCATCTCTTCAACCTCCTGTATGACTTCATTTAGACTCTTATCAACATTAGGGATTGGGCCTTTGTACAATACCAAGTCTACAACATTAAAGACTGATGATAAACCCAAATCCTCTAGAAGTTCTACCTTGTAAGAATTGACTCCATACTTGTCTAGGATGACACATGAACCAATTATCCTCATCTAAAGCTTGTGAGTGTTGGAATAATGATCTATTTGTCATCAGTGAATGCACTTAGTGAAAACACTTATTCGATTTTGAATGCTTACCGAGCTCATCACTCAGTCCACAACCTATACCAAGCATTCAGTAAAGCTTACCGATCAAACAGTTCAAACCGAGCAGTAAGGCAGTCACCGAGTATATGAGAAGAACAGCAGTTACCGAGCAGACGGTAGTCACTGAGCTTCACTTTAACTACCGAGTCTTCAGTTGAAGTCAGTTACTACCGAGTCACCAGTGGTTACCGAGTGACACTAAATCTACTGAGTCACCACAGCTACCGAGTTCCAAGCTACACTTTGGGACTAGTATGGACCGAGCTTCTACTCTTACCAAGAGCATGATGATGCCGAGTATTGTAGTGGATGCCAAGTATCAGAAGATCACCGAGCCAGCTTGAGGAACCGAGCTTCTACCGACTCAGTAATATTTTGTTCACCTATGTAAGGCCGACTTAAGAATGAGTTTATGTTATTAATTTGTATGAGGCCGACCTTATGAAATGTAAATTGTAATTATGGATGGTATATATATGTAATGTATTATACCATCTGATGAATGGAATTATGTAAGATGTATGGATATGCAAAATTAGAAAGAGAAGAGCAGAGACTGCATTAAGGCAGCAGACCAGAGCATTTTCGCCGAGTTGGTAAAGGAGCAGAATTGACATATCTATCACAACAGGTGATCAGTACTCAAAGGATCTTATCAG
>MU223406.1:1836290-1861868 GCA_018584345.1 Thuja plicata | reverse complement strand
ATCTCCTAACAGAGTGCATACTTCATTGTATGTTTGTAAATCCTCTAACAAGGTGGACCTAGCAGTCCTAATTGCTTCTAACAGGGCAGATCATTAGAAGTGATCATTGTAAGCCTTAACCGGCCAAGTTTATACTGCAGTACCAAAGTTTTGTGGGTACCATCCCCACCCCAGTTTTACTTTCTATTTGGAAGGTTTCTAGGTTACCAATCTTTGTGTTATGTGTTATGAATGATTAAATTTTCATGCTTGCAGTAGATTAGATGAATGAATGGTTAGAGAATATAAAAGTGCAAAAATGTTTTAAAGTTTTAAGAGTTACTGATTCACCCCTCCCCTCTCAGTAACTTGGTTAGTCCTGAATATTTCCAACAGTGAGGTGTTCCTTTCTGAAGTCTTTCCTTATTGAGATGAACCATCACTAGGTCTCCAATATTGAATTGGACATCCCTTCTTCTCTCATCCACTTTGGTCTTAATCTTCTTTGTGTTCTCAGTGAGAGTCTGCCCGACTGTATCATAGACTTATTGCATAGCAAATGCAAAATCCTCAGCATATCCACTACCTTTAGCTCCATCTTTAAGGTCTCTAAGTTCATGAATGCCTCTAGGATGGATGCCATATACAATCTCAAAAGGGATTTTCCTTGTGGTTTCTATTAACAGTGTCATTATAAGCATATTCTTCTTGTGCAATGAGCTGGTCCCCATGTATGATCATACTCCTTTGTCAAACACCTTAGGAGATTACCAAGGCTCCAATTTACTATCTCTGTCTGACCATCTGGCTGAGGATGGTAGGTAGATCCAAATGATAAGTTGGTGCCCAAATTCTGCCAAAGAGTCTTCCAAAAGTGGCTCATAAACTTGGTGTCTCTATTGGACACAATACTCAGTGGTAGACCATGAATCCTAACAACCTCCTTGAAGAATAAAGAAGCTATTTGACTTGCATCAATTATTGTCTTGCATGGCACAAAGTGAGCCATCTTACTAAATTTGTCTACAATCACATCAATACTATCCATTCCTTGTCTAGTCTTGGGTAGACCTACCACAAGGTCCATGCTTAGACATTCCCATGGCCTAGTTGGAATGGGTAAGGGTTGATATAGGCCTGCATTTATAGATATTCCTTTGGCCTTCTAACAGATAACACATCCATCAATATATCTGTTCACATCCAAGTTCATCTTGGGCCAGATATAGAATCTTTGGACTAACTCTTGAGTTTTATTAATCCCAAAATGGCCACTAAGTGCACCATTGTGTTTCTCTTGTATGAGATTCATTCATATTAAACCTCTAGGGACACGCAATTGACCCCCTTTAAACAAAAGACTAGATTGTAAAGTGTATTCAGAGTATTGACTATGAAAGTGGTTTTTATACTCTCGATATACCTTGTAGATGTCTGGAAAGTCGTCATCTTCTTCATACATGTTCTTGAAGTTGTCAATCCCCATACTCTGTAGTTGAATCTCCTTAATGGTCAATGCTCTTTTGCTCAAAGCATTTGCAACTTTATTCTACAACCCTTTCTTGTGTTTGATGTTAAATGTATATACTTGTAGGTATTCAACCCACTTCATGTGTTTATGACTTAATTTGTCTTATGAGTTCAAAAAACTCAATGCTTGGTTGTCAGAATAGACTACAAAATCCTTTGGAAATAGGTAATTCCTCCATTTTTTCAATGACTAGACTAGAGCATACATCTCTAGGTCATAAGAAGAATATTTCTTCTTAGCCTCACTCAACTTCTTCGAATGGAAAGCCACTGGTCTTCCCTCCTAACTTAGGACTGCTCCAATTGCCACATTACTGGCATCACACTCCACTGTGAATAATTATTCAAAGCTTGGAAACACTAAAATTGGTTGAGTTTCTATCTTCTTTTTTAGTAATTCAAAGACATTATTAGCTCAATTTCTTATTTTTTTGTATCGGCTCAATTTCTTCATTCATTGTACTAATCCATTCTTAGGCTCAAATTCACAAATTAAGCATGTGTTGTCTTTCAACTTACTTCTATTCATCATGCCAGCTCTTTTATCTCCAATAATATGATTCTTTGGATGATGTCTTCTTACATATTTTGCAAGTATAGGTTCAATTCTTTGTTCTTCATCATGTTCTCCTATAGGTTCATTGTGTTCTTGTTCATGATCTTCGGTTTCAACATTTTCCCGATTCTTGGTCTGTGCTTCCTATTGCCCAATAACATTACCTTGTTGCATAGAAACATTAGGCATCTATGTTGGTAAGGTATTAGGTTCTTCTATATAAACAAATATGCTATTATCTTCGGGTTCTTTCATCCTTTCCTCATCATTCTTCTCACCAAATTCATCAAATTTCACATTTTCACTTTCAATGATTTTTTTAGAGGTCTTGTTCAAACATTTATAAGCTTTAATCTTATTAGAATATCCAACAAATATTCCTTCATCACTTTTTGAATCAAACTTTCCATTTCTATCATCTTTCAGAATATAACAATGACTTCCATATATTCTAAAATAGCTCACATTAGGTGTATAGCCATACCATAACTCATAAGATGTCTTGTTTGTATCTTTCTTCAGTTGTATTCGATTTAGTGTGTATACAAAAGTACTAATAACTTCTCTCCAATAGGTTTGTGAAACATTCTTTTCAATCGTCAGTTTTCTAGCACAATCCACAATTGATCTATTTCTCCTTTCAAAAATTCCATTCTGATGTGGTTTCCTCGATGCATAAACATGTCTTTTGATTCCATACTCAATAAAAAATTTAGTGAACTCATCAGAAATAAATTCACCTCCTCTATCAGATCTCAAACACTTCACTTGTCTACCAATTTCTTTTTCCACTTTAGCTTTGTACCATTTTAACATCTTAAATGCTTCAGATTTTTCTTTTAGGAACATGATAGTCATCATTCTAGAGTGCTCATCAACAAATAAAATAAATTATTTTTCCCCATAATAGCTCTATTTTCTCATTGGTCCACATAGGTCTATATGAACTATCTCCAAAATATCATTAGATGAAAAATTCTTTCTCTTAAAACTAGATTTTGACATCTTTCCCATTTGACAATTCTTGCACATTACATGGTCTGGTTTAGATAATCTCTCTAAGCCTCTAAATTTTATTTTCTTACTAATCTTAACCATGTTATCAAAATTTACATGAAAAATCCTTTTATGCCATAACCATACATCTTCATTCTTAGCCAATAAGCAAGTAGTTTTGGTAGTGTCAAGATAGAATAGGTTACCTTTTGATTGTTCACCAGTGCTGATCAACTTTCCTGTTCCATCATAGATTCTAGATTTTCTATTTTCAAATTCAACTCAATGACCTGTGTTATTCAAATGTGAAAGACTCAACAAACTATAATTATGTCCTTTCAACCAATATGCATTCTGACATTTGATTTGATTATTCAGCATAATAGTACCTTTTTCTTTCACTTGACAAGGTGTATCATTTCCCATTCTAATAGATCTACCATCATAATGTTCAAGAAATTCAATTTTTCCTTTATCTCCAGCCATGTGATGTGTAAAACCACTATAAATAACCCAAATTTCATTCTTACTAACTTTCAAAATAAGTATTGTTTCAGCATACCTTTCATTTTCATCTGAATCATCTTTCAAAGCTACAAACATTGTCTCAATATCTTCATCATTGTCAGAACCACTGTCATTATCTTTATCTTCAAAAATTTAACAAGCCTTCTTGCCTTTATCTTTGTAATCTTGGTCATTCCTTCTATCATACTGTTGGTTGTTTCTGTAATCTTTGTCATCTTTTCTATCATGAGATCTATCATTTCTTTCATCATTCTTTATGTTAGGGCATCTTGCAGCAAAATGGCCAATCTCTTTAGAGTTAAAACATAGCAAAGGTAGCTTACCTTTACATCTTCCTTTACCTTTGTGAAATCTTCTAACCATTAATGCTTCAAGTTCATCAAGATCCTTATCATCACTATCACTGTCACTATTATTTCTGATTATGTCTTTTCTAATAGATTTACCAATTTTCAATGTAGACATAAATGTAGGTTCCATAGAAGGTACAATGTTGTTGTCAAAATTATTCAGCTCAAAAGAAATAAATCTTCAAACAAGACTATCAACATTAATATTGTTTCGAGGTGCTTCTCTCATTTCATTTATTACAGAGACTCTTATATAATAAATAGGCAATAAAGTTCTAATAATCTTACTCATAATAGTGTCTTCATCAATAGTTCCACAAGCTCCTCGAATAGAATTCACAACTTCCTTGCGTCAGGTACTGTACTATGTTATGTTATCTCCTTCTTTCATTCTCATATCATCAATTTTTCCTTGAAGAATTTCAACTTTATCTCTTTGTACATTTTCATCTCCTCCATAAATTGGTGTAATCTTATTGCACGTCTTCTTGGCTGATGTACATGTCTTGATATCTTCAAATTCAACATCGGTAAGCGAAGAAGCAATCTCCACCATTATAACATTATGTTCATTGTTCATGTTTCTCTTTCATCTGATTAACAATCAAGGGTCATGTAGGTAGAATGAATTCATTATCTAGGTATATTACAATGTCATCTCCAATCCCTACTTGGTATACTCTCATTCTTATTTTCCATGTTCAGAAGTTCTCCTTGTTCAGCTTCGGCGTGTCTCTCTTATACATCTTGTGATCTTTATCTTAAGTCCTTCAAAACTTTCCTTCTAATAACTGTATGCTCTAATACCAATTATTAGAATAACTAAGAGGGGGGAGTGGATTAGTTAGCTCCCATTTATCCTACAGTCCCAAATTCCTCCAAATGTATATAAAAACAATTTCAAACATATGATTCAACTTGGTGAAATGTAAAATGTATCATTTAGTTGATTACCGAGTAGCAGTAAATTAATAGTGTGATTACTGATGAATGTGGATAAAGTAATGTGTAAAGAAAAATAACAATCCACAACAATCCTACACATAAACACATAGATTTTTAATTTGGAAACCCTTCTAAGTGAAAAACCACCCAGGACCGGTAACCCAAAATATTTCTCTCTTCTGAAGTGAGCTGGTTTAAGAGCCAACCCTATTAAAGGTTATAATGCACACTGTTAAATGTGACTTGGTTAGAGGAATTTAAACTAGCAATTCTCTTGACCATGAATTAACTATGGGGTCAACAAGAAAATACTCAACATTCATTAGAATGTCATAATAAATAATTTCATGTCCTACTCGGTTAAGAGATTTATCTGTAACAATGGTTAAACTAATATAGTAATGATCTGATTCAAATACAACTCTATTTGATAATTTTCAGATCTATGCTAAGTACATAATACCTTTGATCAATTTGTTCACTTCAGTTCATCTTATTCTTCATACTCTGTTATGTGTTGTAATGCTCTTTCCTTTATCGCTCGATGATGTCTGCAAAAAATGCTCAGTTCTATCTTTATCTAGTTTGATCAATCATGCATAAAATTCGCATGTGCACATAAGATTTTTTCATAATGAATATCTTGTCTCTTATATAGACATCATAACTCATTTAATTTCCATCCTTTATATTTTTCCTCTTAATCTCCATCGTTGATTTTTCCGCTTAAACCTTCCTTGGCAGTTGTGTTAAAAACATGTTTCAATATTTGTCGTTTGATCTTCCTTGAATTTTCATAACCATTTTATCAACATAACAAACCTTATCATTTACCATGGAATCAAGAATTTCCATCTCAACATTCTAGTCAGCCTTGGTTTGATTAAATTTCTTGGTCAATATTGTGGTTTGTCAGCAATCCCTAGCTCGGTATACACTGTGTTTTACTTGGTGTTCGTTGTCTCTTAGTGTATAGAGAAATCTTTATTTACCGACCACATAAACTTTGTTTTTTCCAGAAATTCAATCCATAATAGATGTTTGTCACCATAATGATACTCAAATAAGTTGAAATTAATGACAATACATTAACTAATCATGTTTATCATCACATTTGTAACTTGGTTGACTATCAACAAAAGACTTCAAACATACAATCAATTGTAGTTCTTCAAATAGATGTTATCTCTATATTAATGAAGTTGAATCCACTTCACATATTCTTCTTCATTGTTCCTACTCTCTTGAGAACTGGGATAATCTCTTTCAAAAGTGGAATGTCTTATGGTTATTACCATATTGTTTGCAAGAATTCTTTCTTCAATGGATCTGCCCAGTTTCACACAATGTTTTGGGATCTTGTTTCTCCTCATATGTTATCGAATATATAGAAATAACATAATAATAAGATATTTTGGAATTTGCAATCACCTCCTAGTGTGATTGGGAGAAAATATTCAGAAATGTGAATGAAAATCTCAATTTATTTTTTAAAGCTTCTCCGCAGTTACCTTCTACAAATTAAGGCCTAAAATTGACTAAGAACTGGAACATTTCTGGTCTGAAATGTAATAAAAATAAAAAGAGGGAAAGTTTTGTCTTGTATTCTCCTCCTTGGGGATGGGTCAAAGATAACTTTGATAGAGCTTCCAAAGGGAATCTAGGACTGGCTATATGTGGTGAAATTGTTGGGATTAATGGGAAGTATGTACTGAGAGGGGAGGGGTGAATCAGTGCCTCTAAAACTTTTATATCCCTTTTTATCAATTAACCTTTTTAATAAATTGCATATCCATTCAATCTGATTTAAACTATCTTGATGTGAATTATATAAAATGATAACATTAACATACATGTGAACATTCATAGAAACATTCATGAAAGTAAATTGACATGTAACACAAGTTATGATATCACAGAAAACTCCTGTGAGGAAGTAAAAAATGTGGAGGGGATGGAACCCATAAAATCTTCACTATCTACAGATTGGAAGGGGTCAGTTAAGGCTTAGAATTTGATCACTTCTAATGATCTACTCTGTTAGGAGTATCGGTGGAGACCTATTAAATTATACTCTGTTAAGAGCTTTAGAAACACTCTTGAGTGTGCACTTGGTTAAGAGATTTGATGTTGCATGGTTAAATCCACCTTCCTTGAAATGATTTTTACACTTTTCTCCACTTGTTAGAATGATAGAAAATTACAAATTAACCTGGTAAATGCAATCTCCTATTGGTGATATAGATCCTATTTAGTTCACATAAAAATATTATCACCTTAACTGTGATTGAATAATACCTCTGATTCTTAATATGCTCTGTTCTTGGTTCTTGCTAACCAAATTCATCTTTTGCTATCTAAGTTCTTGAAACTCTCAATCTAATCCATATATGTACTCTTCTAATTCATTCATGTTCTCCTCTCTCT
Organism: Thuja plicata; assembly: GCA_018584345.1. NCBI lineage: Eukaryota > Viridiplantae > Streptophyta > Pinopsida > Cupressales > Cupressaceae > Thuja > Thuja plicata. Next base: position 1,854,557 of record MU223406.1, on the reverse strand, counting down.
TCACATCATCTATTCATCCATAATAATGAATGATTGCATCATCTATTTATACATGGATTGACATCATCGAGTTATGATAAAAACAATGTTAACTCTGAGATCAGGTTTACAACTTATACCTAGATCTCCTAGTCTATGTGTTTTAAATCAGTTAAAATGATTAAAGCACAAGTACATTCATGTATCTTTTCCCTAAATAAATGTATTTAAAACAATTAAATATCCTATAAATAAAATACACTTATTTTATCTGACATGGAAGTCGGATCCACTTTTTGCGGGCTGCAACTAACTTTCGGTTCTATCTGTAGGTCATGCTCTACTATCCTTTGGTTTTGTTATGTTGGTTTCACTATATATTTCTTGTCAGTCTGCACTATAACTTTCATATTAGGTTCCTCTGTTGGGTTCCACTTTATCTTTCTTTTGATTTTGGTTTACACACTAACTTGTGTCATCGGTTCTCTTTGCACTTAGTCATCTTCAGTGATCTCTTAGTATCTAATCTTTAGTTTTCTCATGTCCTATCTTTCAGTGTATGCTTATCAAAAGTGTATTTTGCATACTAATGGAAATTTAATGTCATCAATATCCCCCTTTGACAGTAGTATCAAAAACTGATGTGCAAAATACTAACAAAGTGTTAAGTATATACAACATATATAATCCTTAGTCATTTAATGACTCCCCCTATGTATATGCCAGTATATATGTACATATGAATATACATATACATATTCTCCATTATACCATCTAAATGAATGAATGTACATATCATCATTTTCTTATTTGTATTTTGTACTCTTCATTTTCCTCCTTTTTTGATATTAAAGGCAAAGTTCTTTACCTTTAGAGCTTATAAAAAATATGGGAATGTGAAGACTTCATGTCTTTGATCATTTTCTCCCATTTCTCTTTGAGGTTCTCTAGAGCTATGTGCTCAAGTGTGATCTTTGAATGCATATCATAGATGTTGTCTACCACAAACATCTTGGGAGTTGAAAATAGTTGCCTTGCTGAACTAATATGTTGTTGGAGCAGTGTAAGATTTGGTAGAAGTTGAGCTTGGAGCTTGGTTACTTCTTCCATGAAATGTATCTCTTCCTCCCATAGCTCTTTGATTAACCATTTAATCTCTATGATCTTATCATAATTTAGTTTGACTCCATTGTCTCCATTCGTGGTTAGGCTTTGTGCATTGTTTGCTAGATCGGTATCCATCTTTGCAATGTTGTCACTATTTTCCTTAGTGAACTTGTCAATTATGCTAAATTTTTGAATTAAAGTTATAGCTTTCGATATGATTGGATCCAATTAAGATATGAATTCTAATAGCTTTACCTTATTTACTACCACTTCTTGGCTAATGTTCTCTATGAGCTTCTGTTGGTACTTCATCTTAGCTCTCTCCTCTATTGCCTTCTCAACATCAATGTTCTGAGTTGTGATTATGTTGGTGAGGGTAGCTATTTAATCAAGTATTGGCTTTCTCTGATGAATATCAACATTGGACACTATTTGATGTATAATGTACCATGTTGTCTCTAGTACCATGGAGTCCCTGTGATGTTTCTTCATCTTTTCCTGCAATGCCTTCCTGTGGCATATCTCTCCATATTCCTGTAATGCTTCAAAGTCAAGTGTAGAGGGTCACACTTCAGTATTTCAATGATTTCATCCAATGTAACCTCTAACTTTTTCTTCTTTGTCTTCTTCTTCTTCTTCTTTTGAGACTTACTAGAATGTAACACCATTGCCAATTTTTTGGCCTTTTCTGTTGCGCTCAATGAAGTGACTGATTATGCTTCTTTCTTCTTGTTGGCATCAGTTTTAGATCATTGGGTGTCTACAAACATCTCCACATTCACCTTTACATCATCGGTAGTACTCTTGTCAATTTCCTTAGTAGTACCATCTTTTGGTTTGTCTCCTTCATTGGTATCCTTTTCTTCATTAGTCTTGGTTTTTGCACTCTTTTCTTGAGTATCAGTATCCTTTTCCTTATCTCCTCCAGTAACCTTATTAGTGTTGGTTACATCTTGAGTATCTCTGATGTCTTGCTAACCATTGGTTTTATCCTTGTTTTCTTCTTCTCTTGCATCCTTTGGACTATCCTTCTCAGGTGACTTGCTTGTTTCTTGTAGGATATTGATGGCTTGTATCAATATAGGCATGTTGCATGGAATATTCACCTATCCACTATCAACTATTGTGTCCTTCTCATCAGTTTTGTCCTTTTCAAAAGTGACATCTTAATCCTTATTCACTTCCTTTGCTGGGCCATCAGTAATGTCTATGACATTAGTGACCACAATTTTTTCATTTGTAGTGTTTTCTCATGTTCCATCTACAACATCTACAGTCTTGTTTCCTATGTTATCATATTCTTCTTTATCTAACTCAATGGAAGTGTCATCTTGAGTTGCCTTGTTAACATCTTGTTGTTGAAGTTCTTTGTCAAGGTTGTCCTCCTCAATAGGTCTGTTCATGATCTTGCACCAGTTCTTATGGATGTCTTTCTCAAGATATATAAGCTTTCCTTCTAGGATTTTGTATGCTCTTAGCTTTGGTGATAACAACTTTTTGTACTTCTCCATCATTTCATCTATTTCAACCTTCTTAGATTCTGGTGGCATGAGAGAAACAAGTACTCTCTCTCTTATCTCTTTCTCAGTCTTCAATGCAAATTTCCAATGGGAGTATAATCTATCCAAGAGTTTTTTTGGTACATAACTGCATTCAAATTGTACTGGTACATATTTGAAGTTGTACATTTTAGCTATCATGGCATCCTTAATTTTACTCTGATCTTCTTGATTTTGTTTTGGCCATTTTCTAATGTTTGGATCTGTAATGGATCCATAATTTGCAATATAAACACAAATGTCATCAATAGAGTTAGGTTCTTTTACCTTGACACTTTCTTCTTCAATAGCTTCATCCTGCTCGGTGTCCTCTATGTCCTTTCGAGTCCTGATGAATTTTATTCCTTTCTTGTTTTGACCTCTTTTCGGCGTGGGAGATTTTCTCTTATAGGTCCTGACCTTTCCTTTCTTTAGAGGGGAAGGAGTAGAATCTTTTGATGTTTGGCATCTTTTCCAAGAAGCATTTTTTATCCTTGGCCTTTTAGTTGGTGGAGGAGGTGGTGAATCTGACTCTGTTTCCTCAGAATCATCCTTTTCTTTATCTTTACTGACAGATAAATGCTCTTCGGTTTCTACCTCTTGTCCAACTTCTTCATATTATTCATCTTCTTCCTTGGTTGCTGATATAATCATCTTTAGATTATTCACCATTTTTTCTTTCTTCCTGAATATTTTCTTCACAACCAGACCAGATTTGATTATTTTCTTGGCCTCTTCATATATTGTGAATTTTGGTTTCTTCTTATCCAGTGGTTCATTGATCAAGGCATCAATTGCCTTAGTATCAAGATCAATGTTGATATCATACTCTAATGGTTCTAACCATGTTGTCCTTGGTATATCAGGCTTAATATATGTATTTTTTAGTGTCAACCATGAAGCATATCTCATCCTTATATTGTTCAATAAGTTACTTGGGGATTGTTACCCTTTTTCATTTGGTCTTTGAGTACATTGAATTATTCATCCATGACTGTCTTGAAGTTATCACCCAGTGTAGCTATGTGTTCACTGATTTTCATGGTGACTAGTTTGGTGCTGTCCCATTTAACATCTCCAACTGATGGGAATGTTTCTTGAAAATAAAAGAAGATACACCTTATAAGTGAGCCAAACTTACAAGTGTTTGAATTTGCATTCCTGATTGTCTTTAAGTTCTCCTTCAACTAATTCAAGATTAGCTCAGATAAGTCTAATTGTGTCTGCTTCTTTATAATTTTGAACGTTGTGTCCACTACACCTAATGCAATTTTGTTTAATCTGCTTGCTTGGAAGAATTTATAGCCTAAAACACATTCACCAAACTTGATCTCATCATCAGTTATTGTTGTAACTTTCATTCCTCTGCCATCCCATTTGACTCCAGTCATTTTCTCCGTCTCAGTCCTTGATGGATGCTTCAGTGCCTTAACTTTATCGGTTATGGGGTAACCGGTGACTACATGAATGGAATCTCAAGTGATTACCTTCAGTTCATCAATCCATAGATTGTTGTTATGCATTTGGCTAAGCACTAACCGAATCCATTTGGTTTTGAAGACCTTCAAAAACATTAGGGCATTGGTGAGCCCTTTCACTTCAATGTGTTTGTGCTCTTCCTTTAGTGTTCCATCATCATTGAAAAGCTTATTGTAAGCTTCTTCAACCTTTGATGTTCCAATCTCTGCAATCTTACAGTGTATGAATGATCAAACATCTTCAACCAGTAAAACCCTAGCTGGATGCATGAAAATATACCAACATTGTCGGGTTGTGAGGCAACCTCTTGATGGATCTTATAGTTGGGTTCCTCACATTCCATGTTCTTGATGAGCTTGAACTCATCTTTCTTTATATTCTTGGATTTCATGGTTCGTGAAGTTGATGTCATTTTTAGATATTTAGGGCTTCTACGTATTGCATAAAAATAGAGTTGTCGGTATTTGGAACTTACTTTTTACTGCTTGCAAAGATTCTTGAACTACTTAGGAATGTTGTATGTTGTGTCATGATCTCTGTGTGATCCCTTTGCTTTCTGCCCTAAAATTGCCTTGGTCGCTCTACTTTGGGTGTCGTGAACAAATGAGTTGTTCTGATGTCCTATTTATAGCCATTGCCCTAAAATGCATGCCATAAATTCTTACCAACTCCTTGATGTATGAAGACTGAGTTCATCAGTGAAGACTTCACTTCCTTTGGTGACACTTAAAACATTTCGGATTAGTTTCTATTCACTTTTCTTTTACCAAGAGGTTTCAGTATCACTGACAACTTGTTCATTTACTTGTTTACCAATGAGGCTCGATTTGTACTTATAAAATTTTCTTTCAACTGATGCTTCTTGGTAAACATAGGCAATCTTAGCTTTGAGTGTATACCGATGGGTTTTGGTATATATTCCCGAAAGCATATTTATCACAAATTTTAATGAGTAATACTATGATGCATCTTTCTTATGCTAATTTGGCATTATATCAATATACTATGGAACTAATGTAAAATGATAACAAGGGTAATGCAGTTCCATACTTACTTGTTCTACTTAAGTGGGGATGGTGATGTCACCAAATCCATTAGATGGGGTGTCACCATTTGCATTGCTCATTCTAGCTTCATCATTGCTTGAATATTCTCTCCATATTTTGTCTCTAGCCCTCTGGGTATCTTCAATGGTGTTTCCATTGGGCTATGTGCTTGTCTCTGTCATTCGGTCTCTGTAGTCTTTCTTGAGATGACCAACTTTATGACAATGTAAGCATGCCATTCTGGGGTTAGTCCACCCTCTAGAATTTCTAGTCCACTATCTCATACAGTTTGTAGCAATGTGACCATATCTTCCACATGCTGTATAGTTGGTCCAAGTATTGTAGTCCCATACATACTGATTACTGACTCTCTTTAGTTGATAGGGAGTTTCTTGACCTTTAGGCTTCCATGCTTTCCTTTTCTTTTTCTAGCATTCAAGAGTTGTGTGTCGATTAATTTTTCATGTAGGACAGTATTTGTCCATGTCGGTTTCCTTCTTTGGTTGTTTCATCTCAAATTTACATTCATATGCTTTATGTCCTTTCTTGTTACGTTTATAACAGAATCCTATGAATGAAGATGTAGATTTAGGAATAACTTTCATTTTACCTCTGCATACATTTGATGTATGGCCTTGCTTTCCATAGTGATTGCATGTAAGATTTCTTGGTTTTGCATTTGTGTAGACATTATTTGGATCAGCTTGATTTGATTATTCTCCATTCTTAGTAAAACCTAGACTGGTATTATTGTTGACTCTTCGTTGTCCTTCAAGAAAACCATCCATTCTTTTATTGCTTTCTTCATCCTTTTTGATAATTTCATTATGTTGTTGCTGAATTATTATTTCATGTTTCAACTTTTCATTCTCATCCCTCAGTTCACCGATAGCTTCTATTCTTTCAATGAGCTCAACATTTAATTTGTTTTCCTCTTGACACATAAGAATAATTTGATTTGTAATGTCATGGTGATGCTTTGTAAGTCTTTGTATTTTAGACTCTTTTTCTTGTAGCTTTTCTATGATCTTTCTTCTATCATCAACAACTAGTGTTCTTTCTTGTTCAACTTGTCTAGCATTGTTCATGACATCAATCATCCTTACCATCTGTATCTCTTGACCAATTTGCAGAGATTTAACTTGTCCAGCCAGATGTAGATTTATTTCAGTTAGGCTTGTGATTCTTTCTTCTGATGTATCTGATGCTTTGCTTGTAGTTGATCCTGAAGACTCAAAGAAATATGGTATCTCTTCCTCATAATAATCTGTCTCATTATAGCGAGATTCCATATTCTTTCTTTCATTTATCAGTTGTCTCATGCTTATTCTAGCTTCTTTATACTGTTTAAAGAACATCTGAATTTCAATCTTTTTATTCTCAATATTTTATCAAGTTTGTACTTCTCCATTGTATGATCTTTTCTCTTAATCCTTGAAGCTTTCCAAGAAGAGACTTATCTCTGATACCAATTGTTAGGATTAATGGGAAGTATGTACTAAGAGGGAAGGGGTGAATCAGTACCTCTAAAACTTTTATTTCCCTTTTATCAATTAACCTTTGTAATCAATTGCATATCCATTCAATCTGATTTAAACTATCTTGATGTGAGTTATATCAAATCATAACATTAACATACATGTGAACATTCATAGAAACATTCATGAAAGTAAATTGACGCATAACACAAGATATGATATGTCAAAAAACTCTTGTGAGGAAGTAAAAACTGTGTTGGGGATGGCACCCACAAAATCTTCACTATTTGCAGATTGGAAGGGGCCGATTAAGGCTTATAATTTGATCACTTATGATGATCTACCCTGTTAGGAGTATCATTGGAGAACTGTTAAATTCTACTCTATTAAGAGCTTTAGCAACATTGTTGAGTGTGCACTTGGTTAAGAGATTTGATGTTGGATGGTTAAATCCACCTTCCTTGAAAGGATTTTTACACTTTGCTCCACTTGTTAGAATGATAGAAAATTACAAATTGACCTGGTAAATGCAATCTCCTATTGGTGATATAGATCCCATTTAGTTCACATAAAAATATTATCACCTTAATTATGATTGAATAATACCTCTGATTCTTGGTATGCTCTGTTCTTGGTTCTTGCTAACCAAATTCATCTTTTGTTGTCCATGTTCTTGAAACTCTCAATCTGATCCATAGATGTGCTCATCTAATTCATTCATGTTCTCCTCTCTCTTCACATCATCTGTTCATCCATAATCATGAATGATTGCATCATCTATTTATAGATGGATTGAATTTATTGAGTTATGATAAAAATAATGTTAACTCTAAGATCAAGTTTACAAATTATACCTAGATCTCCTAGTCTATGTGTTTTAAATCAGTTAGACTGATTAAAGAACTTACATTCATGTATCTTGTCCCTAAATAAATGGATTTTAAAAAATTAAATATCCTATAAATAAAATACACTTTCTTTATCTGACGTGGAAGTCAGATCCACTTTTTGTGGGTTGCAACTTACTTTCAGTTCCGTCTTTCAGTCATGCTTGACTGTCCTTTAGTTTTGTTCTGTTAGTTTCACTGTATCTATCTTGTTGGTCTGCACTGTAAATTTCATATTGGGTTCCTCTGTTGGGTTCCACTTTGTCTTTGTTTTGATTTCATTTTACACACTAACTTGTGTCATCAGTTCTCTTTGCACTTAGTCATCTTCGGTGATCTCTTAGTATCTAATCTTTGGTTTGCTCATACCCTGTCTTTCGGTGTATGCTTACCAAAAGTGTAGTTTTCATAATAATGGCAATTTAATTTCATCAAAAATTGTCAGAGATAATTATGAAAATTGTATTGAGGATTTTGTGTTACCTTTGGGTGTTCAGACTAATCATGTGGCGGAAGCTATGGAAGCCCTACATATAGTTTTTCTAGCCAAAAATCTTGGTTGTAAGGTCTGGTTGGAAGGAGATTCAAAAAATATAATAAGATGTATAAGAGGAGATAATAGTTCTTCTTGGTATATAAATCATATCATTGAGGACATAAAAAACACTATCCAACGTTTGGATATTTTTTTATTTATCTCATGACTATCGTGAAACTAAAAAGGTGGCTGATGCCATTGCTAATTATGGTGTTAAAAGGGATGACATCACCAATTGGAGAGGAAAAAAAGAAATGAATAAGGTAATAATTAATTTTATTAGATATAATAAGATTAACAATAAATTAGGGTGATTCCAAGTCATTATGAAAAAGACATTTAGAATCCTTGATTGCGATACTAAGTTAGAAAATTGTCTGGAGAGAAAGAAATTAATTAAGAAGGTTAAGTTAATACATGTTTTGTGGGTGTTAAGTTTCATTGTCGTCTTGTTGCAAATTACATCAATTTCATTCAAATTTCTTTCATTGTTACTATCAAGATGGGAGGAGAATTGAAAAGAGAACAACACATTACTTGTGCTTAGAACAAGGAGGAGAAATTTTGTGTAAGATTGAGTCAGGAGGGATCACTCCCTATCTGAAGAAGTTGCATGGCTAAGACAAATAAATTAGTAAAATCTTTGCTGAAGGGTGGAAAAATCACACTGTTACTTTGTGTGGTAAGAATCTTGTGGTCTTTGTCAATGTGATAGCTAAGATAACTGGCCTTCCTCTATCTGGTATGAACTTCTTTAAGGAAAGGAAGTTTTCTAACAAGGCTGTGAAGATGTTCCCAAAAAATTACAATGAAAGGGATATTCTGGTGAAAGGTAAGTCAGATTTCTATGAGATAAGTCAGAATAAACCCATTTGGGCTAAAATCTTAAAGGTTATCATGGAATATTTCACTATTGATGGCCAGTTTACAAGGGTCACAATTTCCACGGTGTTGTTAAATCACTTTAGACACAAAATGAGGTTTTATTTCTCTTTCTTTCTCCTTACTTCTCCAAACAACAACAACAACAAAAGAGAACCGAAAGAACCCTAGAAATGTGGTCATGCACAATGGGATCATTTATCTTCTTTATGAGTATTGCAGAGAGAAAAATTTGGAGGTAGGGAATAATTCTATTAAGCTCATAGGGAAGAAGTGTAAGAGAAAAATGAATGATTTCAATGATGGAATCTCTAGAAGGAGCACATCGTCTTCCTTGAAAAAACCTAAACCTGAGCCTAGCACTTCAGTGCTCAAATTTGATGAGGATAAAGGTATGAAGATGGATGATTATTATGAAGATGTCAATATGCATGATTCTACTCCTGAGAATAACAAGATGAATGATGTGACTATGGAGATTGAAGGTGGAGATACAAAAGATTACCATAATGTGGTTAAATCTACCTCTACTGATTATAAAATATTGAAATTAAGGAAGTTGATGAAGGTATGGAGACCATGGACTCTGATGATGAGAATGAGATCCCTACCCCTATTATTACTAATTCTGTTATGAATATTAGGGATAAGGTAAGAATTGATAAAGAGTACATCAATTTATATTAACAAAAAAGTGACAAGAGACAGGAAGAGGGGAATGTGAATCCCCAAGCCAATAGTGAGAAAAAATTGGATATAGAAAGAAAAATAAAAGGGGAACAAGGTAAAGTGCCTATCCTGGTTGATTATGAAGACTTTGTCAACCATAAAGTGTCCATCTCTCCCATTGTGTCTATGAATAATGAAGAAGGCCTTGAAGAGAACTAGCTTGATCAAGAGGAGGGATGTTGAAGGAAGCCTCCATTCATCTAAATTTTGAGGAATTTAACAATAAAAGGGAAATCAATATTAATATTATATGAATGGTGAAAACCAAGTCCATTCATTCTTTTAATATGGATAAATGGACTTTCCAAGAAATTAAGAAGCTCTACCTTAATCATTGAGCTCTTTCTACAAAATTTGGGAACCTTTTGTAGAATTATAAAAAAGATGAGAAGAAGGTAGTGAGTGACAACACTAGGGGTAAGGATAATGTGAGCCAATATGTGGGTAGTGTTGGGCTAGATAACAAAGGTTGGGTTGTGTTGGATGAACAATTGCAGATGTTGAACGCTAAGGTTGACATAAATGAGGCTATTCTTAAGAGGATCTTCCATATTACTCATGAATGGATGAAATATTCTACTGATAACCTTAAAGTATTATATGCTATGCTGGAGGGTATCCATTAGGAAAAGGCTATAATAAATGTGGAGTAGAAGACTATTGCTTCTGCTAATCAAACTAATGGCCTCAGGAAGCACACTAGGGAAAGTATGAAGAAAAAATCTGTAATGGTGCCCAAGGATCTGATGAATCTCAAGGAGTCTATCTAGAATATCTCTTCTCTAGAAGAAGAAACTATTGAGTTCCTCAAGAAGCTAGTCTAACCTCTGGTGCCTTGTTTTGTGTTAGGAATAATAGTCCACCAACACAACTAAGAGGGGGGGGGGGTGAATCAGTTGTGAGATAGATTATTAAACATTAAACATTATAAAACAAAACTTTAATCCAAATGATAACATAGTAAATGAAACACCATTACACAATCCTTTATTGTCGAGGAAACCCTGTTATTGGTAAAACTCGGGTGGGAATTAGCACCCACAAATAGTGTACTAAGAGTATAGTATCCCTGATAAAAGATTTATCCATCTTAGAATCTTATTAATTCATTACAATACATATTTCCTATTAGAGGAAAAACCTTGTTAGGATTCAAGAGAACAACAGTAGGCTCACTTCCTAGGCACACTGCCTAAAGAAGGTTAAATCCACCTTCAGGACTTACTATCTGAAATACAAGTGTATATGAAATATACAATCCAATGAACTGTCTGATAGAAATTGTCTTTGCTTGGTCAGTTCCAATGAATTCTCTTAATCAAAAACTCTACTCTAAATTCAAAAAACTTTGCACAAACAAGCTCACAGCTTCCACACTTCATTGTTACCACACTCTCCACAAAACAAAACAACTTTCTTTTATACAGGTTTACAATAAGAAATTAGGTTAGCCAATTAGGACTTCCCTAATGCACAAATAATTACATAAACCCTTCCTATGATACACATAGTACCTATATCAAGTAAAAATCAATTACAAATCATCAAATATGTTCCAAGATCTGTAATCCATGCTTGGAATCCATAATACATGCTCCATCTCTGAAGTTGGCCCCAAATAGGTCTTCTCCAAAACACACACCACAGATCATCTCACCAAGAGTCTTTTGATCCAAGAATCATAAAATACATTCCTCAACATGTCTTTTTCCACTCCCCAAGCTGGCATAACATGGATGGATATCGCATGCAAGTTATCCTCAAAAATCAGAGACTAACTCTATCATAGTTCATTGTCACTATCTAGTACCCAATCTTCACTAAAATAATTGTAAATTACTCCATCTAAAATATTAAGCCAAGTGTCCTTAGACATAAGATCACAACACACCCCTATACACATCCTCATCTTTTCATGCTCTAAAAAAACCGTACAGTACCCATACACTTCTATCATTCATCTAAGTAACAGTAATAACTAGTATGTTCTGTCTCAATAGAAACATATGTTGACATCAATGACAAAACATGAATTCCAAAAACAACAATAGAAACCAATTCCAAAAGTCACCCCCTTTGGCATTGATGGCAACATATGATAAAATCCATCAATCCAAAAACTACCTATCTCATTACAATCTTATTAACATCCTCTTCACATCTCTCCCTATAATAGTAGGGATTTTCCACAGTCTCTCTTCAGAAAATCTCTCCCCCTTTGAAATCAATGGAAAAGGGTGGGATTACTCTACTTCTGACCATCTTTCCTCTGTAAGGTGTATCTTTTTCAAATCTTCATGCCTACAAAAACTAGGTGCATAATCACCCAAATGTGTTCTATATTATTCCTCCAATCACTCCCCTAAGGAGTAGATCCATACATAAAGTCCATAAAATGATATAGCTCTGAAAGCCACTTGACTGATGCATTCTTGCATCAATTTAGTTCGCACAAGGAGGGGATCTTACCCCAAGAATACCTTTGAGATACTCAAAGTCATCCTTTGGAAATGTTTTTGTAAATATATCTCCTATTGTTCCTTTTTTTTGATATACTCAAATCTAATCTCCTTCTCTGCAACCTTCTCTCTCAAGAAATGATACTTAATGGAAATATGTTTAGTCTTCGAATGCATAACAAGATTTTTTGATATATTCACTGTGTGAGTTTTATCACAATGGATAACTATTGGCTCATCAAAATTTATCCCAATGTCCTTCGACGTTTGCTTCATGCAAACAATATATGTGCAATTTATAGTAGTAGAAACATACTTTGATTCAACAATAGACTAAGCTATACAGTCCTGATTTTTACTTAATCAAGTAACCAATCTTTTCCCAAGAAAGAATGCACCACCACTTGTACTCTTTTGTCATCAACATTTCCTGCCTAATCAAAATCAGTAAAATAATGCAAAACAAAATCATTAGGATTTTATACCATTAGCAGCAAGGTGTGTCTCTTTAGGATCTTCTTGATATCTTGCCACCATTCCAACTACATTAGCAATATCTAGTCTAGTGTGAGTCATATATTTTAGGCCACCAATCATATATCTTTACTTTGTTTAAAAAACACTATGATATTCATTAGTAGTAGTAAGCTTGTGACCACTAACCATAGGTGTTCCAACACATTTAAAATTGTCAATTCCAAACTTTCTCAACATTTTCTTAAGATACTTGGTCGGAGAAATAAAAATACCATTCTTTTTCTAATTGATTTGTAGGCCAAGGAAAAAATTCATCTCACCAATCATCTACATCTCAAATTCATTTTCCATTTCCTTAGAGATATTTTTACTCTTTTCATCATTCCCTCCAAAAATGATATCATCTACAAAAACTTCAACTATTAAAATTCCATCTTCACTAGTTCTTAAGTATAAATTATTGTCTCCATTACCTTTCCTAAAACCAATACAAAGTATATACATGTCCAATATAGCATACCATGCTCTAGGTACTTGTTTCAGTCCATACAAAGCCTTCTTTAACTTGCAAACGATGTCCTCATCATCTATCAGAGGAAATCCATCAGGTTGTTCAATATATACTTCCTCCTCTAGATCTCCATTCAGAAATGGAAATTTCACATCCATCTGATATACTTTGAAATATTTGTGTGCAACATAAGAAATAAATAATCTTATAGCCTAAAGCCTAGAAATAGGAGAAAATTTTTCTTCAAGTTATATGCCTTCTTGTTGCGAGTAGCCTTTACAAACCAGCCTTGCCTTATTTCTTACAACCATTCCTTCTTCATTCAACTTATTTTTGAAAACCCTTTTAGTTCCTATAACATTTTTATCTTTAGGTCTAGGAACTAGTTCCCAAGTATTATTTTTCTTTATCTTTCCCAATTCTTCCTGCATATCCCTAGTCCAAGATTCATCTCTATATGCCTCATCAGTATTTTTGGTTCAACTTGAGAAATCAAACAAGTTTCATCTCTTAATATCAATCTTGTCATCATGCCTTTATTTGCAGTGCCAATAATTTTATTTTTGGGATGGTTTTTCTTAGCATACCTCCGAGTCTTAGGAATTTTAGTAGAATCATTTGAGTCATCTTGACATACCTCAATCTCATGATCAATCTCAAAAGGTTCTTGATTTGCAGTAACCTCCTTGTTCTCTATGGTCTAGTTACAGTAATATATTCTTTCCTAAATCTGGAAATTTTCATCAATCCTTGTAGTAGCACTTTCAATCATCTTCCTAATCTTCGATTAAAAAATTCATAAGATTTTCTCTTAGTGTAATAACCAAGGAAGATTCCTTCATCACTTCTAGCATCGAACTTACCTATCTCATCATCTTTTGATATAGCATTTACTACCAAACATACTGAAATATTTCAATATAGGAGTATGATTAAATCATAATTCATAAGGAGTATTACTTGTACCTTCACTGGTCTGAATTTTGTTCAAAGTATAAACAACAGTACCAACAACTTCTCTCCAATCAACATATGATACATTTCCTTGTAGCAACATAGTTCTTGCAACATCTAATATTGTATTATTTCTTTGCTTTGCTATCCCATTCTATTGTGGTGTCATATGAGAAGATGTATGTTTGTATATTCCATGCTCTTTGCAGTAGGTATTGAACAAATCTATATTCCATGCTCTTTACAGTAGGTATTGAACAAATCTGAACTAAACTCTCCACCTCTATTTGATCTTAAACATTTCATCTTTAAACCTTGTTCATTCTCATCTTTCTCTTTGAATATCTTGAATTATTCAAAAGCCTCAGATTTCTCTCTAAGATATGTAACCCACATGATCCTAGAAAATTCATCAACAAAAAGTATGAAATACCTTTCACCATAGTAAGATATCAATCTTGTAGGACCACACAAATCTATTTGCACCAGATCTAGATTCACTTTTGCTGAGTAAGATTTTCTTTTAAAATTGTTTCTAGTATGTTTCCCCATTACACATTCTCTACACATGGTGTTATATGGTTTCAAAAACTTTGGTAGGTCTCTAACAAAATTAGTCATACTTGTCTTCATCATATTATCAAAATTCACATGACAAAAACTTCTATGACATAACCAACTCTCATCAACCTTTGGAACAAAATAAGAAGCCTCTGATGTATTCAATTAAAATACATTTACTCTTGACTTAATACTAGATGTGATCAATTCTCTTGACTTACTTCTAATAGAACATTTCCCATAAATGAACTTTAATTGATAACCTTTGTCCACCAATTGTCCAATAACTCAAAAAATTATGCTTAAGTCCATCAACAAGTAAAACATCATTTGTATAATTCTTTCAATCCAAATAAATAGAAACAAATCCAATTATAAGCTTAGGATTTTTGTAACCAAATCTCACAATTCCATAATACTTATTTATCTTAACAAATTTATTTCTATCACCAGTCATGTGGTGTGAACAACCACTGTCTATGATCCATTCAGATTTATTTTCAACATGTGACACTAGGGCTTTCTCTTCATGAATAGGTTCATCATCCTTGATAGAAATAAATCCAATCTCATCATAATCAATGGAATCAGCATCAAAAATACCTTTACTAGCATAGTAACATTCCTTTTCCTTGGAATAATTAGATCTATAAAACTTAGATTTGTGTTTAGGAACCCTTGTAGGACATCTACATGCAAAATGACCTATCTTATTACATGAAAACAAAATTAGAGGTAACTTTCCTTCAAATTTACCCTTACCTCTCTTTTCTCTTCTAGCAATCAGGTCCACAATTTTATCTAACTTCCTTTGTTCTTCCCACATCTTTTCCCAATCATCATCATGTTATGCCCTGCATACCCGTCCCTACATTTTGTTGGAGATTTACTTCTGGCAGCTAGTTGATTGTATGTTTGTCATTGATGACAAAATATAATATACAATTTTTTTTTGTATGTACTTATCAGAATGATGTTATCAAGCCTTGTATGGTTATAATAATGTTGTAGACATGTTTATTATGATGTGTTCATATACACAGACTCAAATATGAAGTTTTAGTTGTGTTGTGCAATTCTGTTAGTGGCAGTTACAGTTTATGGAGTTTGTCTGTGCAGAGCTGACATATTGCATTGGTTCTTGAGTTGCACCTATTTTTGGGATATGCGTGTGTATATTCAAGTTTATTTATGAGTTGAAGATAGTTATCTAAAGGCGCCAAATCTGTTTTAACAAGATTGCAAAGTTAGAGTTAATTTGGTGAGGCTGACTTAGTGAAGCATTGCGTCTATTTAGTTTATATTGCGGGGTTGTAATTATTTTTGCGTGATTAGTAAAGCTGAAAAGGATGTTAATAAGAGTTTCTTAATAGGTCCCATGATCTCATACTTTGAGGAAGATACTTATAGTATTTCATTTGTGGAATGCTAAGTGTGAATGATAAGAAAAGATATAGGAAAAGTGTAGAGCAAAATATTAGATGTATTTCATTCATCAAGGATCTATGTGAATCAGAATTGGAAAATTACAATACATTGGAAGTGATCAAGATAACAGGTCTACTCTACAGTTCATCATTAGATATAGTATATATCTGTTCTAGAGAAGGTTGTATCCTTCACCATTAAAGCAGTGAGCTTTTGGATAGTGTGTCCTCACCCTTAACCGGGTTATTTGTAAAAGACTCCTAACAGGGTCAGACCCTTAACCAGGTCACTATGCTTATTGCATTGTAAAGAACAACTCCTAACAAGGTTGCATGATCTTCTAACAGGGATTATTATAAACAAGTATGATTCATTGTGGGTGTTAATTCCCATCGGGGTTTTCACCATTTGGTTTCCCCGTAACCAAATTGTGGTGTTGTCTATTGTGTTATCTGAATGTGCATTTACTTTATTGTATTCTAGAGTTAATAAAGGAAAAGAATTTAACTAGATGATAACTGATTTAGCCCCCCTCCCCCCTCTTAGTTATCCTTTGGGACTATTCTAACAATTGGTATCAGAGCCAAGTGCCTTGAAGAGAAAGCCTAACAGCTTAAGGTAGATCAGATGGCATAAAAAAATGATAACACATCTACAGTGTGTTGGTTTTGACATCTTTGAGATAGTCACACAAGAATTTTTTATTCCTTCTCTAAAAGACCTATGAAGAGATTATGCTACTAGTAAACAAAAGGATACATTCACAACTAATACAGTTGCCAAAGAAGCCCTTATAAGTGCACTATCTAACAGTGAATTTTCTAAGATCAAGAAAGTAGACAAGGCATACAAAATATGGAAGTATTTAGAAGACATGTTTGATGGAGATGTTTAAGCAAAGAATGCATGCAGGAAAAACATGGAAAAATAAATACAACAATCTTGAGATGTTACTTGAAGAAAACATTAGAGGCTATAATCAGAGGATAAATGAAGCAATTAATTGTGGAGAAATATCAGAAGAAGATATAATGGACAAGCTATTGACTACTTTAACAACAGACTATGAGAACAAGATCAGTATTCTAGAGGAAACCATGCAATTTTCACAGGACTTCAAGAGAGAGACTTTGATCAGTAAAATCTTTGCATTTGAGATATCAAGATTGAAGACTGAACCTAAAAGTGAAACAACCTTCAAAGCTTTAGTCCATGGTAAGAAATCTCACATCTCTAGCATTAATGAGAAAGAAGTTGATGAAGAAATAGAAGAAATCATTGCCATGATTTCTAAAAGAGAAAAGAAAGACAAAGGGAAATATGAAGGAAAACTTCCATTCAAATGTTTTTCATGCAACAAGATCGGTCACTTTGTATCCAAGTGTCGTACAAGAGTAAAGAAATTCAGATCTGATTATAAAACTAAATACAAGAAGGAATGCTATCATGTTGAAGAAGGTGCAACTGATGAAGATTCGGGAGAAGATGAAATTGGATTCATTGCCCTTAAAGACAAGGAAAAATTTATTGAGCATATGGACATTGAAGATAATAAGGAAACACAGGAGTTAGGCCTAATTTCCAAAGTAGACATCAGAGCTGATTGGATCATTGACATCAGATGCTCACACCACATGAGAGGTGATAAAGATAGATTTGTTCATCTAGATAAGTACAAATGTGGTATGGTTAGATTTGGAGATAGCACTCCCAAACCTATCATAGGTAGATGATCTATCACCCTGGATGGAAAGAACAAGACATATGACGTTCTCTATGTTGATGGATTACATCACAATTTACTAAGTGTTGGACAACTACTTGAAAAAGGTTATCATTTGGAATTCAAAGACAACAAATGCATTATTAGCAACAAAGAAGGAGACATGATTGCATCAGGCTCAAAAACAAAAGGTAATGTCTTTCAACTTAATTGAGATGTAATTTGTTTTGTTGCAAAAGTGGATGACAGTTGGTTATCGTACAAGAGACTATGTCATATCAATTTTGATAATATAGTAAAGGTAAGCAATGTCAAAGAAAAAAGAGACCTTCCAAGTATTGCAAGACCAGTTGACACAATGTGCAGGGAATGTGTTATGGGAAAGCATGTAAGGAGCTCTTTTAGAAGCAAGCAAAACTCAGCTGAAAACAAGTTAGACCTAGTTCATACAGATTTATGTGGTCCTACTCAAACTAGATCATATTACGGAG
>MU223406.1:1813265-1824500 GCA_018584345.1 Thuja plicata | reverse complement strand
TTTAAACTAGAAATGAGATTAAAACTATGCCATGATTTCAATGCAATTATTCTAGAAATTGAAATTAATCTATTGAAAAATGAGATTATTCTATATGAGATTATGAACTAAGAATGTAGCAACAATTTAGTATTCTAACAGTGCATATGACTAGAAATTCAGGAAGGGTTTTGAATGAGAAATGGGAGTTCTTTTATAGACTCAGAGGTTGTTCAGAATAGAAACTTTCTTTTTTAAAAAAAATAAAACAGATATAAAAACCAGTTCAGATTAGAAAGCTTTCTTTAAAAGAGTACAATAATTTTTTTTCCCTTTGCTTTAACTGTTTTCTTTCTTTGATTTAATTCTTTTCTCTTTTGGTTTAACTGTTTTATTTGTTTTATCAAATTTTCTTTCTCTTTAAAGCATAATTAAAGAGAAGTTTCCAATTCTGAACTGAAGATAAGATTTTGAGAGAATATTTAATTAATTAAATAAATATGACCTCATCAATGTGTTTTTCTCAATTATTTGAATAATTAAATTCAATTATTGAAATAAGGATATTTATTTAATAATTAAATATTATTTAATTCCTTTTTATGTGTCTTAGCTAAAGAGGGTGAATTTAATTTAATTAAAGTGCTAGGACTTTATAATTAAATTAATTCGATCATAAGGTTTGTTTAGCCAATAGATATTTAGGAATTAAATATGACGTATGATTAATACAGATTTAGGATTTTCTACATCTGACACTTAGGTCGAGTAGAGTTAGTTAAAACTCAGAATTGCCTAGTACAATAGGAATTTGATGATTCAGAAGAATGACAAATTCAACAAAATTGGTTAGGGTTACAAGATGCCAATTTTGGGGTGTTACATGTTGCCCCTCTTTGAATTGATGTGCAAGCAACACATTGATTCAAAGAATAGTCTGATACCTGAAGCAGAGAAGAACATATTTTGAAAATTGATGATGAAAAGATTTCATAGCCATCTCTAGGATAGAGCTTGACTCTCTGAAGTCTCGGTTAGGTTGCCGTGATGCCGGTCAAATAGATTTTTCAAGGGTCATCTTCAGAACAAAGCTTGATTCCTAGGGATCCAGGTTAGAATGCCCTGATTCCTAGTAGATTAAGATTTTGAGAATTTTCTCTATAATGAAGCTTGATCCTCAAGGATCTGGGTTAGAATGCCCTGATACCTAATAGATTTGATATCTTTCACAAGACTGTCCCCAGAACAAGGCTCAACCTTCAGGAGTCAGGGTTAGATTGCCTCGATACCTGTCCAACAAGATAATCAATAGAGATTTTAGGACTATCTTTAGAATGAAGCTTAGTCCCCCAATATCTAGGTTAGATTTCCAAGACACTGGTTATATTGACATCTTTCACAAGGCTATCCCCAGAATGAGGCTTAACCTTTAGGAGTCAGAGTTAGATTTCCTTGATACCTGTCTCAAAATATAGTCAATAGAGATTTAGAATCATCTCCAGAGCAGAGCTTGATTTTTAAGAGTTAGGGTTAGAATGCCCCAATTCCCAATAGATGAGTTTTCAAGAATCATCTCCAGAATGAAGCTTGATCCTCAAGAATGCGAGTTAGATTTCTTAGATACTTAAAAGATGACAAGATGTAGGGAACAGAGATGCCCCTATTGATTGTGGAGTATCCAGTTTTGACTATGAGGTACAAAAAAATGAACATGCCCCAAGTGATGAGATGCCCCTAACAATGAGGACTTTTGAAAATCAAATTAGATTGATTGGGATAGATTCAATGATGTATTTATCCTGCCCCCTCGGGAGCGAAATGGGAAGATGACACATCATAATAATGATGGAGAGAAAAAAAAGTGCAGATAGATGTTGAATCAGAGATCAAAAAGAACTCAGAATAGTTTATGAAAGGATTTGGAAGATTTAGAATCAATTTTGAGAGATGTCAAGGTCCATTTGACCAAGTTTGACTAGGGTTGACCAGAGTTGAATTTTGAGGAAAAAAGTCAAAGATTTGAGAAAATGTTGATTAGATATGATTCTAACAAGAAAGCAATGTTTGAAAGTTGACTGCATAAGCATCTGATCACGTCGGTCCCAAATATGCGATTTTGAGCCATATAGAAGTGTCAGATTTTGATTTTGATCATGAAAATGGATTGAGCATATAGCTGAAGATAAAGAGCAAGGTTTGAATACTTGTGTAGTAGTGATGAAAGTAGGACTCTAAAGAAGAACTCCCCAATGTATAAATCTAGGAGAATGCAATGAAGCGAACATCGAATTGCTGCCACAATGCAAGTCTAGGATGAAAAATTCAATCCTATGCTAGATGCAATCTCTAGGACATGGTTGTGAGACCTATCATATAATCAACATCATTAAGGATTTTTTTGTGGAATATCAAAGTTGATACAACCCTTACTGGCACCACAATGCAACCATAAGGATATGAATATGACTTGTTATCGGATAAAATGTAGGAAATGAACGTAAGCACCAGTGCACAAAACCCAAGATGACTTGAACATTGTTTCCATTTTATATTGCAAGAGTACACTAGTATTGAGGCATTCAAAGCAAAGATAACCATGAGTGCGATCATGCATAAACAAACAAAGCAATAACAAATAGAGAAATAATAGGCAAGGAGATAGTACCGACCTCACCATGGCATGTAAATAAACAAGATCGAGGGATGTGAGGATGTTCCACCTTAGTGCGAGAGCTCTTATCACATACACCCTATTTATTTGACGTTACCAGATCATCGATACTACACCAAAAAGCCATAGACAGAAAATATCAATGAAATTCATGAGAACAGACAACATACAAAGAAATATTCAATCATAACTCAACCAGTTTCAAAGTTTTTGAATATATTCATGTTTAGAGGTGTTGAAAAACATCGTTGTGCTTGTGAGTGCATTGTGTTTGATTTTATCGATAAATGTTTACGTTTGAGATATCTGATGTGTGTTGAAAAAATAGATGTGTCCAAAGATAGTGTTAAAAAACATTATTTATGGTGGTGTTGAAAAACACCAGATTGTGTCAGTAGCGAGTTGTCCTTGAGAAGTGACAAGATTACTGACTTAGGTGTAAACCAAGGATGCGATCAAATGGGGGACACATGCCCCCAAGTAATGATGACTAACTTGACGTATGTTGCAAGGACAAACTAGATTTGGTTGCCCCCAGGTATATGTCACTAAATGAGTATCAAGTTAGAAGGGTTCGCAAAGGAACCAGAGTGTCACGAAAGTGACCGGAAGCTATGTACAAACTAAAGCAAAGAATTGTCAAGACTAAGTATCGATAGATAGAGCATTTAAGTATAAATCTAACTGTAATGGATGTGAGTGCTCTCAATAGTACAGTGATAGTAGATAGACACAGTGAGAACCACTGGTGACTGACACAAGAGAGATGCTCAAGTGAAGATATCATAGGACTAGATAGACATCAGTAGGAAGACGCGGTGAGAACCACTGGTGACTGATGTTAGGGAGATTCTCAAGGAGAGAGATCTCAGTATAAGCTAAGTGATAGTAGACAAATGTAGTGAGAACCACTAGTGACTATTGCGAAGAAGATCCCAAAAGATGATAAGAAAGTGCCCCTAGACAGGAGGGTTTCCCTAAGAGTATGACTAGTTTCAATCAATGTAAGTTGGTGTCTTGACGGGAAACAAAAAGCAAATGTAAGTAGGAAAGCAATAAAGAAGCAATGGAGGAAAGAAAATGCATAAAGCAAAGTGGTGCTATGATAGATATACCATTGTAGAACAAGAGGCACCTGTTTACTAGGTTTTCACCTTCTTGGCAGAAATTCTTTTTTTTGCTACCATGACACCTGTTTGCCAGGTTTTCATCAATGGCACCATTTTTCTTTTTCTCTTTTTTTTTTTGTATTATTTCAAAATTTTAATTTTTTTTTGTATTTTTTGGAATATATAATTTTTTTGGAGATACATCAAAGCGCCTATCGCTAGGTTTTCACTAAGATGATTATTTTTTTAGGACTTTTTCAGATTTTTAGAAATTTTCAGGAGTTTACTATA
The DNA here is from genome assembly GCA_018584345.1 of Thuja plicata. Lineage (NCBI taxonomy): Eukaryota > Viridiplantae > Streptophyta > Pinopsida > Cupressales > Cupressaceae > Thuja > Thuja plicata. The sequence goes on along the minus strand of MU223406.1, from coordinate 1,820,450 downwards.
TACATGAGTACACTGAAGATGTCTTAGCTATAGAACCATTTCAGATGAGTGTTGATGGGCTCCTTAAGTTGTTCTCCTTTAGTAGTAGAAATTTGATAGGTACCAGACCCAAACACTGCAGTGAAAACATACGGACCGAGTGTAAGTTTCTCTTTCTAGATTTGATGTTGTTGATTCTTAGGGTTCTCCCTCAGAAGGAGGTCACCTGCTTAGAAATCCCTTGGTCTAACCTTCTTGTTATAGCTCTTGGACATCCTTTTTTGGTATTCTCTAAGGTGATTGAATGTCACTTGTCGACGTTCATCAAGTAGTTCTAGCTCTTGTAGCTGAGATATTATGTTATCTTCATCAGTAATGAGGTCTTTCAGGGAGACTCGCAGAGAAGGAATCTCAACCTTAATTGGTAACACAACATCTGCTCCATAAACCAAAGCATAGGGAGTATCCCCTGTTGGTGTTCTTATGCTTGTCCTGTATGCCCAAAGAGCTGGATTGATCTGGAGATGCCAATCTCGTCCAGATTTGTGCACTGTGCGATGCAGGATTTTAAGGATTGTCTTGTTGGATGCTTCCGCCTATCCATTACCCTGAGGATAATAGATGGAAGACCAATGCTAAGTAATTTTAAACTTAGAGCATAGCTCTATCAAATCCTTGTTTTTAAATTGCCCCCCATTATCAGTGATTATTGCTGAGGGTACACCATGCCTGTAGATGATGTAGTTGAGAATGAACATAGCTACTGATTTTCCATTGGCAACAGTGAGAGGGACTGCCTCCACCCACTTGGTAAAATAGTCTATAGCTATGATTATGAACTTATGTCCATTTGAGGATGAGGGATAAATCTGACCCACCAAGTAAAAGGACTATTGTTTAAATGGCCAGAAAGTAATGAAGGGAATAAGCTCCTTGGCTGGAGCATGAATCAAATTACCATGTAGTTGACACTATTTGCAAGACTTAGCAAATTATGTAGCTTCTTTTTCCATATTTGGCCAATAGTAACCATCTCTAATAAGTTTACGGGCCAATGTTAGGCCATTAGAGTGAGACCCACAGATACCTTCATGTACCTCTACTAACGCACGTTTGGACTCATCAGATTCTAAACACCTAAGGAGGGTACCGTCTAGAACACGCTTGTACAAGTTGTTAGCTATGATGACAAACCATGAAGCACTGCAGATTAAGTGATGTTTGTCCTTCTAGGTGTAAGTGTCTGGAACAATCTGGTCATGAAGGTAGGAAAAGATATGATGGTAGCGAGATGAGTCATGTCTAATGATAGAACAAATCATTCAAGAATCAGGGGAATCATAGGCTAGGTAGTGTAATATCACCACTAGGAATTCATGTCAAAAATCATTTTCATGCATTTGTAGCATGGAGGTAAGAGTAGCCATGGAATTTTCTACTTTATTATCTACCCTTGGAACTTGTTGAAATGTGATGTGAAAAAAATACTTTTTGAGGTCATCAACCAACCGTTTGTAAGGCACCAGCTTGTCATCCTTTGTCTGATAGATATCATTTACTTGATTGATGACTAACTATGATTCTCCAAGGACATTGAGTTCATCTACTCGCCACCCAAGGGTGATCTTCATACCATTGATTAAGGCTTCATACTCAACAATATTGTTTGTATAAGGAAACAACATCTTATATGCTTTTGGTAAAGATTACCTTTGAGGTGTAACGAATAGTATCCCAACACCTGACCCCTGTTGGGTAAATGAATCATCAAAAACATAGTCCAGGATCGATGTATGAGAAGTAATATGGACTCATCTGGGAATTCAATGTGCAATGGTTGATGATCTACTAGAGGTTCTTCTGCCAACTGATCTACAATCGCTTGCCCTTTGATGGCTTTCCTTTCTACATACTCAATATCAAATTCACTGAGAAGCATGACCCATTTAGCTAGTCTACCTGTGAGGGTAGCTTTACTAAGAAAATATTTTAGAGGATCAATTTTAGCAATTAGGCATGTAGTATGAGCCAGCATGTAGTGCTACAATTTTTGTGAAGCAAATACCACTACAAGGCAAGCATTATCTATAGTAGAATATTTTGTTTCATATGAGACTAGAGTTATGCTAATATAATAGATAGCCCTTTCTTTGTTGTGTTGATCCTCTTGAGCCAATAGGATACCCAATGATGCATCTATAACAGGTATGTAAAGTATCAGCAGTTTCCCATGAATAGGAGGCATCAAGATTGGTGGGTTTGCAAGATATTGTTTAATTTGTGTGAACCCTTCGTCACTTTCCTTGTTCCATTGGTAAGTCACACCTTTGTGTAAAGTCTTGGTGAAAGGTTGTGACTTGTCTGCCAGTTGTGAGATAAAGTGCCAGATAGATTATAGTCAGCCTTGAAGTCCTCTCATTTGTTTGATATTCTTTGGTGGTGGCATTTCCATGATAGCTTGTACTTTTGTAGGATCCACTTTGATGCCTTTGGAAGAGATGATATAGCCAAGCAATTTTCTAGATGTTACACCAAATCACATTTCTTAGGATTGAGCCTCAGGCTGAATAGTTCCATGTGATCTAGTATAGGAGCTAGATCCGGAAGATGTTTCCGTCGGTGCATGCTCTTAGCTAGGGTGTCATCCACATAATCTTCCATTGTTTTATGCATCATGTCATGAAATATAGTAGTGAAAGCTCTTTGATATGTAGCACTAGCATTTTTGAGTCCAAAGGGCATGACATTCCAATAGAAAGTGCCCCATACACATGTGAAATTAGTTTTCTCTTGGTCTTCTAGCGTGATTTTTATCTAGTTGTAGGCAGAGAAACCATCCATTAGTGAGTATGTTTCATACCCTGCTGTCATATCTACAATCATATCAATATTGGGCAATGGAAAATCATCCTTAGGACATGCCAAATTTAAGTCTCTAAAGTTTGTGCAGACACGTATAGATTTATAATGTTTTGATACTAGGACAATGTTAGAGATCCATTCTGCATAGTCAATTACTCTGATAAACACTACCTTAAGAAGTTTCTCCAATTTAGCTTTGACAAGTAGAGCTACATGTGGATGCATTTTTCAAAGCTTTTGCTTGATGGGCTTAACACCTGGTGCAATGGACAAATGGTGCATGATTAGATTAGGGTCTAATCCTGGCATGTCTGAATATTTGCATGCGAAGTTTATCTTTTTTCCCTTGAAGAATGTAATGAATTCCTCTCTTTTTGCCTCGGATAGTGATTGTGCCAAATGAATGATCTGAGGTTCAGCTTATGTACCCAAGTTGATTGGTTGATTTGGTTCAATAAGCACAGATGATCTTTCCTGGAAATGAATCAGAAGTGCATCAAGTATCTCATCCTCGGGCACCTCAAAGAGGTTTTCACCCTTGGATACATCTTTTATTTTGACTATTTTAGGCTCTGATACTACCACAATGTAGTTTTCACCATCAGAGTGCCTATTTTTTCTTCTTTTGATTTTGTGACTAAGATACTTGATGTCTTCCTCAGTCATGTTGACACTTTCTTCGCTAGTGGAGGACGTTACAGGTTCGACGGTGTTTAGGTAACAGGCAACAGCATAATCATTCTAGAATGTAAGGACTTTATTAGATGGAGAGGTAGAGTTCTAGTCTATAAGCTCAAGATGGTGAAGTGAAAGAGAAGTGACAGGTTCAAGTGCGTTCATGGTATAATCATCAAAATCATGGACAAGTGAGTTGAGACCTAAAGTGATCTCATCCAGAGGTATAGTCAAATTCCTTTGAATCCTAGAAACTGTAGTAGATGACACGTTAACATATATGGAGTTAGACTTGTTTGACCTTACACCAGACCCTTCACCTACTTTGAGAATGTTTTCATATGTGTGAACTATATCTGTATCTCTGTCAGAGGTGGTATAGGACAAGCTGTCAAACTCATATTCATGAGAGTTTGTTTCATCATTAGGCACCATGCCAAGAATGCGAGTGAAATCAACCCTTTGTCCCTAGTTTGGATGAGTTCTACCTAGAACCTCTACTATGGTCAAATGAGAACCTTTTGACCTAGGTACCTCATTAGTGTTTTTAGCATCAACTACCTCTTGTTTAGTGAGAAGTGACTGGGATTCTTGTTCAAACTGTTCTTGAAAGTGTGGTGGTATGTATAAATCAACCTGATGACCTGAATTTACAATTTGTATTTCTTTCCACTCCTCATAGGTTAATAGAGCAAGTGAAGTGGTGTCATCAAAATCGCTGTTAGTTTCTACTATATTGACATGCGGTATAAAGTCATTTGTCTCAGCAAATAATGTCGCCAGGTCTAGAAGAATAGGATAAGGAAAACTATCCTCATTAGAACCATCTTCAGATTCTTCAGTTTTAGATGTTTCTTCAGGTATTGGTTATTTATCTTCTTGAGGAACAAACTTGTTTATCCCCAGTTGAAATGTGAGTTTCTTGAAGGCTATACCTATAAAGTCACATGTTTTGCGACCAATAGCTTCAAGTGGTGCAATCAATCCCTTATGATTCATACCTATGGGACCATTTCTTTTGTAGCCAAAACATTGCATGATGGATAGACCTTTGCCATACTGCTTAGGTTTTATGTCATAAGATGGAGTAATTTGTTTAGAATTGTCTTCTCCTTTATATATCCAAGCTTTGATAGCTCTATTTTTAGCTTCTTCTTCTAATGGTACCGTGGCTTGTACAAAAGTACCACCATGCTTTGTTGGAGGAGGAACTGTAGAAGGTTTAGTGCTCTTAGAAGGTCTCATAAAAGAACGTGGAGAAAAAGGTAGATATGTAATAGATAGCACAGGTTCAATCTGATATCCTCCCATGTCAGTTTCTTTGAGTGTCAAGCTCTTTTTCATTTCTTTTATTTTAGTCTCAAGGAGCTCAACATATTCTCTGTTGGTAGACACAAAGATGTCAGCAAATTTTGTGAGGGAGTTGCAATCATAGCGTGTGTTAGCGGGTATAGTCACTTCATATCCTTGGAATGGGAACTTATTGCACTGATGATATGTTGAAGGGATAGCCTGCATTTCATGGATCCATGTCCTGCCTAACAGAATATTGTATGCCAAAGGAATGTCAAGCACTTGACAAATAACATCTTGTTCAACATGGCCAACTATGATTGGAAACACAACCAGCCCCTTAGATTTATGTTATTCTTCATCATAGGCCTTAGTAGTAATCTTTTTGCGGGCATCAATGCAGTCTTCATCGTAGCCTAATTTAGTAAGGAAGCTAGCAGAGCAAATATTGAGGCCAACGTCGTTATCTATGAGAACACTGCATACGCGCTTTGGACCGATCATGACTTCAATGTGTAGAGGGTTATTATGTGGGTGACTCAAAGAATAGTCATCTTCCTCTAAGAAGGAAAAGTAATGGAAGGAGGTCAAGTGACCTACCATGGATTGAAGCCGGTCGAGATCAAGATCTTTTGGGACATTTGCCTCAGTGAGGACTTTGTCCAGGATTTCCTTGTGAGCAGGGGGATTTTTAGCAGCTCAAAAATAGTAATCTGAGCATTAGTATGTTACAATTGATCGAGGATGTTGTAATTGGCAGCATTAGATGAGGAAACCACTTTTGGATTCTTATTGGTGGAGCCAACATTAGCTTTGTCTACTGGTTGTGTTGATATAGACATACAAGGCTCAAGGCCTTTGAGGATGATCTTAACATGAGATTGAGTAACAACATTAGCACTGACCTAAGACTGTTCTTATTTGGAAGACTGAGGTTTAGACCTTTGCAAGATGAAACATGTTTTGGGTTTGGGAGTATCTTCCCTTCCCTTGAGAATGATGACATTACAGTATTCAGTATCAACAAGTTCAACCATATTAATGAAATTTTTGTTATTGGTATATGTATAGTTGACCTTAGCATCAATATTTTTTCCTTTAGATGATTCACCTTTTCCATGAGGAGGAAATGGATCTTTGAAAGCTTGGTGATCAGAGTTGTTGTGACCTCCCATAGCAATAACTTCACTATCGATGAGATCCTAGATTTTATGCCGTAATTTAAGATAAGTAGCCATTTTATGACCTTTGTTTTGGTGAAAATCATAATAAGTGGATTCATTCCACCAAGAGGGTCTTGGTTGCGGATCATAAGGTCATGAATTATCTCATGGAGTGAGTAAATGGCTGTCCAAGAGAGTCTTGTAAACTGCATCAAGAGGTTCTCCTAAAGGAGTGAACTCATGCTTGGGTCTAGGAGCCCAAGGTTTAGATCTAGAAAATTGTGAAGTACTTAGTTTGGAATCTTCCATAGCCTATTTAGTGGCTTTGGCTGCTTGCATCATGGTAGTGAGATTAAAGATAGCCTTGGAAGGCTTGGGAGTCACATTGTCTACAACTCCATCATTCACAACATTTTGTTTCTTATTGGAAAATTTGAGTTTATCTTTGCTTGAGGAGGAAGACCCTTGTTTATTTTCTTTGTGTAAGGTCAATTCTCCTTTCTTGATCATGAATGTCTTGATTCTCATAGCTTTCTTAATCATGTCATAAAAGGTTAGAGGACCTTGCAACTATACTTGATACCCAAAGTTGGGGAGAAGGTTGACGAGAAAGATGTCCAAATTTTTGAATTCGGGTATCTTGCTAGAATATTGTGTATAAAGTTGTCTCCATCTTTGCAGAAATGTCAAGAAGGATTCCCCATGATTTTGTTTCAAGTTGCAAAGATGTCAGATATGAACTGGATGTTGGATGTTGTGAGAATAGTGTTGTAGAAATAGTGTCATGCCCAAAACTAGGGCAAAACACACATACAAATTTTTTTTTAAAATACGCACGTGCAACCCACTAACAGGGATGTAGTTGAGGTAATGTGTTATCACGATAAGAGTAGTCTTCGAATTGCAAGGTGTATGCATAAGTTAAATTAGGGGTACATCACCTACAGAGGTAAATTAGAACAATAACTAGCCATACGGGTTATGTGAATAACTGGATTGGTTGATTTTACCTTAATTCCAAGTTTTAATATTCGAATAATTATCAAGATGGTATTCTGTTATGAGAAGTCTAACGTTGAAAAAGGCGGTCTAGAGAGTCACGTTGTTTCCTAATCTAGTTACAATTTAATCGATCAATTCGGGTCCCCATTTACTTTCAATCCATTAACTACTAAATAAATATTCAATAAACAAAACCAACCCTAAACCTTAT
>MU223406.1:1799778-1810358 GCA_018584345.1 Thuja plicata | reverse complement strand
GGGTTGCCAAGGTCACTAGGGGATTATGGACATGTTCAAAACCTCCCTAACCCATACCCCTATCAATAAGGTACCTAAATAATGCCAAAAATGACCCCTAAAACCTCTTATTGGCCTCTAGAAGTGAAAAAAATAAAAATGAATTAAAATGAACACATAACAAGTGTCAAGTGACACTAACAATTGCACATTACATATAGAACGCCATGTCCAAACAACAACAACATGAGTAAAAATAATAACACACATTCGGATTACGTTTGCAACAAATATCACATTACAACGAGGTTTCAATCCCTTATTGGATTAAACCTTGGCTTACTCAATTCACACATGTTTATCCCTGATTCTCCGAATAATTCCATGGTTCTCTTTCCTGCACACTAAACTCAAGCATCAGTAGTCCAAGATAATCAAATCACATGCAATATATATATATATTTTCAGTTTATAATTAGCAACATCAATCAAAAGCATGATTTCATTCCTAATTGCAAATTTTCATACAGAAAGGTTTAGAAAATAAAATTTCCAAAATCATCATGACATAATATCCATGAAATAATCAAGTCCCATCAGGATTCAATCCTCTCATTAGTTTACTTATCTAAAATATATAATCAAAACAACCATCTGATCTAGGTCTAATCTATATCAAAATGAAACCCTCACAATATAATCATCATCATAACATAGTATCTCGAGTCTCTGTCAAGATAATTAAAAAGTGTATCAATATACCAAGATATAAAGTATCAAAGTGTGAATGAATCAGTAATGCTATGGTGGGTCGGGGTGAGGCCTCACAAATAGATTGGCAATTTTGTCAAAAGTTTTGATGCCACTTGGTAGTCTAGAGAACCACTCCATAGCCGACCCTCCCAAACTACATTGGAAAAGACACATGAGATAGGTTGTGTAATGTATGAAATCCATAGAGAGAGCACCAAACTCTCTCAAATGATTTTGGGGATCAGATGTACCCAAGTATTTATCATATTTAGGAAGTTCAACTCCTTTGGCAAAAGGAGGCATGCAAAGATTCTTGTCAAACAGAAAAGGACAGATGCTTTCCAGCGTGAATTGTGTAATAGGTTTGTCAAATGCTACACCCAAACAAAACACATTAAATATAATGTTTGTAGTACCAGAATAGAAACAACACAATCCTAAGATAGCCAGGATAGTATCTGTTGAATCCCCACTTGAACCAAAGTTTAGCTATGCCTACTCTTAGCGGACAACTTAGAAGCTTGGAGGCACGGGCTCCTTCTTACATGTGCACTCACTTCTCAGGCACACCAAGCTTTGAACCCCAGAGGAATTGATTCCCAAAGGGCTATTGTCTCTACTAAGAGTTGTAAGAGTGTGGGGCATCTTAGTCGGTCTCTGATCTTCCGCACCAACAGATAGAGGGTTTTTGGAAACTAGAACAATAGTTTGTACTAAGGACATCTATTCAAGTGGTTGTGATCAAGTCATTTTCCCAATTAAGGGGGCTCTCCCAATCCTTTCAAAGCAAGGCTTTCACCTTAACGATGTTGGGACTTTAACGCACCACTAGGGTACTGGAGGAGAATTTGGTTGCCACAATGAATTCACACCTGTCTATTATGACATTAATCACAATACCATTTTTTGTATACCGGTTTGGAAGGGCTTGGCTTTAGCCTATTACCAGTTGGGCATCCACTCTCACCGGCTCTACTAAAGCTCTCAGGAGGTAGCGACTCTAGAAGAATCACATGAATTTCTCTTAAACCCAAGATCCATAAAGGCGAGGGGGGAGGATACGTTCATGTAGTTCTTGGAATTACAATCTAAAAAACACTTCAATGATGCAAGACAATGATTCATTTTAAGCACCAACTGAAGTGTGTTCTAACTACTAAAAATAGACATGAGAATTTGTTAAAATATGTAAGGTCTTTGACAAACATCTTGCAATAAACACATTAGTAGTTTGTAATGCCTTTCTTCATTTCAGCATCCTGAAATAAACACGTTAGAATTTTATGATTGCTTTTATTTATCTTAGCGACCTGCAAACCACTGTTAAGCTATTCTAGAAGATAAAATCAGAGAAACACAGATGTCAGAAAATATCATATGGTTAGAAAACCGAGACAAGAAATATCAAATAAAAGCTCTGGTATTGAATTTTGCGTTATGATTCATCCTAGATCACGCGAAGAAGTGCAGAAGGCCCCGCAAAGAACTAGAAAGTTTGCGAGAGACGCTGCGAAAGTTTGCATGATATTAAAACAGAGATGTATGGAAGTACAAACATAATGCAGAAAAATGAAAAAAAGGGGTAATGAAATGGGGCCAGAACAGATTACCTCGGGGCCGACAGTGGGTGCCATAAATGTGTGTGGTAGATTTTGCCTTGTTAATCAACCATACACTTCAACATAGTCCTTACTCATCACATACACACAATAATGAATATAAGGTTATTCATCTTGCTTGCCTGCATGATTTGACCTGTTGCCCTCTATCCAGATGGGGTTTTGAAATAGCTCTTAGAATGAGTCTCACAACCATAGACCAATCTAGAACAAAGGATTTATGCTTCCATGAAGGCAATGCAATGATTAATCTAGAAATGAAATATGCAAGATTAATCTAAATGATCCATTTAAAATAGAAATGAGATTAAAACTATGCCATGATATAAATCCAATTATTCTAGAAATTGAAATTAATCTATTGCAAAATGAGATTATTCTATATGAGTTTTGAACTAACAATGTAGCAACAATTTAGTATTCTAACAATGCATATGACTAGAAATTCAGGAAGGGTTTTGAATGAGAAATGGGAGTTCTTTTATAGACTCATAGGTTGTACAGAATTGAAACTTTCCTTTTTTTGAAATAAAACAGATAGAAAAGCCAGTTCAGATTAGAAAGCTTTCTTTAAAAGAACACAATAAATTGTTTTCCCTTTGCTTTAACTATTTTCTTTCTTTGATTTAATTCTTTTCTCTTTTGATTTAACTATTTTATTTGTTTTATCTGTTTTCTTTCTCTTTAAAGAATAATTAAAGAGAAGTTTCCAATTCTAAACTAAAGATAAGATTTTGAGAGAATATTAAATTAATTAAATAAATATGACCTCATAAATGTGTTTTTCTCAATTATTTGAATAATTAAATTCAATTATTGAAATGAGGATATTTATTTAATAATTAAATATTATTTAATTCCTTTTTATGGGTCTTAGCTAAAGAGGGTGAATTTAGTTTAATTAAAGTGCTAGGACTTTATAATTAAATTAATTCGATCATAAGGTTTGTTTAGCCAATAGATATTTAGGAAATATTAAATATGATGTATGATTAATGTAGATTTAGGATTTTTTGCATTTGACACTTAGGTCAAGTAGAGTCAGTTAAAACTTATAATTGCCTAGTACACAAGGACTTTGATGATTCAAAAGAATGACAAATTCAACAAAATTGGTTAGGGTTGCAAGATGCCAATTTTGGGGTGTTACAGTTCTAACATGCCTTGAAATAGTGCACGAGTCCCTTTATTCCATTTGCAGATGTAACTATCTAGACCTATCTCAATGTGATGGACCCTTTCATTGCCACTCTCCTCTAGAGAACTACCACCCCAGGTGACCGGGATACTTTTGTGAAGGTTTACAACCTAGCCTTAGAGTTGTCCTGTGGTCTTAACAAATCCCTGGGTGGGATTGGGTAGAGCATGCCATTTAACATGATACCGAGCGGAACTTCTTACGTCAGGGGATATAACCACAATCAAGAAATGGGTGCCCCTGCGATGGCCATGAATCCCCCACCACCGTTGATAGACCAGCAGGCCCAATGCATGTATCCCTCAAAAGTTCAGACAACGTGGGGTCTGGAATCCTTTCCCTAGAACCAGCCATAGCCAATGCAACAACCACAAACACAACCTCCCGTAGTGCCTTTCTTTTAGTCATCTGCGGCTAGAGGATTGCCACCCTCAACTCTGACAAATGCTTCCACTGTCCCTGGAAACCAACTATTGGAAATACAATAATGGGAAAGAAAGATACTGAGAGGGGGGATGAATCAAATCTTCAAAATTAAAAACTTAAAATAAACTGATCCACATTCATACATAAATGAATCTAATGTAATCTCAAATAGCATCCACATCATGAAATAATTAACACATAACACAATAACTTGGTAACTCAGAAACCCAAATAGGTAAAACTGGGGTGGGGATGACACCCATAAAAGGCTCCACTACTGTAGTAATAAAATGTACCTGTTAAGGTTACAATGTTTGATTACAAAATGTAATCTACCCTATTAAAGGTCTTCTCTGTTAAAAGGTTTAGATCATTACAATATACCTTGTTAAAGGATTTAAACTTACAATGAAGTAAGCACTCTGTTAAGAGATAAATAAAGGCCTACTAAAACCACTCTGTTAAGAGATTTTCACCTAATACAATGATTAAAAATTCTCAAGTATTGATCCTTCGATATGCACTCTGATGCCGATAACAGATCTCCTCTTTTTAGTATCTCTTCTGATCTTATAATCTGATATATCTTTACTCTGATGTTCACTGTGATATGTTCTGCTTGATCTCTGCTTCTTAACAAAATAACCCTCTATGCATTTCACTACAAAATGCAGTCGCCACACACCATACATACATAATAGGGTTCGAAAGCAATCTAATATACCTCTTCAGATCTAATAGCGAGATCTAGATCAACGATCAAGATCTGACATTCATACCTTGATGGTAAAAACATTAATGCTATACAATGAGTCATGCATAAGATAAAACAATTAAATGCATTAATAACTCCATATAAGAATCTTTAATGCATACATTAGTCAGCCCAAAAAGCTTATACAAGTCGGCCGGATCACTTATCCTTGAAGTTTGTATCATTCCTGACAAGTATACAAATACTGTTCTTCTCGGCACTTGACTGTCTATTGCTTGGAATTAGTATCCTTGTATCCTTCTCAGCTTGGCAATATAACTCGTCTCGGCAATGTAACTAGGCTTATTGAAAACTGCTCGGCAATGTTGCTCGGCCTTGCATAGTTTTAGCTCGGCCACAGTGATAGCCAACTAAAACTACCTAGATGAATGACTAAGTGTTGGTCACTAATCATCAACATAACTTAGAGATTAACAATCTCCCCCTTTGATATTAGTGGCAAAAACACTTTTCATTACTGTTGTCCATTTCATCAAAATATTGCCTAAGTACACTAAGTACTCCCCCTAGGAATATACTTATACAAAAGTTTACATGCCTTCAAATTTTTTTTTATATATATACAAGTGTACCTGTACTATACTGATGTATCCTTTCATACTTCTTAACAATTTTCTTGCTAACTTCCTCCTTCCGTAGTAATAACTTCCTTACTAACTTCCCCCTTATTTTTGTCACTAATTGCTGGTGTGGTTAAGTTGTACTTATCCAAAAATTGCTTATGAAGCTGTAGGGTGGATTTGAAATTGTTAATCTCTAAGATATATTGATGATTAGTGACCAACACTTAGTCATTCATCTAGGAAGTTTTACTTGGCTATCAGTGTGGCTGAGCTAAAACTATGCAAGGCCGAGCAACATTGCTGAGCCATTTTCAGTATGCCTAGTTACATTGCTGAGCCGAGTCACATTGCTGAGCCAAGTAGAGACAGAGATGTCAAGTGCTAAGTGACAAAACAACCAAGCTCTGAGTAGAACAGTTTTTTGTATACTTGTCAGGATTGATACAAACTTAAAGGATAAGTGATATGGCTGACTTGTATAAGCTTTTTGGGCAGACATTGTGTACATTTAATATTATCATACAAAGTTAGTTATGCATTTAATTATTTTATCCTATGCATGACTCATTGTAAGCATTAATTATTTTACCATTTAGGCATGGATACCAGATCTTGATCGTTGATCTAGATCTCATTGTCAGATCTGTATAGATATATTAGATTGCTTTGAAACCCTATTTTTGTGTGTGTGTATGTGTATGTGCAAGAGGCAAAAAAGGAATTGATGAAGTGACTGGATTTTGAAGTGAAGTTCACAGAGGGTAATTTTGTTCAGAAGTAGAGATCAAGTAGAGAATAACATAGTGAACAATAGAGTAAAGGTATATCAGATTATAAGATCATAAGAGATACTGAAAAGGGGAGATCGATCATCAGCATCAGAGTGCATATTGAAGGATCAATACTTGAGACTTTCTAATCATTGTATCAGGTGAAAATCTCTTAACAGAGTGGTCTTAGCAGGCCTTTATTTATCTCTTAACAGAGTGCTTACTTCATTGTAAGTTTAAATACTTTAACAAGGTAGATTGTAATGATTTGAAGTTTTTAACAGAGTAGACCTTTCACAGGGTAGATTACATTTTGTAATCAAACATTGTAACCTTAACAGGCACACTTTATTACTGCAGTAGTGGAGACTTTTATGGGTGTCATCCCCACCCCAGTTTTACCTATTTGGGTTTCTGGGTTACCAAGTTATTGTGTTATGTGTTACTTATTTCATGGTGTGGATGCTATTTGAGATTACATTAGATTCATTTATTTATGAATGTGGATTAGTTTATTTTAAGTATTTAATTTTGAAGATCTGATTCACCCCCCCCCTCTCAGTATCTTTCTTTCTCATTCTTGTATTTCCAATAATTGGTATCAGAGCTAGAGTTCTCTAAAAGGTTATAATTACCTTGAGAAATCAGATCTTGAAATGGAGATCTACAAGATGGGTAAAGTCATTGAGAATCAAAAGATTGATGTTCAACTAGCACTCCAACAGCTTGAGTCTACAAGACAAGAATTAAAAAGGTCCTTAGCTACAAGGAAAGATTTGGCCAAACACATGAATGACACTCATTATCAGGAAGAGGACACTACAAATCTATTTCAGAATGGAGATTCTACCGAGAGTGATGTAGCAATAGCAGATCTACTGGAAAAGAACAGTGCACTATATGAAGAAGTCAAAAACTTGAAAAAGGAACAAGAAGCCCAATCAATAAGAATGTTTGAAGTTGCTGAATAGAAAAAGAAAGCCGAAGATGACAAGGCTATGGCAGAAGAAGACAAGAGAATGCTGACTACCAAACTTGATGAAAGAACACATGATGTACAAACCATGACAATTAATCAAGTGGACATGGAAAATCAACTACTACTTATGAATCACGAGATCAACATGAAAGACTTGGAGATTGTTAATCTTAGATCTAAGAATAGTCAATTGAAAGATGAATTAAGATCTGAGAAAGAAATCAATAATAGAGTGAATGATCCAAGTGCAGCTATGAGCTACTTTGAACAAATGATGGAAGCATCAAGAAGACCTAAAGATTCTTTTGGGTTAGGGAACACTGAACAACATACAACCACTGAGGATGGAGAATCATCTAAGACAGGTGAAAGAAAGAATGCAAAGCCAAGAAACAAAAACATATTTTTCACCACTGTGGAAAACCAGGTCATACAACAAACATTTGCTGAAGCAAGAATGGTAAGTCCAATCGAAAAACTAACTTTAATGGTTATTTCTTTAACTATAATAAGTTTTGACATCAAGCACATGAATGTAAGGTAAAGGCAAGAAAAAAACCTAGACTCAATGGTAATTTCTATAACTGTCACAAATTTGGTCATAGAGCACAAGATTGCAGATCCAAAGGTAAACAACAATGAACATCAAAGGTACAAGAGAAATCACCAAGAAAAGGCAATCATTAAAATTGGGATTAAAATACATGGCATAGTTGTCATTACTGTGGTGAGTACAAACATGTTTCAGAAAATTGCATAAGGACATATTTCAGAGGCAAATCTGAAAGTTGGATGAATGGAAGCCTAGTTTGTCACAGTTGTTTGAAAATTGGACATACAAGGAAAGATTGCAAGACTCAACTACCATCTCCTACTGTTGAGAAAATAAGGGAATAGCTGAACAAGACATGGGTTAAGAAGTCTGAACCATGCAACAGTAAAGCTAATGAAGCCAAGGTCACCCAATCCAATGGATCAGGTGATCACATTATCTCCAACTAAGTGAAAGAGGTATGTAAGGAACTGTATTTGAAAATTCTTATCTTACATCAGTTCCTAACATAGAATGTACAAAAGTCCATATTTGCATATACTAAGATGCACCGAGACATATATTTGAAGCCAAATGCCAAGATAAGTCAATTTCACTAATAGGTGTCACGTACTATTCATGGACACTAAACCTGAGTTCTTTAGTGAGTGCCGAGTTTTGTTGGCTGAGTAAAATTTGTGAAGGCCGAGTGTAGTGAGCCGAGTGGGATGCAAGTTGTGTTAAGGTTGAGGATAGCTGGCTTGCACTAACTCAATGGGTAGAACATTTAATGCTCACCTACCCTTACCCTTCAAAGATTATAAAGGGATAAATAATAGACTCTTTGTTTTTACCTTGCGATTTTACTATTTACAGAGTGATTGAATCAATTTACAGAACTAATCTTAACGGAGCTAGGAACGGGGATTTCAATAGTGTGTCGATAGAAATCTTGAAGTGAACAGTGAATAGAGAACAGTGCAAATCATCACTTGCTGAGGTATTCCATTTTCCATCTCTCAAACCCTAAATTTCAGAAGTTATGGCTGCAAGTTCTTCCACACCAACCAAGAACATGGAGGTAGAACAAGAGCAAATTCAGTTGATTCAGAGTGATAAATGTGAACCCCTCAACTTTCAAGCCATTCCTGAAAGTGTGATATAGAGTGATTTGATGGGAGCCCTCTCATCCATTCCTGCCAAGGTACTTATGATTCATGATGTTCGATCATGCTATATGGTTAAAATTGGAGAAGTAGGAGATAATGAATTGAGAACATCCTACAGAGAACTATGTGAAAACGGAGTTCTTAAGGAAGAATTCAAACATTTAGCTGAAAAAGGGTTAACTAGTGCCCTAGATTTTCCCCAAGGTTTTAAAGATGAATGGATAAAAGTTATTGTTAGCCGATTTCATGACATGAGCATGTGGCTAGACAATGGACCAGTCAAGATCACCAAGAGTATGATTCATCAAGTGACTGGATATCTTGTATTAAATGGAAAGCAAACCATGAGGGATAACATAAAAGAGGAAATTACATTGAACACTGGAGAAGTATGGAATAACAGAGGTATGACTATCTCTACAATTACTGATTTAAAACTTGATTTTGGAGTAAGGGTTATTGCACACAAGTTCTATCAGTCCAACAGATTGGATAGTGTTCCCTATACAGAAGTTGATCAGGCATGGAAAATTGTGAAGAAGAATCACACATATGATCTTGCCAAGCTACAAAAGACTCAGTTAGCTGAGAACCTTGCATCAATCAAAAATACTAAGAGCTCATCATGTAAGTTTGGTTCTTTACTAGTTTTTATATTCTTTTACATTCAGGATACATTTCCTACTCTAGGAAATATTGTTTGGAAAAAGGATAGGCCCATTACAGTTCAGATTAGTGAATGTATAAAGAAATTAGAGAGCAATTTCAATAGAATTATGGGTAGCTACTTTGTAGAATTCAAAAAGAGAATGAGATTAAGGACTAGGATTCCCAAGTCTCTAGTGGAGAAACACTATGAGGAAATATGTTTTCTAGTTGACACAGATAACACTTATATCAAGGCAGTAACTCCTAGAATAACATGTTTGGAGCCATTTTCATATGAGATTAATGTTGATGAAGCATCAGCCACCATCATTGCACTCCTAGCTGAGGAAATTGACACCACAGCAAAGGGATTTGGAAACTATGAAGAAGCTAAGGCTAAGATCTCTAAAAGTTTGAATGAAGGAACTATGGAGAGGAAAAGAAAGAAGATAGTGAAAAATCTAAAGAAAATGGTTGGCTTGGGTAGTGATGAAGAACATGAGGATGCACCTCTAGGTCTGTCCACTAGACAAGGTGAGGATATTTCTATTGAGGAGGAAGTTAGTGCATCAGAAGAAATTACATAGAAGGCTAAGGGCAAGAAGCCATCAATTGTTATTGTAACCAAGCCTAGTCGAGAAAAACCTAAGGTTACACCTCCTATAACTGTAACACCCCAAAATTGGCACCTAACAACCTAATCAATTTTGGTGCATTTTCTCATCTTCGAAGTCCTATTGTACTAGGAAATTTCTTCTCCTAATTGACTTTAATTGACTGAGTTTCAAATGCAGAAAACCCAAATTTGCATAAATCTGACAATTACAATTTAATTCCTAAATCTAAAATGATTATTAGCTAAAACCCCTATGATTAATTGATTTAATCCTAAAGTCCTAAAGTACTTTTAATTAAATCAAATACACCCTCTTTGGCTAATATACATAAAAGGAATTGAAAGGTTATTTTATTAATTGAATGAATTATCCTGAAAAGGAATTCCATAATTCCATATGAAAAGACACTTATGTGTCCATAATTAATTCTTTTATTTTAATAAACCTTGCATATTTGTCTCAAATGGAGAATGAAGAGACAACCGTTTCTTTTCAAGAAGCTCTTCGTCCTCTCTCTTCGGTTTTCTATAAAAGAGACCTCTTTTCTTCATT
>MU223406.1:1712920-1790813 GCA_018584345.1 Thuja plicata | reverse complement strand
AAGCATTTCTTTTATATCTTAATCATGTCTCAATTCACAGAATAGCAGCACTTTTGCTCATATAGATGCATATTTTCTCACAATTGATGGCTATTTCTCACACACTCACACTATGAAATCCTCCATAATAGAGATGTTCAGGTTGTTGGCTCTCGTTCTGAGGGTACACTACAACAATCACTCCTAATTAGGAGGCAACAGGTCACTTCAATCACGCTTGCAGAGAAAACAATCCATGTTTGTTTTTGTGAGTTTCTTGATTGTGTAATGACTATGTTGGGTTTTTTGTTGAATTGAGAGGTCACATTCGACATCAGACAATAACTAATCATCCAAGGAAAAGAGAATCTACTGTTACTTCCCTAGTAGAAGTGCAAACAAAAGTATATGGTAAGAGAAAAGTTGCAGAAAGTACTTCTGGTAAGGAAGCAAAGGTTGCTCCTAAGGCTGAGCCGTGTAAGCCAACAAAGAGACCAAGAAGGAAATTAAACTTGCAAATAGATAGTGATGAGGAGATGATAGAAATAGATGTACCCAGAAAAATACCTACAGCTCAGTTGAAGAAACCAGCAAGCATTGATGAGGTATCTGATACATTAAGGAATTCAACAGGGTTAGCAACATTCAAGTTCATCAAATATGACAAGTTGAAAATAGAAGATAGGCACAAAGTTTAGGAAGCACTCTTGGACATGATGAGCACCTTCAAATTAACTCCTATAGAGATAGGAAATCATGTGCCTGATGAACTATATGAATTTTTGTCAAGAAAATGGGAATTTGCACTTGCCACTAAGAGACAGATCCGAGAAGGAACATTAGCCAAAATAATTCCTGACTTAACCTCAAAATAAAGAATCAAATTTATTGAGGAATACAGGAATAGGTTTGTTCCCAAACTTAGAGGATATGTTGTTTTGAAGAATGACATTGAAGGTGTAGTACAACAAAGCACAAGGATCTGGAAAGATATTTTTGGACTGATTGCTCCAAAAGACAAGAAATCTAGTGAAGGGACATTCGAGCCCAAGGCACAAGAAGTTGAAGAAAAGATTACCCCTGAACCACAGATAGTCAAAGATCAAAATGCCACTGAACAGGACAAGACCAAGGATGCATTGGATGCAGAAAACTCTGTTGATCTGACTGCAGACAGTACTTTGGATTATATAGTTGATGATCCAAGCAATTTGAATGCCGAGGAACAACAAATGCTGAGTGGAAAAGAAACTGATTCATGTATTAAGGCAACTGATATAGAAGAAGGGAAGTCCACAGCATCTGAGGAAATAATTAAAGTTGTTAGTGATCAGAAAGGTGAAGAGCAACAACAAAAAAATGAACAAGAGGTTACTTCACAAGATCCACCTATTTTAGAGGTTGTGGAGACAGTTTTAGATAGTGGAATTGCAACAACAGATGTTATTGGTAAGCCTAAAGAAGAAGAGGTAGCACAAGTGTTGGTTGAGTTACCAAACTCTGCATCATCCACTCTGCAGCTTCATAAGCAATTTTTGGATAAGTATAACTTAACCCCACCATCAATCAATGACAAAAACAAGGGGGAAGTTAGTACTATTGAAGCAGGAAGCTAGTATAGAAGTTGGTAAGGAGATATGAAAGGATACATCAGTACAAAAAAGGTACATTTGTATATAATTTTTGAAGGCATTGTAAAATTTTTGTATAAGTATATTCCTAGGGGGAGTACTTAGCTTACTTAGGCAATATTTTGATGAAATGGATAGCAGTAATGATAAGTGTTTTTGCCACTAATATCAAAGGGGGAGATTGTTAATCTCTAAGATATATTGATGATTAGTGACCAACACTTAGTCATTCATCTAGGCAGTTTTAGTTGGCTATCACTGTGGCCGAGCTAAAACTATGCAAGGCTGAGCAACATTGCCGAGCAGTTTTCAGTATGCCTAGTTACATTTCCGAGCCGAGTAGAGATAGAGATGTCAAGTACTGAGTGACAGAACAGCCAAGTGCCGAGTAGAACAAATTTTTATATACCTGTCAGGATTGATACAAACTTAAAGGTTAAGTGATCCGGCCGACTTGTATAAGCTTTTTGGGCTGACATTGTGTACATTTAATATTATCATATGGAGTTAGTTATGCATTTAATTATTTTATCCTATGCATGACTCATTGTAAGCATTAATTGTTTTACCATTTAGGCATGGATACTAGATCTTGATCATTGATCTAGATCTCATTGTTAGATCTGCATAGATATATAGATTGCTTTGAAACCCTATTTTTGTGTGTGTGTATGTGTATGTGCAAGAGGTAGAAAAAGAATTGATGAAGTGACTGCATTTTGAAGTGAAGTGCATAGAGGGTAATTTTGTTCAGAAGTAGAGATCAAGCAGAGCATAACAGAGTGAACAACAGAGTAAGGGTATATCAGATTATAAGATCATAAGATATATTGAAAAGAGGAGATCCATCATCACCATCAGAGTGAATATCGAAGGATAAATACTTGATACTTTCTAATCATTGTATTAGGTGAAAATATCTTAACAGAGTGGTCTTAGCAGGCCTTTATTTATCTCTTAATAGAGTACTTACTTCATTGTAAGTTTAAATCCTTTAACAAGGTAGATTGTAATGATCTGAAGCTTTTAACAGAGCAAACCTTTCACAGGGTAGATTACATTTTGTAATCAAACATTATAACCTTAACAGGTACACTTTATTACTGTAGTAGTGGAGACTTTTGTGGGTGTCATCCCCACCCCAGTTTTACCTATTTGGGTTTCTGGGTTACCAAGTTATTGTGTTATGTGTTACTTATTTCATGGTGTGGATGCTATTTGAGATTACATTAGATTCATTTATGTATGAATGTGGATCAGTTTATTTTAAGTATTTAATTTTGAAGATCTGATTCACCCCCCTCTCAGTATCTTTCTTTCTCATTCTTGTATTTCCAATAGAAAGTTGTATCCCAGCTATCCTTTGCAACCTTCATAACTTCCAGTTTGATTTCTAGCTCGGCAACTAGACTCACTAAACTTTTTGTAGTGGATAAGTTTGCACTGCTTTGTGATAACTCCTTGGCTTTTGAAAGTTGCTTTTGTATTACCTCCAAATGAGGTAACAAGCTTGTCTGTATAGTTATCAAATTGGCCCTTATGTGACCATCTTCAGCCATAATCTCGGCTATTCTCCTTTGTGCATTAATCAACTTTTTAAAATGTAAAGAAATGGAGGTAGTATCTTTACCTAAAGTATTACCAGTTGATCTCAAATCTAACTGTAGCTTCTCAATAAGCTATAAATTATCCTTTGTAAAAAATTCAACATCACATAATTTCCTATACAAAGAATAAACATTGGCTATAACTTTCTCTAGGGTGTCTACAAGAATAGAAAGTTCAACCTATTTAGTTGCTACCTCTTCTGAGATCTTCTCTAGAACTTTACTCTCAAATCTTCTCCAGGACCATTGTAGAAGCTTATCATTGTTGTCTATGTCCTCATCTGTTACTTTCTGTACAATGGTGATGAGTTGATCAATGATTGGAGCTTGAGGCATTTCATCCTCTAAGTGAAAAGCCTTGGTAAATATGTCTTTTATATCATGCAACACCTGCTTTTGCTTTTGTTCTATCTTCATCTCTTCCTGTCTTTTCTTCCTTTTAAGAAACTCTTGAAGAGTCCCTATTTGTTCAAAAGATAACTCATTGGGATCCCATGGTGGAATGACAATGACTTCATCTAATGTTACATCTAAAATCGGTGAATTCTTCTTCAAGATTTCCTTCTTCTTCATTTCTGGAGAACTTATGCTCGGCAGTATAATGTCTTTCCCTTTGACAGTTTCAGTATCTAATGCCTCTTTTAATTTTGTCAATATAGGCTATGGATTTGGCATACCACCAGTTTTAGGACCTGTGGGAGTGGATGATGCAGAGTGTGGTAACTGAACCAACACTTGTGCTACCTCTTCTTCTTTAGGCTTATCAAGAACATCTTTTGTTACTACTCCACTATCTAAAACTGTCTTCACAACCTCTAAAATAGGTGGATCTTGTGAAGTTACCTCTTGTTCCTTTTCTTGCTGTTGCCCTTCACTTTGCTGAATACTAACAACTTCAATTATTTCATCAGACGCTGTGGTCTTTCCTTCTTCTGTACCCATTGCCTTAATAAGTGAGTCAGTGTCTTTTCCACTCGGCATTTGTTGTTCCTTAGCATTCAAATTGCTTGGATCATCAACTATATAATCCATAGGACTATCTATAGTCAGATCATTAGAGTTTGTTGCATCTAATGCATCTTTGGTCATGTCCTTTATTTTTGCAATTTGACCTTTGAGTATCTATGGTTCAGGGGTAGTCTTTTCTTCAACTTCTTGTGCCTTGGGCTCAGAGGGCTCTTCACCAGATTTCTTATCTTTTGGAACAATAAGTCCAAAGATCTCTTTCCAGATCCTTATGCTTTGCTATACTACACCTTCTAAATTTTTCTTCAAAACAACATATCCTCTGAGTTTTGGTACAAACCTATTCTTGTGCTCCTCAATAAATTTGACTCTTTGTTTAGAGGTTAAGTCTATAATTATCTGGGCTAATGTTCCTTCCCTGATCTGTCTTTCAGTGGCAAGTGCAAATTCCCATTTGCTTGACAAAAAGTCATATAGTTTATTAGGCACATGATTTCCTATCTCTGTAGGAGTCAATTTGAAGGTGCTCATCATGTCCAAGAGGGCTTCCTAAACTTTGTGCCTATCTGCTATTTTCAACTTGTCATATTTGATGAACTTGAACATTGCTAACCCTACTGAATTTCTTAAACTATCACATACCTCATCAATGCTTTCTGGTTTCTTGAAATGAGCTTTAGATATGTTGGAGGATTCATCTATTTCTGTCAACTCCTCATCACTATCTGGCCTCAAATTCAATTTCCTTCTTGGTCTCTTTGCTGGCTCACTCGACACAGCCTTGGGAGCAACCTTTGCTTCCTTACCAGAAGTACTTTCTGCAAATTTCCTTGTATGATCAATTTGCAAACAACTATGACAAACTAAGCTTCCATTCAGCCAACTTTTAGATTTACCTCTGAAATGTGTCCTTATGCAATTTTCTGGAACATGTCTATACTCACCACAGTAATGACAACTATGCCATGTATTGTAATTCCAATTGTAATGATTGCCTTTTCTTTGTGATTTATCTTGTACCTTTGATGTCCACTACTGTTTACCTTTGGATCTACAATATTGTGCTCTATGACCATATTTGTGATAATTATAGAAATTACCATTGAGTCTAGGTGTTTTTCTTGCTTTTTCCTTACATTCATGTGCTTGATGTCCAAACTTATTAGAGTTAAAGAAATAACCATTAAAGTTAGTTTTCGGATTGGACTTACCATTCTTACTTGGCAAATGTTTGTTATATGACCTATTTTTCCACAGTGGTGACAAACAGGTTTCTTGTTTATCTGCTTTGCATTCTTTCTTTCACCTATCTTAGATGATTCTCCATCTTCAATGGTTGTATGTTGTTCAGTGTGACCTAACCTAGAAGAATCTTTAGGTCTTCTTGATGCTTCCACCAGTTGTTCAAAGTAGCTCATAGCTGCACTTGGATCATTCACTCTATTATTGATTTCTTTCTCAGATCTCAATTCATCTTTCAATTGACTATTCTCAGATATAAGATTAACAATATCCAAGTCTTTCTTGTTGATCTCCTGATTTGCAAGTAGTAGTTGATTTGCCATGTCTACTTGATTGATTGTCATTGTTTGCACAACATGTGTTCTTTCATCAAGTCTGGTAGTCAGCATTCTCTTGTCTTCTTCTACCATAGCCTTGTCATCTTCAGCTTTCTTTTTTTTCTCAAGAACTTCACACATTCTTATTGATTGGGTTTCTTGTTCCTTTTTCAAAATTTTGACTTCTTCACATAGTGCACTGTTCTTTTCTAGTAAATCTGCTATTGCTGCATCACTCTCAGTAGAATCTCCATTTTGAAATAGATTAGTGGTGTCCTCTTTCTGTTAATGACTGTCATTCATTTGTTTGGCCAAATCTTTTCTTATAGCCAAGGACTTCTTTAATTCTTGTCTTGCATTCTCAAGCTATTGGAGTGCTAGCTGAATATCAATCTTTTGATTTTCAATGACTTTACCCATCTTGTAGATCTCCATTTCAAGATCTATTTTCTCAAGCTGATTATAACCTTTTAGAGAACTCTAGCTCTGATACTAATTGCTAGAAATATAATAATGGGAAAGCAAGATACTTAGAGGGAGGGGTGAATCAGATCTTTAAAATGAAAAACTTAAAATAAATTGATCCACATTCATACATAAATGAATCTAATGTAATCTCAAATAGCGTCCACATCATTAAATAATTAACACATAACATAATAACTTGGTAACCCAGAAACCCAAATAGGTAAAACTGGGGTGGGGATGACACCCACAAAAGTCTCCACTACTGCAGTAATAAAGTGTACCTGTTAAGGTTACAATGTTGGATTAGAAAATGTAATCTACCTTGTTAAAGGCCTGCTCTGTTAACAGATTTAGATCATTACAATCTACCTTGTTAAAGTATTTAAACTTACAATGAAGTAAGCACTCTATTAAGAGATAAATAAAGGCCTGCTAAAACCACTCTGTTAAGAGATTTTCACCTGATGCAATGATTAAAAAGTCTCAAGTATTGATCCTTCGATATGCACTCTGATGTTGATAACGGATCTCCTCCTTTTGGTATCTCTTTTGATCTTATAATATGATATATCTTTACTCTGTTGTTCACTGTGATATGTTCTCCTTGATCTCTGCTTCTTAACAAAATAACCCTTTGTGCATTTCACTACAAAATGCATTCGCCACACACCATACATACATAATAGGGTTCAAAAGCAATCTAATATACCTCTTCAGATCTAATAGTGAGATCTAGATCAATGATCAAGATATGACATTCATACCTTGATGGTAAAAAAACTAATGCTATATAATGAGTCATGCATAAGATAAAACAATTAAATACATAACTAACTCTGTATAAGAATATTTAATGCATACGTCAGTTGGCCCAAAAAGCTTATACAAGTTGGCTGGATCACTTGTCCTTGAAGTTTGTATCATTCCTGACAAGTATACAAAAACTGTTCTGCTCGGCACTTGACTGTCTGTTGCTTTGCATTAGTATCCTTGTATCCTTCTTGTCTCATTAATATAACTCGACTTAGCAATGTAAATAGGCTTATTGAAAACTTCTTGGTAATGTTGCTCGGCCTTGCATAGTTTTAGCTTGGCCACAGTGATAGCCAACTAAAACTACCTAGATGAATGACTAAGTGTTGGTCACTAATCATCAACATAACTTAGAGATTAACAAACAACAATAGTAGCCATCACATTGTGATGCAAATACCCAGTTGACCATCGTGGTTGAATCCCTCTGGCAAATGTTGTCCACACTGACTGTGGATATTGGTCAACTGAAGGCAGGTTCCTTTGCACCCCACAACACCAATTCCCAGAGAGGGAATATTTTCTCTGACCAATGAAACAACAATGCCAGAGGAAGAAATTTCAAAAATGGGCCTCAGCCCAACCAACAACAATGGAATAACAATGCTAATACTAGAGGTCCACCTCCCAACCAAAACACCAATCAGGGTGGTGCTGGACCTTCCCATTTCATGCCCATCGCAGACTTCTAGCCCATGACCAACTAGTGTAGATTGCATGACATAGACTCTCATAATGAGGTAAACTATGCCACACTGGAGAAATTCATCATGATTTCCCAGCTAGATAGACAACAAACTTTCAATCCTACTCCCCTAGAGCCTCCTATACAAGAGCCCACTCATGGTGCGGTTACCTGTGAGACCGTCTTCTTTGGAAAAGTCAAGGAAGATGAAGAAGAATCCAAATTGTAGGGGTTCTTTGATGAATCTATTCTAGCCTTTGAGGCCAATAATTTCACCAACCCATAGACTCCCTACAACACTAGGAGTCAGGTTGGTAAAGGACCGGTTTATACACTTGCACCTCCCAAAGAAACTCCTCCCCAGGACAATACGACTGATTGGTTTGTACCTCCAAAAGGCCCTGGCGCTAACCAAGCTAAGGACCCGGCTGAGGGAAGACACCAATTCCTAGGAGGAAGGTTTGACATCACGAAGGTGTTAGAACAAACCACCACCTCCATGACCTTGATGGAGGTTTTACTTAACTATCCCGAGTAGAAGAAGTCTCTTCTGAAGCTCTTGGGAAACTTGAAAGCTGTCAGTCTCCCACCCAAGACTGTCTCTTTTGATAATGCCAATGTGACTATCTTCTAGGGAAATACTGAAGATCCTCCCTTCCTACTAGGTTTGAACATACAGGGGAAGAATATACATAACTTCCTAGTATATTCTGGGGCTTCGGGCAACATCATGCATTTATCCATATGTCAGAAGCTCAGATTCTGACTCACCCCGTCTAACAATGTAGTAATCTAGCTAGATAAAACTACTATAAAAATGGTGGGTGAACTAAAGAACATCCAAATTTAACTCATCCAGGACCCTAGGATAGCAAGCATAATTGACATCCAAGTGGTGGACATCCTAGAGACTTATGGGATGTTACTAAGTCGCAATTGGTCCAAGTCCCTAAACAGATATTTATTGACCAACTTTTCCCACTTGTATCTCTCCTAGGAGGGAGAATCCAACCAGATCCAGGTTGAAAGTGAGGCCCGAATGAAGCAGGTCCTCACCGAAGTCAGGAGGGTGAATGAGGTCCTCTTCCCTAAGACTTCCCCAGGGTGTACCAACCCCATGGGATCTTAACATTCAATTTCACCTCCGGGGAGGACCCAATAGTCTCATAGAGAACCTGAGACTTAGAGGAAAAATTGAGTGTTGAGGTGAACTCTTAGGGTACTGCAGTGACCCCCACCACACTCTTGTCTAGCACCTGGTGCCAGGTGCATTACCAAAAACATTTGGAGCTAGAGTGTGAAGCTTGCCTTGCCATTGCTACCTGATACATCAATGCCCTTCAGAAGAAATAACATACAACTAATTCCCCAGAACCTAATGATTTTGCTTGCAACGCCTTTTTGGCACCATTGGTCTGAGGATCCCAACCAGAAATATCTCTAGAGGCAAACCTCACTCACATACCATCAATGCCAAGGGAAACTCATCCCAACCTTCCCAAAAACAATCCAAAGACCACTTCATCTTCCTAGCCATAGACAACAAATGATGACTTGTGGAACCTTAAGTTTGACGGGTCCTGATCTAAACAAGGTTGTGGGGCCAGAGTGGAATTGATCAACCCACAAGGGAAATCCTTCCTCACATCCTATAGGCTGTAGTTTAACTGCATGAATAACATCACAAAGAATGAAGCTTTGGTCCTTGGACTCCTATTTGCACTAAGAAAAGGAATCACTCACCTCCAGCCTCTAGGTGATTCAGAGTTGATTTTAAAGTAGGTCCAGAGTCAATACACCTAGCACGATAAAAGGCTAGCTGCATACTGCAATTGGGCATGGAGCCTTATTAAATATTTTGATGCCTTTGGCATTGATCTTATTCCCTAGAGATGGAATTATGTCCCAGATTCCCTTACCATTTCTGCCAGCACGCTTGAGTTAATGGCTGGCTCCCGACTCTAGAAATTCTCTATTGAGATGATCCCCATGCCATCCATCCCAGACAATGTCACCCATTTTTAGGTCTTTGAAGACAATCAACATATCCTGGCGTTTATGGCCAATGTTGGTGTCTTTGAAGACCAGATAGTGGAGGAGAGAGATCACAATGATACTAGACATGATGATGAAGACAATGGGATCATGGACTTACCAACCAACACCATCCCTAAGGAAATGGTTTTACTTGAATGAATCTTTGACTTGGACCCTCGGGGCTGGGAAAAGATATCATCCTCCTCTAAGGGAGGAAAATTTGGAAAAGTGAACATCAGCCAGCCTGGTGAAGAGAAAATGATACACATTAGCACCTCCTGCTCCACAGAGGAGAAGGAGAAGATTATTGTGGTTCTCTGAGAATAAATTGACATAATCGCATGGGGGTATGAGGACTTAAAACCTATGATACATCCATCATGACCCATACCATCCCACTAAAACCTAATGCTAGGCCTTTCCAACAAAAGAAATGACCGATCAATCCACTGACCAAACCTCTGATTTATCAGGAGGTTTAAAAAATATGGTCAGCCTGGATAATCTTACCAATCCGACATACTACATGGGTTTCCAACCTGGTCCATGTAAGGAAGAAAAGTGGTGAGATATGTGTTTGCGTTGATTTTTGAAATTTGAACAAAGCCTCCAAGAAAGATAATCGCCCTCTCTCCTTGCTGGATGAGGTATTGCGAATCATGAACAGATCACAAATGATGTCCTTCTTGGATGGGTACTCTGGGTATAACCAAGTCACAGTTAAATATGAGGATAGAGATAAAATGACGTTTACCACCAAGTGGGGAATTTTTGCCTACCAAAGAATTCCCTTTGGCCTCATCAACGTAGGGTCCAAATTTGAAAAGGCTATGGACATTGCGTTCAAAGACCTGGTGAACCGGTGTATAATCATCTACATGGATGATTTGACTATCTTTTCCCAGGACATGCATGATCATTCTGCCCACCTCGCCCAGATTTGTGAGAGATGTCGCTGGTATGGAATATCCCTCAACCCTAAGAAATGCATATTCAGGATCACTAAAGGAAATTGCTTGGGCATATTGTCTTCAAGAAGGGTATATCCATTGACCTTGAGAGAGTTGAAGTGCTGCTAATCCTACAAATGCTTGGTAGTAAGAAAGAAAAGAGATCTTTGTTTGGGAAGATCAACTTTGTCTGGCGGTTCATCACTGGATTCAAAGAGATCATAAAACCACTCAATGAGATGATGAAGAAAGATACTAAGATTGAGTGGAGCCCTAAAGTGAAGCGGGTGTTTTCCCAGATTAAACAGACAATTGTGGAGGCCCCAGTCCTGGCTAGTCCATACTATTCCCTCCCCTTTTACATTTATTCCTTTGCTTCACTACAATCTACCAGGATAGTTTTAACCCAGAAGGTTGAAGGGGAAGAATGACTAATAGCTTTCATGAGCTCCCCCTTTAAGAATGTCAAAGTCTGGTACTCGTCCTTAGAGAAATGTGCCTTTGCTCTCATTCACATCATGAAGAAATTATAGAATTATATTCTCTGAAGAAAAGTGCATGCTATCATCCTGGACCTGGCAGTAAAATCTTTGCAAATGCAGAGTGAGTTGGGTGAGCGACGGGGTAAATGGATGACCATCCTCTAGGAATATGATTTAGAAATGCAACCCGTGAAGATAGTCTGAGGCCAAGGACTATGTAGAGTGATGGTAGAAGAGACTCCCCACATCGAATGTCAGACATATATAGTGGAGTCCATCACTTAGGATCCATGGTACATAGACCTGGTGTACTTGTTGTTTAATAACATATGCCCGCATGGATTGCCATTAAACAAATGTTGCACCCTGCAGTTGAAAAGTGTACACTTGATGATAAAAAATGCCACACTTTTTTGCAAGAACTATGAGGGAGTGTACCTCTGATACATTGATAGGGTTCAAGCTGTTAAGATAATCAAAAAATTTCACGGGCAGTTTGGAACTAGGCATGGTTCAGCTGATGCCACTAGCCATCAGATCCTTCGGGCTGGATACTATTGGCCCTATGTCTTTAAGGATGTCTACACTTACATCAGGAAGTGCAACACTTGCTAGACTGTGACACATCGTGAGGGGAACCTGGCTATGCCTTTGCAGTCAGTCTTCAAAGTTAGACATTTTGCCCAATGGGCATTTGACTTTATCAAGGAAATCAACCCCAACTCGTCTGCCAAACACTGGTACATTCTAACTACAACCGACTATTGTACCTGGTGGTATGAAGAAATACCTTGTAAAAATAATACATTAGATGTAGTCATAAAATTCTTGGAAGAAAACATCGTCACAAGGTTCAGAATGCCCTTTGCTATAGTATGTGACAACGGTCTGGCATTTTCTTCAGCACAATTACTTGAATGGACCTATAACAAGAAGATCACTCTGAAGTTCTCTAGCAACTATTACCCCTAAGGGAACGGTGTGGCTGAATCAATTAACAAAAAATTGCTTGAAGTGATCAAACATTTGTTAGAACAGAATCCCCAGGACTGGCATCAAAAGCTTAGATTCTCTCTCTGGGTGGATCATATTTGAATTAAGGCAGCCCTAGGGACATCCCCGTTCCATCTGGTTTATGGCCAAAACCCAGTCTTCACCATTAACTTGCACATCCCAGTTTTACAATTTATGCAGGAATTCAACAATCGGGACAATATTGTGGGGGTTCAAATCCTAAATCTGGTGTGAATGGAAGAACAGAGAGATGCATCCCTTAGACATTTTGCGCATCACCAAGCAGTAATGAAACGATGGTTTTACCGAAGAGCCTAGTATAAGGCCTTTCAGATTTTGGATTTGATCCTCTTATGGGATAAGGCCTGGGAAAAGAAAGGAAAGTACACCAAATTCCAACGGCTCTGGCTCGGACCATACTTGATAGCAGAGATCTACGGGGCAAATATTTATCGCCTTAGCACCATGATAGGAGAAGCCATTCCATTGCCCTTGAATGGACAATTTCTCAAGCATTATTTCAAATGAGATGATTTTTGTCCAGAATTGTACTATATGTAAAATTCTCGCTTGTAAATATTCCTTCTCAGTGCTCTGTTCAGGGTGCCTTGTCTTGTAAATATTTTTGTTGGCTGTCCTCCGAGACCACCCCTTTTCATTTTTCACTTTGTTTTTGGCTTCATTCTTTCTTTTCTAGGTCCCCAGTGTTTTTCCCCCCTTTTTTAGACCGGTATGCTTTGCATAACATCTAGTCTCTAGAATGGTTCCTTTTGCATTCTTTTGGTGAACTCATAATATATTGTTAGCATGGTAGAGTTGGTCCACGCTCTAGAGTTATTTTGTGAGTTGGGTAGCAGGCTATGATAAATATTCATTGGATTCATCCCTAGAAGTCTGGAAATCAGTTAAATTGAAATCAAAAGGAACAAGTAATCAGACACACTAAGAGTAGATTAGTCGCACTATTTTGTTGGCCCAAGTCTGAAAAATATTTAAATTCTTCCCAAGTCTAGAGTTTTTCTCCCCTTATTCAGCATATTGAAGTGGATGGAAAGGTGAAATAAGTACCACCATTAAAATTAGCTAAGCTTAAGCTTAATGGTGAAAGGAGTACCGCCTTCCCCATCTAAGAAAAGAAAGAAATAAAACAAATGAAAAGAGTGGGAAAATTCCAATGTCTAGGAGAAACAAGAAGATTTGATGACTTTGGTTCGAGATATCTAGTGCTTCTTCTCTGCTTCTCCGGGAGGTCATCAACTTGATTTTATTTCAAAGCACACATTTCACAACTAACGAAAGACACGGGATTGAATCATGTATGGGCCAGATTTTCTCAGACGCTTTGCACCTTGCAAGTAGGATGCTCCAAGTAATGATTGATTCTGGTCTGTGAAACTAGAGATTCTATGATTCTCAAATGCGCTAAGGCATTCATCACAGAGAGTCACCATTTGTTATGCCCTACATACCCATCCCTACATTTTGTGTGCAAAATGTTGGTTCCCCTCTTTTTGCTTTGGCTCTTGCCTTATTTTCTTTGCTTTCTTCATTTTCCTCTCTAGGTTTTTCCTCCTGTGAGGTTTGTTTTCTTTCTTCTTTTGTCTTCTTGTGTCTCTGGGACCCGGTCCCAAAGTTTGTTCTTTCAGAGCCAGATTCCAGACTCTAGGATTCTCCGCCATGATGTCTTCTTCTCACAAGAAGGTATAGTTGCATGGAATCCTCGGGCCCAAAGTCCAGAGGTTTGCCTATTATGGCGGAGAGTGTAACTTGTTTTTACCTTAAGAGTATAAATAGAAATCACCTATCACTTTTACAATTACCGTGATTAAAAAAACTTAGAGCATTCAGAGCAATTCTTAGGCGATTAAACTATGATTAAGCTGCGATGTGTTCTATTCTTAGTGGTTGATTACCAGTTGATTTGCGGTGTTTGTTCATGATTGTTCAAGAGTAGATGTTGAAGAAGTGCTCCTTGTGTGCCTCTCCCCTACTATTCTTTGGATCTCCAGGTAGGTCCTCATCTTGCACTCTGGTTTCTTGTTTTTCTTGTTGTTCCTTTTGTTTTATTTCTCACTTTGTTTGGTCTCGCTGGTGCGTCTTTTGTGTTTCATGTTTTGGTTCGCCTCCCGTTGGTGGGTTGGCTCTACCAGAGGGTTGTTTTCCCTTTGTGTAGTTGTAAGCTAATGTATATAATGTATATTGTCTTAGGGTAGCTCATGTACTTATGTAACTACTGTATAAATCTATAAAAGGCTTGCAAATGCTATGTACTTTAATGTATATATGTTTCAGCCTTTGTCCCTCTATGAATTTGTGTATATATCTTGTCTGTCCCTCTAAACTAACAAGTTCATCACGCTTTGTCATGTGTTCTCACTCACCATACCCAGCTCATCGAGATGAAGTCGCCACGGTTCAAACTTGGCACCTCGCTGGTTTGAGTCATGGTGGCTTTCTCTCTCCTCTGTCTCATCACCTTAATGGTTGGACTAATTTCCCATGAGTTGGTATTCAAACCATGTCCCATCTGGCATTTAATTTTACCCCGTGTCAGCCCACTTGTCACCATTAATGCCTTTATGTTGCTTGTCACGTTAGCTGAGTATGGTTTCCCTCTGGTCACATCGACTGACAATGGCTAGTTTATCTGGACTCTAGGTCCCAAGCAATCCCTTTTCTTTCATTTCCCCTTGTCACTTGTTTCAACACCCTGGAATCTAGCTCACATCTATTTTAGGTATTCTAAGATTTTTGATGTATGCTAACACTTATTGGACAAGTGCAGGGTGGTGATGATTTCCCTAGAGTTCCTAATATTCTTTTATATATACCATGTTCGAACGGTTCTTCGGTCTTACAAGTTGCGGATAAACTAATCAAGATGTCTGAAGTAATCACCCCTCTTGATAGCCCAAAACTACCTACCACGTCCACCCGGGTGGCCACCAAAACCAAGGCCAAAAGGTTGCTGGAAAAGCTGCCACTCACCTCCAAATACCCGAGGGAGGGTGTTCTCATTGGATCCAAGGTGGATTCTAGAGTTCAAGAAATAACAAACACAAATCCTGGACCCTGGGCTAAAATGCAAGGCTTGATCCAAGCCGTCTACAAGTTGAAGGCCACCGGAGATAATTTGGCCACTCCGCTGGCCGCCTCTAGCATCATTAAGGAAACAAACTTTCCTTGTTAGGTGAAATCACTAGAGTTAATACTCCAGCTAGAAACTTTGTACAACACACCTACTCAGACCGTTCTGCTTCCAGATCCCTGGCCATTATAATACCCAACAACAATTCTCACCCTGGACGCAACAAATTTTGCCTCAGGGCTGGGGATACCATAGTTCAATGGATCCATTATCTGGAATTGGGTCTAGACATTGCAGGAGTTCAAGGATGCTACCCTTATCTCTTGGAAATATCTCAATAGCCACTGGCTGAAGTCCCCAAAGAGGGATTGTAGGAGAATGAAGATGGAAATTCCCCATGGGGTGTTCAAAGAGCCCATTCAGGCGGGCATTATCTTTTTGTGCAGGATCTTCAGATTGTCCCATGGCCAAGATTTCTTGGCATGGATGTACTACTTTCTTTATTGTATCACCACTCGTAGTCAGACCTTCAACTGGGCGGCCATCATATCCAATCATGTGTATACGCAACTGAAGGGCATCATCCATAGTTCTAAGTTCTACATGACATCATATGTGCTATGGGCATTAGCCCAACAAAGACCAGCTTTTCCAGGATTGGGAATAGTTGGAGAACTTGGAAATGGGTCGTGCCAGTTGACACCATGGGATCATCATCCTTAAATACAATGGGAACTCAATTTCCTAAATTTTTGTCATGTAAATGATGCTTTCATTTACCAAAACATTCTAACACTTACTTGAGATTCTGGGTATTGGTTCTCGTAGGAGGAAATGAACTTGGTCAATACCTATGGCCACTATTTCCTTTAGTTCCAGCACCACACCTACATTCGGGTGACTGGCTTCTCTGGGAAGCCCCATCTTCTTCCTTGGTATTGTGGGGACAAAATTATTCTTTTAGAGTTCTGCCGGTAGATGATGGATCTACATGCCTTCTTTACATTGAAGAAGGTCATCAACGTCCCATTCCCATTTTCATGCAACAATTATACATGTAGCCTCACTACGGAAAGGGAGGCAGACAATTAATTGAAAAGCCTGGGACTGGTAGAATTCCACCACGCCATTAAAAAATAAGATCTCCTAGGAAAGATTGCTACAACACTTCCCCGGGCATCCCCACCACATGAAATAGATATTGATGATTTTTGGGTGGACTACCAAGATAGTTTTGATCTTCGGGCCTGAAAACATTCACGCATGAGCAAGGGACTCATGAAGGCGCTTGATCTTCAGACATTTTTGAATGGATTTTTAGATAATGAGTCGTTGGAAGACCCAGTGTATAAGGGGCAGGGGTTAGACAAGTTAGATCTCCCTCTGGTGGACTAGGCCACCCCTGAAGACTTAACAATTGAAGGGGTATGTCACCCTATTTTGGAAGCAAGTCACCAATATTTTTCCTAGGCATGTCATAAAAGAACCCAGAAGAAACTAATGGTTTGTAGGGACACTCCCTCCACTGCCAGCACTGGACCTTCTCCATCTTCTGCCAACACCAGACCTAGCATGAGAAAAGGAAAAGAAAAGGAGGCCACCCCAGTCAAGGTACCTCCCCAAGGTCCCAACCCTTTAATGGTACAATTACAACAACAAATGGAATCGATGAGGTTGGTCAGCCAATAGCTAAGCACGCAGATATCTTATGGCCTCCTCGTTTCTCCAATGGCGTCTACTCGTCCAGTGGAATCCTTGTCATTGGCCATGATGATGAGTAGATAGACTTTCATTGAGGCAGAGTCTACTAGTATTTTGGATACTAGGGTCCCACTAATAAGAAAGAAAAAGGTGGCCCCCACACAGAGCGCAGCCACCAGCCCCGATATGCCAGATGTACCCCCAGTTGATGTTAGTCTGGATTCCCCTGAACTTGAAGAAATCCCTAACAACCCTCCCCCACACGCCAATTTTGATGATGTGTTTAGGGTAGATGAAATCATGAACTTGCAGGGGATATCGACCAAGAAGTAGAGGAAATTTCCACCCAATATAGGGATGAGATCTCGGAAGAAGAAACATTGTTAGAACAAGAAGCTTAGGATGAAGCACAAAAGTAGCCCGAATGGGAGAAGACACCAGTCCAAGAGACTTAAGATACATCAAGGCAACCCGTAGATGAACATCTGATGGTTGGGGAACCTTCACCTACGGGATCAATTGTGCCCCCTTTCATCGTGTTCTAGTTGCCTTTGATTACTCCGGGTGATCAAGTGCTCCAGAGCACATTTGGTGAGGTAGTAACGGTGGCCGCATTACTAAACTTTGGCTAGAGACCTCACCCACCCCAGAGGATATTCTGATAGAGGAAAATGTTCCAGCAGAGATGGATGATGAAGCCCAAGAACAACATTAGCAGATTGACTAGGAAGTACCAGATAATGTAAATACATGATCATCTGACACTAAGAGGGAAAAAGAAGTCCCCAGAGATACAAGCAATGTTGAGGCCAGAGAAAAGGTTCCAGACACCACCATAGAAGATGCTAGCATGGAAAAAAATACTGAAGGTTCTAGAGAGTAGGAAAAGGAACAAGAGCAAGAGAAGGAGAAAGAGCTTGAAGGTAATGTACATTCTAGGAGCACACCACTTGATTTTGAAGGGAATCCCAATGTGCAGGTCTTAACAACAAAGCCATCCCAGCTGCCCCAGTGGCTGGTAGAATCAAAGAAAAGAAAAACCCCAGTGGTCTCATCAGGTACTCCACTCTCGTTGGCCAAAATGATGGCCAAAAATGCAGATGCCCAAAAGCCTAAGAAGGTGCAGATAGTCCATACTCTCCAGAATGGGCTGGCGTTAAACATAGTTTCCACTATCGCTACACCCCCTCCAAGTGCAAATGCAATGACCATGAGGCCCAAGGACTACAAAATCACTGAAGTGGCACTGGGAAGGAGAGACAAGCAAGGTGAACTAGACTTTCTAAGGGAGCCACAAAAGTAGTAGAGGCCAGATACATCAAACAAGGCTAGAAGCTAAAGGAGGAAAGAGAGACTAATGCCAATCTCCTTACACTTCTAGCAGAAATACACAGCCTTTGACCGAGGTCCATCTTGGAACCCCTTCCTCTGGATTGCCACTTGTGCAGGGTGACATGGATTCTCTACAGATCATGAAGAAGAAGGCACAAGCTATAGATTGGTGGGCCACCAAGAAAGTAGCCACCATGAGACAATTTCTAGCGGCATCCCTCCCAGACCTTTATCTGATTGACACTCTTCTCAGCCAAGAAAATGGCTCCACTCTTATATGGTAGCAAGATTTAGTAAAGTATGAAAAGTGGAAGGCCAGGCTAGAAGAAATTCACAACATAGGAGATGAATCTACCATAGAGGTGGGGATTTGGGAGATGAATTTGATGATTCCCTCTAGGCCCTATACTCCAGACTTGTCCTAAAGATTGAGGTATGCAAGGAACTAGTTAAGGCCTTAAAAGAGAAAGTGACAGTAGCCCAATAATCCTTGGGCTTGTTTCAAGCATTTGTGGCTAGAGTATCACAAGTCGATCCCTTCACCACCAGAACGTGCACCCCAAAGGACTACATCCTCAACAAGTTTGATGAAAGGATGGAGTCCCTATATCTTCCTACCAGAGATTTTGACCAGGGTAGGTTATCTAGACTATCCAAGATAATGATCTGGTTGCATGATGCCATCAAGATGGTGGATGAATTCCAGAATGGGGTTGGAGATGTTAAGGAAGCATTGGATGCTATTTGTAGTCAGTGGGAAAGTATTAGAGACATAGATGAAGAAAGCATAAGCCAAGTGTTGGAGAATTGGGAAAAACTATAACGAACAATAAATTTCTCCAAAGTCCAGAGAATCTCACCAACCATGTATCAATTTTATTCTTTATTCCTTGAGGTGCAAGCTTCTGGATCCCACAAATTTATATTATTTAAGTGACCCATGTCTCGGTTCCCAAAGCTGACTGGTCACTATGAGATGATTAATAAATATGTTAGAAAGCAGGTAACCACAACAAGGCACTTCGGCTCAATAAGAGGGTTCTAACAGGTGGTTGTCCCAAGGCACCACTTCAATGTAACACCTGGCACATTGGAGATAGGGCACCATGTTCCCATTAATGAGGCATGTAGCCTTGATCCCCAGGGGATTGGATTTCTTCTTTTCTCCTCTTGGCTCTCTTCTCGAGGCCTATTCTTCCACTCCTCTTTTGTTGTCTTATTCACTTGACATGTCAAGCCTTTTCCATCTTGAGGTCTTTTGTAGTGTGGTGCAGGTAGTACCGGCCACCAGAAATAGTATTATATTGTTAAGTGTAAAATAAGTTAGGTAAGTTTTAGGTCAAAACTTGTGTATAAATAATAAGTCCAACCTCATTCCAAGGGTCGGCGAAATTGATGATTTCAGTCCATAGATAATAGCATTTTAGTTGTTTCAGTCCTTAGTTGAAGAGCTCAATCCTCCTTAGTTTTTAGAATCTTTCAGTAGTTGAATGCTCCCCTGGAGCCACCATTGTTGTACGCACCAGTGCTTGTTGGAAACTTGTTAATGAAGAAGGAATGATTCTATCAATGATGTTGTTAGCATTCTAATCTCTGGGTTAATGGTATTTTATGTTGCATGTTCTTTATGTCCCTTGCTCTGATATTTTAAGTAGATTAATGACCTTCTTTTCCTCCGCTATTGATTGAATATGAATAGACGGTTCTGTATTTCTTCAGTATTTAGTGTAGCATGTTAGAGCTTGGTTGATGTTTTGAATGTTTGACATGACTATAGGTAGATGACATATTCCTAACTCTGCAATATCTTTTAAAGTTTATTTGGTAAACTCAATGAATGTTCGCAAGAAACCCCACTCACTTAAATCCCCAGAGAAGATGAGCCAAGATAACCAGTTATCCCCCTGAACAAAATAGTCACATTCCCAACTAAGCTCCCACACTGTCAAGACCCAACTCTCACATGCTTGAAGGCTCAGGGAATCTCATTTCCATGGACAACCTTTACAGGTGAAGTTGGTCGGTACCCCAGTACCCAGTGACAACTTACATCTATTGGCGGACCCGGTCACAAAGTCCCGTCAACACATCATATTCACCAAGTTCTTTTCACAAGTCACTTTTGCTGGTACTCTCAATACCTAATAAAGTATTTTTATTATTATTCACAGTTGCCTTGAATTATTTCTCAACCTTAGGTAATGAATCTCCCATCCCTATGGCCTCAAAAGTAGTTAATTTTGCAATCAACATCTATCTATTGAAGTTCATCGTCAAAGGTATGATCTCCTATATAGCTTGCAATTTAATTTTGTAAACAGGTGTCAAAGATCTAAGATTTTTTGTCATCACTTCTTCTTAATTGTATGTGCCTCTATAGTTTCTAGTTCCAATAACAACCTTGATAACTCTTTGTACATATGCTCTAATATTCTAATCATCTTTCATTTTCTGATTTTTCATCCCTGTCTTCCAGTTCTGCAACTTTGCTTTCTTAGTAAACTTATCTCCTTCATATAGTGCTTCCAATCTTGACCAAATTTTATGTATAGAATCAAAATATTTAACCTCTATGAATTCACCTTCAGAGAGCACACTAATCAGTGCTTCTCTTGCAACTATTTTATAAGAAAACAACTTCTTTTCTCCATCAATAGCTTTATCTAGTTCATCTTAAGTTTTGACTAGCTCATCTTTCTTTGTATTCATCCAATAGTAATTCCCAAACACAAAAGATGAGTTCTCATCTTGATCTTCCAAGTGAAAAAGTTTTCAAGATCAAATTTTAGACTATCCTTCCTGTAGTGTGCCATTTTTAGGATCACATCAAGCTGATAAGATTTCTCTTTAAGGACCATAAGCTCTGATACCAATTGTTAAGTATAAAAGTCCACCAACACAACTGAGAGGGGGGGTGAATCAGTTCTGAGATATATTATTAAACAATAAACATTATAAAATAAAACTTTAATCCAAAGTATAACACAATAAATGCAACACCATAAAACAATCCTTTGTTGTTGAGGAAATCATGTTAAAGATAAAAACCCGGTGGTAATTAGCACCCACAAATAGTGTAATGGGAATATAGTATCCCTATTAAAATATTTATCCATGTTAGGAGCTTATTAATATATTATAGTACATAGTCCATATTAAACGACAAACCCTGTTAGGAGTCAAGATAACAATAGTAGGCTCAATTTCCATGCACTCTACTTAAAGAAGGTTAAATCCACCTTCAAGACTTACTCTCTGAAATACAAGTGTATATGAAATATAAAATCCAATGAATTATCTGATAGCAACTATCTTTTCTTGGTTAGTTATAATGAATTCTCTTAATCACAACCTCTTCTCTACATCTAGTAGACTTTGCACAAACAAGCTCACAGCTTCCAGACTTCATTGTTACCACCATCTCCACAAAAGAAAACAAATTTATTTTATACACATTTACGATAAGAAATTAGGTCAGCCAATTAAAACTTCCCCAATGCCCAAATAATTACATAACCCCTTGCTAAGATACACATGGTACCTATAACAAGTAAAAATCAATTACAACTCATCAAATATCATCCAAGATCTGTAATCTACACTCCCAATCCATAATACACACTCCATCTCTAAAGTTGGCCCCATATAGGTCTTCTCTAGAACACTAGCCACAATTGATGTCACCAAGAGTCTTGTGACCCAAGAATAATCACAAATATTCCTCAACATGTCTTTTTCCAATCCTCAAGCTCACATTACATGAATCAATATCGCATGCAATTTATCCTCAAAACTTAGAGACCAACACTTTCATAGTTCACTATCATTGTCCATTCTACACTAGAACAATTGTAACTTACTCCATCTGAAATATTAAGCCAAGCGACCTTAGACATAATAACATAACACATCTCTGTACGCATCCTCATCTTCGTATGTTGTGAATAAATTGTATAGTACCCGTACACTTATGTCATTCATCTAAGTAACAGTAATAACCATCTTGTTATGTCTCAATTGAAATATATGTTGACATCAATGAAAAAACTTGAATGCCAACAAAAACCAATTCCAACATTTTGTGTTGGTTTTTTGTTTGTTGTTATGTAGTTTTCGTTGGTTGTTCCTGCTGGTTGGTCATCATTTTTTTTTATTTTGTAGCTTTTTATTGCTTTATCTGTCTTTGGGTTTTGATGCTTTGTCTTAGCAGTCATTTTGTTTTTGGGTGCTTAATTCCTTTCTTCTTGTAAAGGGTTTTGGGGTCCCTTCAAAAATTATTTTTTCCTTAATAAAAAACAAGTCAAAAATGAAAAGGTTACTCAAAACTTCAAATATTTCTCAAAATTTTGAAACTCGTCCAACTTATCTACTAAAATTTCAATTTGTTTATCAAGTGGGCATACAATAATCACAATGCAAAATCAATTGAATCAGAGAAAGGTTACAAAATCATAGATATTAAGAATCAAAAATTTCAAAAATCATCTATGGGGCATTAAAATCAAAACTCAAATCAAGGATCTTTATTCAAGTTTCAACATCATAGAGACAACATCATATCATCCAAATCTGCATTAGAGATCATTTTAGACATTATATCAAACATCAAATTGGCATCAAATCATGTATCAATTCAGACATCAGAAATCAAGTATTATTTGAACCAATTTTCTCCACACATTGATTCAAAGAGGGGAATTTATATACACCTAAAATTGGTAAACACAACTAAAATAAAAAACAATCAAATACAAGCCATTTTGTATTAATTAAAATCAATAAATCAAATAAATAGTTAATTGAGTTAATCATTTAATGGCATAGTTCATCAATTGATTAAATTTAATTCAATAAATCAAACATGGATAAAGTAATTAATTATTTTTAATTAATTAAATACTAATTTCTATCACCCACCACTACATGAAAAAAGTCAATAAACCAATGGAAAAGGAGAAAAAAGAGCACATGGATTGCAAAAAGGTTTTTTTTTTTTTTATCTTGACCACTAAATCTTGAAAGTCAATCTTGTCCACTCAAAGGGGACACGTCACTCATCGTTAACCTCAACCATACTTTTACCATGGTTATCTTAGCCTAACCCCTACACCTTGGGAAATCCTATAAATAAAAGGCATAAATTAGTACAAAACACAAATTCACAAGCACTTCACCTCTACTTTCGTATAGAGAATCAAGATTATTGTCAATTGGCATCCACTATCTTTGGAGGCAGGGTTGAAATCAAGAATAAGAACCATCATAGTGGTGAAATTTGTCCATGTTTAAGTATAATTGAGCATTTAGAATAGGGAATTTATCTTAATTTGCATATTTTCATCATAATTCTCATCCTAGAGGTTGTTACTTTAGGATTGCTTTGTAGCTGAGAGCATCTGTTTAGTCCTTCTAGCTAGAGATGCATGAGATGCTCTTGATTTTCTTTCATTTTCTAATTGATTAAGTAGTTAGATCTTTTGAATTCGATCAAAAAGTATGTTAAACCAATGTTTCATGCAAGTTTGTGAATTGCAAGTTTACAAACACACACCAACAGACTACATGAGAGTGGACTAAGGAGTCCGGGCCAAGATTAGACAAGATATGGATTTTGCCTATGTGGAGACTAATCCAAAATTAGAGCTAAAACTATTTTCCCTTATACACTAATTTCAATTCCAATATTTTAGATATCATTGTTCAATTCAATTTTTGTAACATTTTATTAAATAAATAACATTCAATAACTATTCAAATTTAGCTAAAATTGAACAAGAACTAGAATAAAATATAGACCATGCACTGCAAGTTGATAATGAAGTTCACACCTTAAAGGATACGTCTTTGTGTTTGATTCAAATGCACAATTGATCCATTAAAATTGATGGAAAAATACTTCAAATTTCCTTCCTACATAAAAACTTGCAAAATAGTCTTCTGGATTCTTCTAGGAAGATATGAACTCGCTTAGAGTTTATATAAATTCTTCTTGCAAATAACAAGGTTATTAAAAACCTTTAATTCTCCAAAATTACTTATGCAAATCAATTCTAGGCACTTGTTTACTAGAATTAGGTATGTGTTGCAATGGCAATACTTATCACTTATATATGCAAGGTCACAAGTTCAAGTCTTCTCATTGCATTTAATTTTACCTTATTTAAAAAAAGATATAATTTAAATACACTTTCGACTAGATTTAAACATGTTCCCATTTTTGGTGCAATGGATAAGGATTATCTTCATATTCATGAGGTTATTGGTTCAAATCCACATGTGAACATGCCTTTTTGACTTTTTCCTCTAGCATTAGGCCACACAATAAATATAAAGTGCTCTCATTTAATTATAATATTCATATGTGTGTTACCTTGGTCAAGGTGTTTGTTGGTGTGGGGTAGGTTATCAGATCAAATCCCACAAAAAACAAGTTTTCATTAAATACCAATTTATCATCACTTTAAATTTAAATATATCCATATTTATGCATGTGTAAACCATGTGGAGTAATAGTAAAGTCATAAAATTGCCTTGAGTAGGTTGTGGGTTCAAATCTGACTTACTATATTTTTAAATTGAATCACCATTTCATCCATGAGTCATTATTTTACCATGCCATGTGCCATCCACATCATTTCATGTGTCAGCATATGAGTTTGTCACATTTTAATAAACCCCATACATGCCTTAAAATTCTGAAGTCCATAACTTTTGCATACAACATTCGTTTGAACCCATTCAAAGTGTGTTAGAAAGATCTTGATGATCTCTAAAATATGAATTACTTTCAATCACAATTTGACACCATAATTTTTGTCGCCATCAATTTAGATCAATTTTGGAGGATCCTCCTTGATCAATCCTCCCTACTAAAAATATTTTGGACCACAAAAATTTTAATTATATTCAACAAGTGAGGGTATAGCTCCCTCAATCTTTTGGTTTTCATCCATTTTACTTTAATTGAATGCATTCCTTTTAGTCCTACATGAAGACATTCCACATCACCTCTTTGTGAATTTCTAATCCTTATTTCAAGAATAACATCTTCATGCAGCTTATCAAGATATTCAAGAGAAAAATCATCAACTGAAGGAATTGAAACATTCTCACCTTGATCCATGACCATAGGAAACCCATATAATTTCAATTTTTCAACATTAACCACTGAATACACCTTCATATATGGAGGTAAATCTAACCAGAAAGTATTACTACCAATCTTTTCCAAAATTGTAAATGGACGATACCTGATTGCTATGATCTTTTAACGTTCACCTTTAAGATGTTCTTTGTTAATGTATAACCAAACTTGATCACCAACTTGGAAATGATGATCAAATCGATTCTTTTCATGCCTCACCTTATACTTGGCTTGGCTCTTATCCAATTGTTTTTGTACAACTTGGTGAACCAATTGGATCTTCTAAATGAACTTTGTGACTTTTTCTACATCACTATGTCCATCCACCACTAAATAATTCCAAAAAATTATATCCAAAGGAGACTTAGGAAAATAACCAAAGCATGTCTCACAAGGAGACCTTTGTTTACTAGAATGTATGGCATGATTATAGGCATTTTTTACATAATGAAAATGTTCATCCCAAAGCTTACAATTCTTTATACAATATCCTCGGAGTAGATTTACTAATATCATGTTGACCACTTCTATTTGTCAATCAGTCTCTTGATGAAAAGCAATACATCTTTGAAGCTTGGTATCCATTAATCTCCACAAGGTTGACCAAAACTCCCTAATGAAACAAGAATCTTGATCAGATACAATGGATGTGGGAAAGACAAATAGAACGCAAACATTATGAAATAATATATGTGCATCCTTCTCTCCTATAATTTTATTTGTAAAAGGCACCAAGACACACATTTTTCTAAATCTATCCACTACCACATCCAAATAGTCATGCCCTTTTTTATACACAGGTAAACCCCCAACAAAATCAATAGATATACTTTCCCATGGATGAGAAGGTACTTCAAGCAACATGTACAGACCTATTTTTTGTTACTCCACTTTCTAGTAGCACACATGACACATCCCTTTATATATTTGGACAAAAATTCATTCATCTGAGGCCAGTAATAATAATGTTGAAAATGAGATACTATTTTTTCTATACCACAATGACCAAAATTGAGAGAAGTATGTGCTTCTCTGATTACATTTACTCTTTCATCCCTTAGAATACACAACTTAACAAGATGATAAAGTAGTTTATCATAAACATGATAATCTAATTCTTATACTTGATTACCATGTATTAGTGGTCCATATATATCCTTGAAATCTTCATCTCTAGCATATTGTTAAATATAAATTTCATTAGCTAAAGAACTATTCTATAGAATTGTGGGTGCATTAATAAAAGGTCTTGATAATGTATTATCAACTTCATTTTTTGTGTCTCTCTTATACTTGATGACCAAATGGAATTATTGCAATAATATTGTCCATAAAAATGTCATGACTATTGTAGCTTGGATTGTGATTGAAGACATTTCAAAGGATGATTATGTATATGGATGATTGTCTCTTTTCCCATCAAATAATGTTTCCTCTCCTTCACACTTTTAACCAAAGCATACAATTCTTTGCTATAAGTAGGATAGTTTCTCACTGCACCATTGAAGGTCTCATGATGGTAACAAACCGGTTTCCTTCGTTGTATTAACAATGCTCCCATGGAATAGTCACTTGCATCATTTTCAATCTCAAATGGCTATTGTAAATTTTGCAATACCAAAACTATAGTTTTAT
The DNA here is from genome assembly GCA_018584345.1 of Thuja plicata. NCBI lineage: Eukaryota > Viridiplantae > Streptophyta > Pinopsida > Cupressales > Cupressaceae > Thuja > Thuja plicata. Next base: position 1,763,722 of record MU223406.1, on the reverse strand, counting down.
TGATCTTCTCTTTCAAAGCTCCAAAGGATTTTTTTTTCTTTTCCTCCCCACGGAAAGACATTCTTAGTACTTTCCAAAGCATGTAAAGGAGATGCAATAAATGAAAATTTAGCAATGAACTTCCTTCAATATTGAACTTCTCCTAGGAAGCTCCTAACTTCAGTAACATTATTATTCTTAGGCCATTTACTAATGACGTCAACTTTAGAGGGATCATTTTTTTAATTCACCACCCACAACAATATAGCCTAAATAAACTAAAAATAGTTTTCCAAATTCACATTTGGACATCTTTAGGCATACTTTTTCCTTTTTTAAAACATCTAAGACTTTCCTAACATACATTGCATGATCTTCCCAATTTAACTAAAAATTAGTATATCATCTAAGTATACTATTATAAAATCATCTATGAATGGATGGAATACATAATTCATAACTTGCATGAATGTGGTAGGAGAATTACAAAGCCCAAAGAGCATAACTAGTCATTCAAACAAACCTTGTTTTGTTTTCAAAACAGTTTTCCAAATATCACCTTGAAAAATTCTAATTTGATGATAACCACTTTTGGAGTCTAGCTTAGTGAAATAGATTCCATCCCTTAATTGATCAAACAAATCATCTATATGAGGAAGAGGGTAATGATTCTTCATCGTGATCTTGTTAAATGCTAAAAAACTGCACACATTTTCCATGTACCATATTTCTTTGGTACTAGCACAATAGGAGATCCACGTGGAGAAGTACTTGGTCAAATGAATCCTTTCACAAGCATCTCTTGCGCTTGCTTCTTGATTTATTCATTCAAAATAATTGATAACCTGTACATACCAATGGTAGGAAGAGAGGCATCTTGTTTCAATTAAATCTCATGTTGTATCTCTCTCTTTGGAGGTAATCATTTTGGTTCCTGTAACAACTCATCATAGTTAGAAAAAAACTTAGCTAATTCATCTTTATGTTTAGGATCACATGCTTTTAAAGCATTGGACTTATCATCATCCTTTTTTTTTTACAATCATGAGTTAAAAAAAATTTCTATCATTTATAAGTCTCTTCATTTATCCTTTGGTAACAAGAGACAAATTGGTCTTCACACTATGGGCTCTTACAATATACACAATCCCATATTTTACCCGATGATACTTTTTATCCTCTCTATAGAAGATAGCTTTCCTATCATATAAATATGGACTACCAAAAATAATCCAACAAATATCTAGTGGTACAACATCGAACTCTACCTCATCAGTGAATTTAGATGTAAGCGCAAATTTGAGCTTGCATTTTTTAGACACCTGTAACTTAGCATTTTCCCATACCCGTACTAAAGGATATGGTTTTGGACGAGGCTTAGTTTTAAGTCCCAATGTCTTAACAACTTTATAAATAATATTAGCTAGTGAACCACTACCAAAAGTGTATTAATTTTTGTGTGTTTTTAGATGAATCTAATATGAAATAGATCACTATGTTTCCTTTCATCAGAAGTTGTTTCAAATTTTGAAGAATTATTACTAGAGATAGAACTAGAAAAAGAAGAAATACCTTGTAGACCCATGGTCGTGATCTTGGTTTCATCACATGAATCTAATCTATGATCTTGTTGGATTGTAGTTGTTGGAAATAATGGGAAGTGTGTACTGAGAGGGGAGGGGTGAATCAGTACCTCTAAAATTTTTATATCTTTTATCCTTTAACCAGTGTGTAATCAATTTTTTAACCAACCATCTGTTCTATACTATCTTTGTTTAAGATATATCAATTCATAAACTATATCAAACATATAAACATTCATAGAAACATTTATGAAATTAATTGACACATAACACGCTATATGGTAATGCAGAAAACCCCTGTTAGAAGGTAAAAACTGCGGTGGGGATGGTACCCAAAAAATCTTCACTATCTGTAAATTGGAAGGGGTTAGTTAAGGCTTACAATTTTGATCACTTCTAATGATCTACCCTGTTAGGAGTATCTATGGAGACTGGTTAAGGTAATTTTATTGCATTTCCATCAGTGGTTAGACTTTGTCCACTTGCATTCAGATCGGAATCGATCTTGGAAATCTTGTCATTGTTATCCTTTGTAAATTTCTCTAGAGTGCATAGCTTTTGGATTAAGGAAACAACTTCAGAAATTATTGGATCTAATTCATTTTCTAATTCTTAAAGCTTTACCTTATTTTCTACCACTTCTTGGATGATCTTTTCTGTCAATTTGTATTGAATTTTATGTTCTTCTCGCTCCTCAATTGCCTTTTCTGCATCAACATTATGTGTGGTGATGGCTTCAGTGAGGATGGCAAGATGATCTAGAATGGGGGCATTTTGATCAACATCTATGTCAGGAAAAATCTAACTCAAGATGTTCCTTGTGTTCTACAGTACCAATGAATCTCAATGCTCCTTCTTAAGATTTTCCTGCAAAGCTTTCCTTTGACAAATTTCTCCATATGCTTGGAGTGCCTCAAAATCTAATGTAGTTGGGTCACATTTTGGTATTTCAATGATCTCATCTAGTGTGACTTCCAAATTTTTCTTCTTTGTTTTCTTATTTTTCTTCTGTGATCCACCTATATGTAGAACCATAGCCACCTTATCTACTTGGTCTAATGTGCTACTAGATGGTTTTTGTGGAGTTGTACCTTTTTATTGTTGCTCAGTGTTTTTCTCTTGGTTGTCTGAGGATGTCTCCATATCAACCTTCAGTGACTCTGAAACATCTCCTTCTTTGTTCTTTGGAGTGGTATATGTTGGTTTCTTTTTATGTTGCAACAAAAACAACAACAACCTCTTATGGTTATGACTATTTTATAGAGAAGCCACCTCCAAATATTGGTTCATGCAAGAAAAGGACCAACTAACAAGCACTCTTACATTACTTCTACTCTTTAGGTTCTGCTATACCAAGTGGGATACCCTATAATACCTTATGATATTTCTTTATGGTATTATCAAGTAGTAATCTCACAATAACTCAACATAACCGGGAGATACTAAATAATTGGCTAATTACCCATTAAACATCAAGCATGAAATGGAGCATGAGATAGGAATTCATAAAAAACTTGCACAAACATAGAATTAATGGATTTAATGTTTTTTTTATAGGAGAACATAACCAATATGCAACTAGATATGAAATAGTACAAAACTTATCAGCTTTAGATCAGCTCTTTATCCATTGGGCTACAATCTGACTCGGATACAATATATTGAAATCAATATTCATCAAATATTCTAGGCCATAACACACTTATCCCAAATCCCTAACTACCAATAAAATCCCCGCATATGTCAAATGAATCTATGCATTAATCAGAGCCTAATTTAATTTGATCCTAGATCATAACTCTCAAATAAGTACATAAACATAGAGAAAGTCTATGCAAATGAATCAAAAAATTCATAACTCACAAGACACATAGCACAGGAGAGATTGGAATCTAGATCTTTATATTGAATTTAGAGAATCATATTCTAGTATACAAAAAGTACTCAGAGATAACCTCTTTTATAACCTGCAAAAGATCTCTCAACTTTTATTTCTGATTTTTTACAGTTATCTTGTACAAACTGTGGGTACCCTAAATTTTGAAAATTTAGAAGTCCCAATCCATTATCAAGAAAGCAAGTTTCTCCATACTAAAAAAAATCAAAGGAACGAAGCTTTATGAAACAAATAAATAGAACTAACTAATCGAAGCCTTTAGAAAATGATGGAATTTTGACCTGCTACAAAGATGATGCCGACAGAGGATGAAGATGGTCAAATTTTAAAAATCTAAAAATGAGCTAGCTCAAGAAATGAAATTTCCTATCTCCAGTAGACATATTAGATTTTCATGAGGTGTTTTGGATTTTTGGCCAAAGCCAAATCCAAAATTTAGGTAGTTATTTTTTAGTTAATTTATTGTTTTTTCAAAATAATTTGTAATAAGGGTTATGTCTTTTCACCCTAAAGAGGTGTGAAATCCACTCAAACACACACATATATACATAATGTAAAGAGACAAGAATACAATATATATTTTTAATAGGATATAATTTGATCACAACTACAACATGAAATTTGATGTACTATTTTTTCAATAATAATAAAGATAAGTGCTCTTGTTTTTACTTGTGGTTATAAGTTATATATTTTCAATTAGTATTTCAGATATTCTATTTTATAGAGTGTTTCATTGTGTTAAATGTATCATAATTTAAAATTCATATATATAGTTTAAATATCAATTGAAAGATCTGCGTATCTTCTCTTATTTTTATCGGTCTCTTAATTTGAGTTAAATTCGATAAGATTAGCTATATAGATTGATTTTAATTATAAGTCAAGTGGAAGCCTATGAAGTGATAGTCTCTCTTTATTAAAAGAATGTTTTTAAAACTATCTCTGATTGTACATAGGATTGAGAATTTTCTGATTCTATAGCCCAAGTATTAAGAAGGCATTGATCTAATCATTATTTGGAAATTATCATTTGGTTGATACTCTGTAGTTTGTAAATTATTTAATTATTATTTCAAAAGTATTACTTTTCAGTCCTTAGTATAATCCATTTTAGTCAAGCTATGTAAAGTAGAGATTATAAGGAGATTTGTTGCTTTCCTCCAAGGATCATTCACCACCTTTGGAGGAACTTTGTTTAGTGTACGCAGTGGTGCAACATAGAAAATTTGATAGTTCAAAGTGAAATTAGGCCTACAAGCCTTGGCTTGATTAAGCCAAAATTGAAGAGGTATCAAGTGGTGCATCACCATTATACTTTTCAGTTGGCCAAAAGTGATCCATCATTTTTGGGCACCAACACAAACTATAGTACATTTCCACCTTTGACTGGAACTTTGCAAAAATTGCTTACAATCCAATTTTTCCAGCCAGCCCTTTCCAATGATCTTGGGAATCCTTTTATAGAATAGGATTTCAAAAAGCTACGGATCACTTGGAATAAGGAAAAATAAAATTACTCAATAAAAAGACAAAATAACAAATGAAGTGATAACTATTTTTGTTACAATAAATATTCAACATATTTTGACTTCTGACAGCTTGGGTGCTTGTAACTACTTCAAAGTTGTTCGAAAGAAGCCACCTGGAATCTGTTGTCTTTGTTCTTGTTGATGTAGGATCTTTACCTTTGTTTGTCTCATTCACCAATCAGGAATACTGCCACTTGTAGTCTTTCAATAACTGCCACCTTCTCCTTGATCAACTATATCATATTTGTCCTTCCACGAGGTATACACCTCATCACTTGGCCAATCAAAACTGATGAATTTATCCTTTTTTTCTATTAATTTCAACCCAAATGGCACTTGCCTTATCAATCTCCTCTTTCTATAATTCAAAAAATGCTCAGGCTTTGCTAATAATGTCCACAGTTTGGACAAACAAAATTGTGCTTTCCAAAGTAATAATTCTATTTGTCCTTGTGGTCAATGCCTCATTAATTTGTCTTAACCACAATTCTTCACTCTTTATGTCACCACTCTTCTTGAAAGGGTTAGGAAAAATCTCATATCTATCCTTTGAATATTCTCTCCTCAAAGCTTCTATCTTTATGATGATGATGCTTCTCTTCATGTCCATGTCCACCATTAATTTCAAGCATTTATAAGTACTAGTTAAACAATATCAACATTGTTTTCTTCCTTGGAAATGGAATAGAATAATTTAAAATCATCATTATTTCCTTTCCATCTATCCATGATCAAGCCCCATTGATCCTTGTCTGCATCATACTCATTTATTATGCTAATAACATTTTTTCCTAGTGAATAAAGAGTAGAAAGACTTATTTCTTTAGTACACTGCATGAGGGTGAAATGTGTTTTATCAGAGTACCTTTGTCATACCCATGCCTCTACTTCTTTAAATGATGAAGACTCTTCAAGACATTTCTTCCTTGATTCCTCCAATCTGGTCCTTTGAGCAATTAGTTTTTTTTTTTCTAATTCCAGGTCATCTTGGGTAACTGGACTTGATGGCATAGGGGAAGGAGGGAAAGTTATAATTGGGCTAGATGTACCAGGATGATGTGGATCCTATGTCAACATCCTTTGAGGAGAATATTGAGATACCTATTTTCCCTCTAGGATTGCAATTTTTGATATTCTCCTTTTCAATGGACTTTATCCTTTCCTCATTGTATGCTTTCATGCCTATTTCATACTTTTCCCTCAGGCTTCTAATTTCTTCTTTCTTTTTCTCAAATACTTTCATACCAAACTTGGCATACTCCAGAGTAATGCTAGCTGCTTCTACCCCTGAGGTACCTGCAACTCTCTTTACTAACAAATTTCCTGAGTGTTCAGCATAGTCATCCTTACCAATTTTCTTATTGTCTTTCTTCTTTAAAGACCACATTACCAGTGTTGCATGGTCTTCACTAAATTTGACACCAGTAGATATTCTACTAGTGTGCACTCGTTTGGTCTCTTTCCTTACAGCATCAAAGACAATGGTATCAATAAGGTCCCACTGAGGAAAGATACGAACTCCTTCTTTGCCTTCTTCAGGAGTGATTTTATCAAACTTAGCCATCATCTCATGTTTTACTTCCTTTTCAATGCCATCTCTATCCCTATTAGGTAGGTCATCTTGCAAATTTTCACATTTCTCTTTGAATTCATTAATGTGAATTCTCCAAAGGAATTGGATAAAGGCCTTGGATTTAACAAATTGGTCATTAGATAAGAATTCATCACTAGCCTGTTTAGTGACAAGGTCTAGCTCCTTTCCAGAAAATTCAGCTACTGTTAGATCCATTAAAACTTGTTTAGGTGCCTCTGGCACTCCTTTCAATTCCTAGGTTGTAACAAATATATGCCTTGTATTCCCCATTTTTACTAATTGCTCAACAATGCTCTGATCATCCATGTGTAGGGGAGACTGAGAAGGGGAATAAATATCACCTTTTTGTTGTTATTTTCCTTCCACGCTTTGCCTTTTTGGAGATGGAAATTTTTGGGCACTGGTTTCTGCTGGCCTTTTCCCCTTTTGATCAGAAGTCTTTTCAACTCTGGGTAGGATTGTGCTATATCCTCTTCATTGGTAGACCACATATTTCCCTAGTGGAATAACCCTTCCCTGTGAAGCTCTAATCATAATAGCCTTGGCCTTTTCTGGCTATGTTTCCAATACTTTCTTCTTCTTCTAGTCCAAGGCTTGAATAATATTTTTAAACATGCTCATTAGGGATTCTACCTTCTTTTCCCAGGGCATAAATAATTTCAAGGGATCATATGTTTTGTCAAAATGGTGGATAAAATCTAAAGATTTCTTATATGCTAACCATTTTTCTATCTTGATCTCTTGTTCCATCTGATCAAGTTCATTTCTAATTATATCTTTAGGGAAGTTAAATTGATGATCTAAATCCAAACATTTAGTTCTTTTCCTCAACATATTAATGATGAATCCCTCATTGTCTACACATCTTACCACTAACGTTGCTAACTAATATGGCTCCAAGTATTTGTCAAACTGGGTCCAGCCCCCTTTGGTAATGATGAAATGGTGAACTTTTGTGATGGTAGGGAATATACTACCTTTCATCTTTCCAGTCAAAGCTTCCTCTTGCAACCCACCTAGTTGTCTAAGAATTTTTTCCAAGCCAATCTTGAGTGGCACTCTATAAGGGAGGACAATTGGAGTTCCTCTGAAATCATAAACCCTAATAACTGTTGAGACATGATAAAGAATGAAGTCACCCTAATTGTGAACAATCTGCAACTCTTTAGCATACTCTATTGGTCTCAAAAGTATCAACACATCTATGTGAATCCTAGGGTTATATGTACATAACAATGCTCTGAGCCTAGAGGCAAAAGATCTATCAAAATTAATAAAACTGGCCTCTTTCATGTCCCAAGACAAGTCAGTGCTCCACAACTAAATTGGCAAATCTTCATCATCCTAAAATTTTGTAAGATTCATTTCTTCTTCAAAATATCCAGCATTATTAAATAATATCATGTGGATCATCATAAATACCATCACATTGGATTGACTATCTTAGAATCTTTTATGCCTACCAGACCTTGATGTATCAATTCAAAAATGTAATTAGCATAGTAAAAAACAACAGATAAATTTGGATGCAAAATTTGAACCACCATAAGCATAAAATGAACATGTATTTTTGTCTCCTCGTCTTCTCTGAGAACATGACATAGGGCACTATACATCCGTCTAGCCTTGCCATTAAAATAATCTAGTTTGAAGGGCTCTGGTGTGTTAGATCCTACTACAATTAAGCCCCCTATCTTATTGAAATACCCTTTTAAGGCCTCATTTATGAAGTATTCCTTTTGATTCTTGTACACCTCTTTGAAGTATTCAAAATCAATGTCATCCATATGAACAGAAAGATCACTCAACTTGAATACTTTTCTTATCTCATCAGTTGTGACATTAAGCAGTATGTTTTTGTTTGTATCTCTCAGAACCTTGGACACCTTATCATAGGATTTTGCTATTGTAATTAACAAATCTATGTCCATGAATACTCCAGGAACTATTAATTTTCCTACATCCAGATCCCATATGTTACAGTCTGGGGTAGGACAATTTCTTTGGCCGAACGCAATTTTGAACAGATTAAGACCACTTGTGCTAACCTTGGTATCCCTGGCCCATCTGCCCATTTCATATAAAGCTTTCCCGACTCTAAAATGAGGACTTACAAGAACTACCCTTGTGATTTGAGTAGAGTCATTAGTAGATCCATTCATCTATTGTAAAATATCATCCCGCACATTCTTGTCTCTGTAATCTACTTTACCAGTGAATTCAATCCTAGGGGCTATTTTCTAAACTTATGGATTATTACAATAATAGTTATCAGATTGTATCAACACTTTTTTTATCTTTCAAAATTTGAAACCCTATTGCAAGCATGAATCTTAATATTTCAACAGAAGACTTACCCATTCTTCAATTTGTTACACAGAGCGCGAGATTGCTGCAACATTGAGTTTCGCTTCAATCACTTTAATGGCCATAGTAGCTTTGAAATCAAGCAAAGAATTATATGCTTCAATCAAATCCATCTCTCACATTTAATTTTGCTCAAGTTGCCACACGCTCTGTCATCAATTCATCTGGTTTGAAACACGCAGCTTAATGGTTCATTGAAACCATTCTAAAGACTTTAAATTTGAACCCTAGATCCTAAAAATATCTCATCTATCTTGTGGCTCTCATCACTTTAGTAGAACCACTACTCATCTTGGACATGTTTTAGCATGACTTTATCTCTTAAACATTAGATCTTGTGCATCTTCCCCATAAGTCATTAAGTCGGTTGTCTGATCCTTTATAACCTAGCCACCAGTTACTTTACCAAGACTTTACTAAATGCAGATGCAACTTTAACAACTTTGACATGCATCAAGACCACTTAATGGATTATATGCTAGATCTTCCACATCTCAACTTTAAGTCATTAAGTGAGTCATCTGATCTTTCTCAAACTACATCTTCTTTACCTTATCCTTTCACTCTACTAGGCCCACCAATTGCCATGCATCAGGACGACTTAATCACTTAAACATTAGATCTCAATCACTTTAACACCAAGAGATTAAGTCAACCGTCGGATCAACCTTTAGATGCTTAGACTTTAATTCTTTCTTACGAAATCAGTCAAATCCACTGGGACACATGGCATCTTGTCTTAATGGCTTACCTATTAGATCTTGATCACTTTGTCATTAAGCAAACAACTCAGCCGTTAGCTCTTTTTTGAACTGTCAGCCCTTTAATTTGTGATCACTTTTACCGTTAATGGAATACACGTCATCTCTAGGACATGTGGATGTATAGCTTAATGACTTTCTTGATAGATATTACGCATCTTTGGGTTAAGAAATGAATTCAACCATTGGATCAAAAGGGAATCTGACTATAGTTTAACAATAGTTGTTCACAAGTCTCGGGCCCACCAACTACCATGTGTTGTCACTGCTTAATGACTTACACATTAGATGGTGCACATCTTTGGATTAAGCCATTAAGAAAAGTGTTAGATCTATATGTACTTTAATCTCCATCAAAATTTGCAATAGGGCCCACATCACTATAGGGACACACGTCATTCAGAGTTAATGACTTATACTATAGATCTCGATCATGTTGAGAGTAAGCCATTAAGTGGATTGTTGGATGAAACAGGAACTGCACACTATTTTACTGAAGCTTTAACTGATGTTGGACCTGCCAAAAAAACATGTCATCACCGCTTAATGACTTATAGGATAGATTTTGTGCATCTTGGGACTAAGTGATTAAATTGACCGTTAGATCAAAACATACTAGCTCGACACATAATGGTTTAATAAAAGACATGCGAGCTTTAGACTTAGGGATTAAAATAAAGTGCCACGGTGTTAGGATTTTATAAACTATTGAACATGACCCATTTTAAAAGAACACATGGTGGACACATGAATTAAGTGACAAAAAGGTAATGTAAAGTTAGAAACCACTCCAACGCTTATGGTTTGAAGACAAAATTTACACTTTTAAACATGAAAGCAAGGGTTTCAAAAATTTACATAAGACCCTTTTTGTACATGCAAACCAAGGACTCATTGTTTTGGAAAAAATTTAACCAGACCTAACAGTGGCTCTTTCTGGGGATAAATAACTCCTATAGGTATTACAAGAATTTAGAATCTCAGGGGAAGAAGACCAACTAGCTAGAAAACTATACTACTCGCACAACAGAAAACCAAACTAAACTAAAATAGAAAGAACACACTTGCAGAAACACACTATATACACAACCTAATGTTCATGTATGATTAGAATATAAGAGAAGTATAACTTCATGAACTGTCCATGAACGGGTAGTTCTAAAATGATACCAATAATGTCTTTTAATAAATAATAATTTTTCCCATACCACTCATGGACAATATATGGTTCCAGCCATATTGGTTCAAAATTTCCATGTTTTTCTTTATCTTCTAATCTAGCATTCCACATTAGGACATAATCTTCGACACCAAATTATCTTGAGACTGCCTTTTTATCATACAAGATTTTTACCTGTAATTGAATCTTAGCATTTTTCACAGAAGCTTCCCTCTTGGCTTCATCCAATTCCACTAGGTCATCAATTCTCAATTGCGTGTCACTGTCAATATCATCATCATATATTTGAACTAACTTGTACATTAGCATCATATTATTTTGGGATAGTCTTTCCTGAATCCCATAGACTAAATCAAAGGGTACACATCCTATGGCCTTTTTACATGTCACTCTATCTTCCCACACAATCATTTTTAACTTTGAGTCTCATGCCTTTGTGTTTGTATCCAGAACTCTCTTAATGATCTTAAGCAGGCTCTTGTTGGTGAACTCAACTTGGCCATTCCCTTGTGGGTGGTAAGGTGCAGAGTAAGATGTTTGAATTACATAGTCAACACAAAAATTGGTATACTCCTCAGATTTAAAACACATAGCATTGTCTAATATTATTTTCTCTGGGCACCCAAACCTGGTGATTAAGTTCTTCAACAAGAAATCAATTACGTCTTTATTGGTTTCTCTTTTAGTGGGGATTTCTTCAACCCACTTAGTAAAGTAGTCAATAGCTACAATTATCCATGAATTTACTCCACTAGATTTAGTAGCTATTTCCCCTATAAATTCAATACCCCATTGCTGAAAAGGGGCCTGAACTTCCACTGGTGTAAGAGGTACATTACCTGAGAACTTTAGTTTGCCAGAGAAACGTTGGCAAGCATCACATTTATTAACTAGTTGATGAGAATCCTTAAAGATAATTGACCACCAAAATCCTTCTCTCAAAACCTTATGTGCAGTAGTCTTGGCCATGTAATGGCCACCACACACTCCATTTTTCATTTCTTGCATAAGCTTGTCTACTTGTTCTCTATCAACACATTTTAGTAGAATTCCTTCAGGATTTCTCCACCACAGCTCATCTCTGATCAGAGAAAAATGGATTGCTTGTAGATTTAAGGTCTTTTTATTATTCTCATCCATCCCCTATGGACAGTTCATTGTTTGTAAGTAATAAATAATATTTTGGTACCAATCACAATGGTCAAAGTTACAAATAAAAGGTCTATGTTCCACCTCTAGGGTATTGATATGGTTTGCATCCAAATTTGCATTAGCCATCAATTTGTCTAAACCCATTTCTTTGACCAACTTAGTGATTTGAATTTCTATGTTAAAATCTTGAATCCTATTGATCCATCTACATCTTTTTCCTGACACCTCTTGTTGAGTGAAGATGTCCTTAACTGCTGTTGAGGGAACATAGGCCACTACAATAGCACCTATAAAATAACATCTGAAAGATTTCACAGCCTTCACCAATGCATAGGCCTGCTTCTTAGTTATATCATATTTGAGCTCTGTAGCCTATAATGATTTGCTAAAAAAATAAATGGGTTGTTCAAACCCTTCTTCATTTTTTATCAACAACACAACAGCAATAGTATGACAAGATGCAAATGAAAAAAATGTTCATAGGATTTGAATAATCACGAGTTCTTATAATAGGGAAATATTTGATAGGTTTCTTTATTTATTGAAAAGATTGGGTGGCTTCTCCATCCCATTCCATTTTTCCATCCTTCTTCAACATTTTGGAAATTGGTCTAGTTTTCTCAGTAAAGTTTTTGACAAATCTTCTGAGAAAGTTTACCTGACCGAAGAAAGATTGAATTATCTTAACATTTCTTGGGAGGGGTAGTTTTCAGTAGAAGCTACCCTATTTGGGTCAATTCAAACCCTTCCTTTGAAAAAATATGCCCCAATAATTTACCTTCTATCACTCCAAAATGCATTTCTTGGGATTCAGAGAAATCCCAAATTCCAGAGCTCTTTCAAAACTTTTCTCCACATGTTCACAATGTTGTTCTTCTTTCTTTGAGTAGGCTGTGAGGTCATCCTGATAAACCTCAAGAAATTTTTGCAACAAATATGAGAATGCAACATCCATGGCCCTCTGGAAAGTAGCCTCAACATTCATTAAACCAAAAGGCATTCTAACATATACATATGTTACCCATGGTGTAGTAAAAGCAGTTTAAACTGCTCTGACTCTGTGACCACTATTTGGTTATACCCAGAGAATCCATCCATCATGGAAATTAGTTCACATCCAGTGACTCTCTCCAACATATTCTCCATATTGGGGAGAGCATAGTTGTCTTTCAAGGAAGATATATTAAAGTTTTTGAAATCCACACACAACCTTATATCCCCAGTCTTCTTCCTGACAGGGACCAAATTGGAGACCTAGGAAGAATGCCTAATGGGATTAATTATCCCAGCATCTTTCATCTTCTTCGATTCCTGCTCCATTTTGGACCTTAGGGTGGGATTTATGGGCCTTTTCTTTTGTCTAAAAGGCTTGGCATCTTCTTTTAATGGGATTTCATGTTGGAATAGCTCCTCATTATATGCCTTCAGATCATCATACGTCCATGCAAAGACCTTTTTGTACTTCCTCAAAAGATTAGGCAGATGCTCCTTAGCTTTGGGTGACATTTTTTTACCAATAAATAAATTTTTAGGAACTTCCTCTGTTCCCACATTTACCTCCTCCAAATCTTCAGACTTATTCACACATACAATAGAGTATGGTTTATCCTTATTGTCAAAGGATCTTTCTAAAACAAATAGTCCCTTTGGCACTTTATTTGACTTCAAATGCAATATTTCCTTTCCTAAGACAACATCTTTCCATCAATGGTTTTTAGATACTTATTGAAATCTATCTCTTTATTTTAAAGATTTGTCTCACAATACAAGAATATCAGAATATCCACATCATCATCAAATAATTTCCAACTATCCACATTGTTTGTTATTGAAGGCCTAATCTAAACTTCTATTTTAGAAATTCTAGCAAAATTAATATCTTCTCGCCTTAAAGCAATGTTAGTCAACAAATTTGCCATTATATGTTGGCTCCTATCCATCCAGTCAATACCAAATGCATCAAAACTTTCTAATTCATCCCATACTGCATTTTGGTATTGTTTCAATCTATGATTCTTGGAAGGGTATTTGGATATGATCTGAGATACTACCAACTCAGAGTCTCCAATAACTCTGATACACTTGATTCCATGTCTTGCATCTAATCTCAAACCTATCAACAGGGCTTCATATTCTACAACATTATTTGTACATGTAAATAATAGAGTAAATGAAAATTTAAAGGTTCTTCCAGAGGGAGATATCAATAAAACCCCAACACTAGCATCCTCCCTAGAACTTGCACCATCAAAATACATCACCCATAACTTACTTTCTTCAGATAAATTATTTATGTCTTCAGACAACCATGCAGGTTGTAATTTTCTTGCAACTTGATTTTCCTGCACTTGAAATGATCCCATCTCAGTATCTAAGAAACAATTCATATTTTTATCATCTTCTTCCTCAATCATATGAGGAGTTCTTGTCCCCCTTGATATCTTGATGTTTTCATGATTAATATTGAAAGTGGAAAATGAAAAATCACACTGAATACTTCCCCCCATTTATGTGCTCCATTTTCTTGATAATGACATTCTATATTGAGGGGGAATGTCCACAACCAACAGACTCATTGTTAATACTTTGTCTGGGAAACCTGCCAATTTATAAGGTAAAGCCTTAATAGTGTTGATGATAGGTACTTCCCTAGAATCCATAGGTTGAAACCTCCCATGTGGTGTGTCTACTTTCAATCCCATAGATCTCATAACTTCTATAGGCATGACAGTGTTAGATGCCCCAAAGTCAATCATACAATTTTTCAACATTTTACCATTTATCAACAATGTTAAGAAAAAGGGATGTACAGTTTTTTGTAGTAGTACCAACAATATTGGTATCCAAATAAATTTGAGGAATCTTTGACACAAGCTCAAATGATTCCTTTGTGGATTTGTATTTTGTGTCTGAGATTTTCTTGTTTTTCTCTGGTCCCATAATATTGGTAGAACTAACACCCTTCATCCATGTTAAAGAATTTTCTTTATGTTCTCCTATCCTCATCATTTCTAACAGAGGTACCATAACAGTTATTTCATCCAAAAGTTGCCCCATATCCATAGGGGTGTATTTCATATTAGAGATGTTTGATCTCTTATTTTTGTAATCCTCATCTTCTACTTGAGAAGTTAGTTTTGTTTCATCTCCTTTATGTGGCTTATCCTCCATTTTAGAATGAGGTATGGGACTTTCTGGTGTTTTCATATTTTCTTTATACACATTTGGACCAGTAGGTTTGTTGCCTTTTTTTATCAGAATTTTATTTGTACCTGTATAGTCTGAGAATGGAAGCACTTCCATTATAGACTAGTTTATCCTTTTGAGTAAGTGGTTTGGGGTCATGTCAAGCACCTTTAATGGTTCTTTGACTTGGATCTCAATTTTTCCCGTGTTCTACCCCATTTTCCACTTTTTCCATACTATTTCTGACATTCCAAACTCTAAACTAGGATTTTGACCTCAGGGTCAAAGGAAAACTTTTTGGGTCAAGTTTGACCTCAACCTTGACCTAGGTAAGAATTGACCTTTTTCTGACCTATGGTCCAAATTCTAGATTTCCAGGGTTTTCGGCTGTCGGGCTTTGGAAAGAGTTAATTCCTGCTTCCGAGTCGGCTGTTTCGGTCGTTGGAATAACAAATCTTAAATTATATTTAATATAGGTCCTATTCTAGGGATATAGGTCTAATTGGAATTTAATTCTCCTATGTAGGCCTCTCTAGAACATTTTTCCCTAGATTTATATATAAGGAAGTTTTTGTTAGAAATTAATCTTTCCTTGGTATTGTATATTTAAAAGATATACCAAGGTCTTGTCTCATATTTGTAATTCCTTTAATAAGGAAATTAGATATTCCTCCTTAAGAGGATTCCTACACATGGCACACACCTAATGTGAATGTGGCACTCTTAGAGTATGAGAGTTACATGCAAACTCCTCCACTCATCTCTACTTATGAGATGGTTCTCACACACTTCTTAAGGTTCTAGGGTTCTCACTTGGTTCTAAGGTTGGTTATCTCACAAGTTTATTTTCATGGGAATTCTTCTCTCTTCTTCTCTCATTCTCATTCTTTCTCTCATAATATTGTAATAAGCTTCTTACTCAAGATCTCTCTCCTTTCATGGTTTCTTGCCTGATTCATATTATTCACAAGCAGTTTTTGCTTGTTTTTCCCCTTTCAAAATTCATGTGTACTTGTCTTGGTCTTGGAGCATTTTGGGTGATCCTAGTGTTTGATCTTCAAGGAATCTCTCTCTCTCTCTCTCTCTCTCTCTCTCTCTCTCTCTCTTTTTATTTGGTAAAACTATTCCTATGCACTCTCTTAGATTCATTCCTTATCTCCTTTAAGTTTTCTTTTATGTTTCTAACATGGTATCAGAGTTGGTTTAATCCTTTTTTTGAGTGTTGCATGCAGGAATAGTTGAAAGATATCTTTGTTGAGGAGAAGAAATCAGATTTTTTGTTGATTTAACTCTTGGTTGGAGGGTTTGCTTTCATTTTTTTGCAAATCTTAATTGTTTCACCTATTTTTCAAATTTTTTTTAACGTGCTAGCCTCACCCTCTATTGGGCAACCGCAAGGGTTTTCTTTTCATGCATTTTTGTTCATTCTAACAATCATTTTTGAGGTTTATATTTTGTTTAGTCTTTTCTCATGCATTTTCATCCATTTTTCTAACTATCTCATTTGCAAGGTTATAACTTATATTCAAATTTTTATACTTCAAGTTTTTTATATTTTCAGCATCTCTATTTTTTATCTCCTAAGGCTGTGTATTTAATCTTGCTATCTCTTATTTCTATTTTTTTATACTTGTCATGTATATTTCTGATTCATAATCTCAACTAACTTTTCTTGCAACATCTATTTTATATCATAATCTCTGATTTTATATATCTCTACATGTTTAAATATATATTTCTCTGATCTCTATCTCTATCTTCTCTGGTTTATACATATCTTTGTCTTCTCGCACAGTTTTGTAGTTTTTTTTCTAATATTTCTAGTGGTTGCAGGCATATCTTATATTTCCCTTGCAGCTCCTTAGCATTCTGATCTTAGTCCTTTGGTTTAGCATTCTCCATTCTTGCAGCCTTGTATTCAGAGTTCCTTGTGTAGCTTCTGCTTATCTCCATTATTTCATCGCAATATTCTTATCTTTTTGTCTTGCATTACCTTTTCATTGTGCAACCCATGCTTCAAACTTTGCGCAAAAAATATAATATTACCATCTCCTCCTTGAGTGCAACATTCCATAGCCCTTTACATTGCGCAGCATCAGAAAGCAACATTTTCTTTGTTCATTGGTCATTTGGAAACACTTTATTATGATTGGTCTGCTCTGTACTGGATTCTTCAGCCCTTGACGCGTTTTATTTCCCTGGGTTCCATACGTTGCAACTTTGTTTATCATTTCTAATTTTTTAAAATCAATTAAAAATTCTAGCAAAGAATAGTTTTTAGCGCAACATTGTAATCATTTGATTATTTTTAGCAATTGTTCTCAGCTCTCAACCTCCTAGTGCAACTCATTCTCTTCACCTACTATTTCCTTGCTTCCTTTTTTCCCCGCGCAAAGGCTAGAGATTATCATTATCATTTTTTTTGTTCATGTAGGTAATGTTTTCCTTATTTAAAACCAATCATTATATCGCAGGTGTTATGCAGGTAACATTTTTGGTCCATGCAATTATCATTATATCACTGCAGATTTTGTTAATGGTTTTCATCATAACATTTTCATTCTTTTCCTATTAGTTAATTATTAGATTCTTTCTCTTCAAACCTTTCATATACATTATTTAATTTCTCAGTCAAATCATTCATGTGCATTTTCTGTGTAACTGTTATTGCATTTTGTTTTTACAATAAAAATATGTTTTCTTCATTTAAACCTTACCTGCAAAAAAATAAAAATAAAATGTTACTAAGCAAGTCTGTGTTTTGTATTATTTCAAATGGTTTTTTTGTCTTTCAGGCATCTGGTATCTTGACATGTATAATTAGTATGTACCTTGATTAAGATGCAAACGGTTTCAACTCTTACTGAATCGTACTATCTTCCTTGTTATATTTTCTTTCCTTCTTTTCTTCTTAAGAAGCCCATGATTTTAAGAGAAGAAAACTTTACTTAGGTTTTTTAATAAAGATTTTCATATAAGATAAACTTTTTTCTTAAACTTTTTAAATATTTGTTATATAAAGTTTTATTGAATGTAGTATTTTAATTTGGGAAAGGTAAACTTGTTTTAAATTCTTTTTATATTTTTTATCTAGATTTTATATTAGGATTTGCATATAAATTCTTTTAATTTTTTATTTATTTTTTTAAATGTGTCAATTTAACCTTTATAATTTTAAGAGAGAATTTTTATAAAAATTATTATAGTTATTTTTTGTGAAAAAAAAAAAGAAAAATTTCTTGAGTTTACTTGTTTAATATCTTATGAGTATTATTATTGATTATTTTGTTTAGCATGAATTGCTATTAATTTTAGTATGGTTTGATACCATCTATTTGGCTACACAATTTACTTTCATGTTAATAACTTCAATAAAGTTATTTTAAAAGTTTTAACAAAAAATGTAAAATAGATTAAGCTTCTCGCTTATCCTCTTATTTAACATTTAGTTAAACTTCTATACATTCTATGTTTCCCTGTATTATTTACTATTTTCATTGTGATAGTATTCAAACTTAATGTTTTGACCCAAAATTCTTAGCTATCTTCTTTGTTTAATTCAACATAACTTTCGCTATTTAATATTCTTTGTATTCCACTTTGTTTAAGTTAATTTGATCATCTCTTTCTTTATTAATCATGCATACATTGATTCTAGAGATTAAATTAAATGGTTCTAACAATATGGTATGCAAATATTTCACTTTAATTATTATTCATAAGAAAGGAGATTATTTTTATTAAACAAATGGGGTAAACTTTTTTTCTTAGCTAGTCTTTTGTTCATATTTTTGTAAGTATGCCAAATTTTCTTCATGGAAGATTGTATTTGATCTAACTCTTGTGTTTGAGGAACAAAAAGATATATGTGTCATATGATTGATCTAATGCACTTAAACTCATTGATAATGTTAAATTATAGTTTTTGCAATTACTTTGAGTCATCATACTTCATTGACTTCCAGTGGTTTATTTTATTGTTAAAGCATTAATTGCTATCAGTTTTATATGATCTACTATTATGAACTTAGTTGCATCTTTTATGGGTTCATCTTGTTCCATTTATAAGTTGCACTAGGATGCACTTACTTAAGTTGATGTTTATAAACTTGTTCCAGTTGTAAGTTGCACTGGGTTGCACTTACTCAGTTGATGTTTATCAACTTGTTCCATTTGTAAGTTGCACTAGGTTGCACTTACTCAATTGATGTTATCAACTTGTTCCATTTGTAAGTTGCACTGGGTTGCACTTACTCGGTTGATGTTTATCAACTTGTCCCATTTGTAAGTTACACTAGGTTACACTTACTCAATTGATATTTATCAACTTGTTCCACTTGTAAGTTGCACTGGGTTGCACTTACTTAGTTGATGTTTGTCAACTTGTTCCATTTGTAAGTTACACTGGGTTGTACTTACTCAGTTGATGTTTATCAACTTGCTCTACTTTTTTTCGGTGAGGATATTGTTCTTGTAATCCTTCTTGAATTTTGTTGGATATCCCTGGCAGACAATATGTCATTACTCCTCATAATCCTATCTTATGGTTCACAATGGTAAACATGTTTGGCACATCAGGATCTTATATTATTTGTTTCTTGAGTCTCTTATTCTTCTAATTTTATCATTGTTTCTCTCATATTTATTTATATACTAACATTATAATGCACTGCATTCTTCATTGCTTAGATCGTGGGTCATGTAGGTGATGGATTCATGACCCATTCACTTGCAGTGAAATTACTCATTAGTGGACTATCTATATCCATGTGATTGATACATTGTTGATGCAGGTTTCATTAGCTGACCTTGTCTATGGCCATTTGTGTTTTAGTATATTTCTTTCATGAGAGCATTGATAAATACTTTCTTACCCAACTTGTTCTTTTTGAAACTTTCAGCATATGGTTTATCTTGATTTTATGTTAGCTACATTGCACATTTTTATGATAGCTCATGCTTATCTCATTCTAAAATTTTCAAAATTTATCTAAATTTGAATTATTTTATGATACATATTATGAGTTTATTTTCAATGGTGTATTGATTTGTATCAAGGGTAGATCCCCACTATGGGAAATCTACTTGTGGGCTTTCTATTCTTTGATTCAGGTGATATATCATGGACCTTTCCAAAGATATTGATTTATTTACACATGTTCTACGAATCACAAGAATACTTGCAGATGTGCATATACTTCCACTTGAAAACATTTAAAGGACCCATCTACTTGTCTTGGCTCTACCAAAGCTGCTTGTACATCATGTTTCCAGAAGACTACTTTCAAACTTGGAGACAATCCAATCTCTTCCTTATATTGAAGATCAAGTTACAAATTTTTGTAAAAAAATGGGTTTCATATCCCTTGTTGCAAACACCCCAATTAAAGATTAAAAGGGGGGTGTTAGAACTTAATATTTCCTTGGTATTTTATATTTAAAAGATATACCAAGGTCTTGTCTCATATTTGTAATTCCTTTAATAAGGAAATTAGATATTCCTCCTTGAGAGGATTTCTACACATAGCACACACCTACTGTAAATGTGGCACTCTTAGAGTATGGGAGTTACATGAAAACTCCTCCACTCATCTCTACTTAAGAGATGGTTCTAACACACTTCTTAAGGTTTTAGGGTTCTCACTTGGTTCTAAGGTTGGTTCTCACAAGTTTATTCTCATGGGAATTCTTCTCTCTTCTTCTCTCATTCTCAATCTTTCTCTCATAATAGCATAATGAGCTTCTTTCTCAAGATCTCTCTCCTTTCATGGATTCTTGCCTCATTCATATTATTCACAAGTGGTTTTTTCTTATTTTTTCCCCTTTCAAAATTCTTGTGTACTTGTCTTGGTCTTGGAGCATTTTGGGTGATCTTGGTGTTTGATCTCTCTCTCTCTCTCTCTCTCTCTCTCTCTCTAGTAAAACTCTTTCTATGCACTCTCTCTTGGATTCTTTCCTTATCTCTTTTAAATTTTCTTTTACGTTTCTAACAATTTTCTCCTCTCATTTTCTATAACCATAATCTAAGTGAAATTCAAGAAAGCTAAGGAGAAAGATTTTAAGCAAGTCAAGTAGCCATTGACGCATTTATCCATTCTCAAGCATTCAAGCACTTCTCAGGCACTCAATTCATCAAGAAGATACATTGGTGTTCATTGAAGGATTCAAGCTCCATGGAGCCCTCTTGTTGAAGATTTCTCCACCACATTCCTCCAAGCCTCTTCCTATTCCAGGATCCATTCAAGATTGGTGTTGAAGATCTACAAGAAATGTATTTGAGACATCCTACATTCTACATTTATTTGATGCATACATACTTGTGGATCCACGTATTCAAATCCACAACAAGGGCCTCTACAAGAAAGGTGAATTCATTCATTTACTTTGTTTCATTTATGCAAATTTAATTATATTTTGAGGTTAATTGCAAAACTGGGGTTTGACCAAGGCAGACCCCTCCCACCAAAAAACAAATCCATTTTTCTTGTAGGTACAAGTTCAGAATAGCAGATCAAAGTGAAAATTCTGATACCCTTTTTGGAAAACTTTTGGGATCCAAAAACATATTTTCAGTCAGAGACTTTTGAGGTTGATTCCACCCTAGGTCGGAATCAGAAATTCTGGGTCAATGGTGACATTGACTTGAGGGTCAAAATCAAAATTGTGTCAGAATAAAAAAAATATTTCTTGGTTTTGTTCATCTCTGGATTTCTGTTATAGATCTGGTCTTAGATTTTCCATAAACTGAGTGCTAACCCCCAAAAATAGCATTCTTTAAATCTATAGCATTTCAAGGTTAGTACTTTTCTCCTATTCATTTCAATTGAAGTTCTTGATCTTTCTAGATCTATCACACATTCTTTTCTATAAATTGAAATTTAAGATCTTCCTCTTTACACTTATTTTGAAATGGTTGATTCATTTATGCATTGATCCTTCCTTTGGGGTTAATCAATTTGGATCCTTTATTTGTGTATCTAAGGATAAAAGGGGAACCTCTTATCTACCACCTACATTTAAAATACAAATTTTATATCTTATATTTTGGTAACAAACATCCATTTCTTTAATCATATTCTTTTTTATATGTTACATTTTGGTGAACCCGCGATAGAAAACTCTTTCTTTTTTGGTGTTAGATTAATATTTTTATGTTAGATCTTGCATATTCTTGCATTTACATTTCAAAAATTAAAAATCAAAATCTTGTGTTTCCTAAATTAGTTCATTTGCATTGCATTAGTGTATGAGATTTACCACTTCCAGTCCTACTTATAATATCCCAGTTAGAAGAAGCCGTAGACTTATGGGTTCCTTTGATCCTAAGTTTTCCTCTCCTTTCCTTAGGATTCTGGATGAAAATTTGTCCATTCATAATTCCAGTCCTTCGATGGAGCATAAATCTTCTCACTCATCTAATGATGAGGATGATGCTTTAAGAGTTCCTCTTGAACAAGTCCAAAAAATTTCAACAGAACTTGATAAAATGGGAAATTGGCTTATTCAAGAAAACCATAATCAAGATTCCATCCAAGCTATAGAGGATCTTAAGAAAGTCCTTCATGATAGTGATCAAGGTGTTAATCTCTTGCGTGGTATCACTCATCTTGTGCATTTGAATGTTAAACCTTTATCTCAAGAGGCTCAAGACATAGGATTCACTCCTCCTATCACTAGTGAGGGACCTTCTTCTATTCCTTTACCTAGAATTCCTACTTATACTCCTCCTTTGATGACTACATCTCTTCCAATTTCATCTATTCCTGTGAGTGTTCCACTAGTATCTCTACCTACCTCAACCTTCATATCATAGTGTGCCTTTTACATATTCCAATCCCCTTCCAACTATGGTTCTAAGTGTTCCACCAGTTGTGTCTTCTATTCTTGCTGATTCCTACACTTTTCCTAGTATTCCTAATATTTCTATGCCACCTATTTCTTCTAATGATTCCACAATTATTAGTTTGGCTCAAACTGTGTCATCTTTACAACAAGAACTTGCATCTTTAATCCAATCTAAGTTTAGCATTCCTACATGTGACATGTGTAGTGCTTTATCCTTAGACATTATTCGTGCTACTATCCCTCAGCAAACCGATATGCCTCATCTTGAGAAATACAATGGTAAAGGAGATCCTCTTATTCATGTTAAAATATTCCAAATCCTTTGTAGTGATTATGCTCATGACCATAGGATTTTTGCTAAGTTGTTTGGTAGAACTTTTCGTGATAAGGTTTTGCAATGGTATTGTTCTTTACCTCCTTATTCTACTAATTCTTTTCCTAAACTTGCTAATACCTTCATTCAACAATTTAAAAATAACGTTGGTCTGCAAGTTTCCTTAACTGATTTAATGCATTGTAAACAAAACATTAAGGAAAAATTGACTAATTTTATTGTTAGATTTAATCATTTTTATGCCTAGATTTCTTATCCTATTCCTGATATTTATATTCAACATATGTTTATTTCAAATTTACAAAAGTATATTAGAGATAAGATTATGCTTACTAAATTTACTTCTTTTCAACAATTTTGTGCATCACTTCATCATTATCAGTTACAAGTGAGTCAATTTGAGAGCAACAATCCAATGGCTCTTGTTCTAGTTTATAAGAGTGACGCTTCTCCTAATCCTAATAAGTTTTAGAAACCTAACAACTATATCAAGATCAATAAATAGATGAATACAGTTGGTGATCAAGTTGTTGTTGCATCCAACAATGCCACTTTTGCATCCACTACTTTCCATATGAATCGTATGTTTACTCCTCTCTGAATCTTTACATTCTATTATGAGTAGGTTGTTAAGTGCTAATATGATTACCTTGCCTTCTATTTGACCTCTTCTCCCTACCACGATAGCATCAAAATCCTTTGATTCTAAATCTTTTTTCCAATAACATTGCCAGAAGGGCCATGATACTGAAAAATGTTATTCTCTAAAGCATAAGGTTCAAGAATTAATCTATTCTAATGCTTTATCTATTGATAATTTTGATGGTAATGGGAACAAATATTTTTCTCATCCTAATCAAAACCTTCAAATCTATACGAATCCTTTACCTACACATGATACTAATACCATCGCTCAACCATCTTCCGTGAATATTGTTTATGATTCAAAGATGGATGATCTTAATCACATTGTTAATCATGTGGAGTATGTTATTTCACCTCAACTTACTATTCAAGATCCTTTTCCTCCACTTCAAATTGAAGTTCCACCTAAACCTCAGAAACAAACTAACGATAAATGACCTAGGGAACTCTCAATTACCTTT
This sequence comes from Thuja plicata, assembly GCA_018584345.1. Taxonomy (NCBI): domain Eukaryota; kingdom Viridiplantae; phylum Streptophyta; class Pinopsida; order Cupressales; family Cupressaceae; genus Thuja; species Thuja plicata. Next base: position 1,739,206 of record MU223406.1, on the reverse strand, counting down.
GATGATTTTGAGACTATTAAGGCTCCTGATGGTCCCCTTTATATTTATAATAGGATTGCTATGATACCTATGCGTGCTTGTCTTGTTGATCCCACATATTTAATAAATATCATTACTGAGGAAAACCTTTTTATGAAAAACCTACAACATGATCATTATGATCCATCTGATGCATGGATCCAAATTTGTAATGGTTTTCTCTATCCTGCACTTGGTTCTATTAACTTTCCTGTTGAACTTTGTGGAAATTTTTTAGATATTACCTTCATTTTCGTTCCTACTTCAGATCAATTTAAAGTCAAATTTGGTTTGCCTTGGATAACTGCTATGCATGCTATTGCTTCTCCTATTCACAAATATCTTAAGTTCATTCACAATGGAGAAGTGAAAATGATAAATCATAGTTTGTATAAACCTTCTAGCCCTAGATATTGTGCTACTCTTGATTTCTTTTGGCCTTCATTACCTAATTCATGTCCTCCTCACCCTAATAACCTATTTCATTCATATCAAGCCTATAAACATCGCAAGATTGTCGAGTTAAGCATGCCTCTGATAGATCTTAACTATGGTATTTTTCCCACTCCTTCTATACCTCATTTATCCATTACTGCTAGCTCTATTACTCAACCTCCCAGTTTCGCTTCTCAGCCTACTGTGAATCCTATCAATTATCCTATAGAACCTATGAAGGAACTAGTTGTTATCCCTCCTAGTTCTCAACATGTGTCAAACAAATAAAAAGGTAAAAAATATGCTAATGAACGTCATAAGAAGCGTAGACCTAATGATAGGGCCCATGCTTATTATCTTTGAAATTATTTATCTTCTTTTGACCAACCTATGCCTGATGTGTTGGAAAAAGTTAATGTTCATAATGATGTTAAGATGAATGATTATGATGATCCTATTCACATCTTAGATCCTATTTTAATTAATCTTGATGAGGAGGATACTCTTGATGATCTTATTGATCTTAGTGATGAATATGAGACCATCGATCTTGATACTGATTTACCTCATATGCTTTCAACTCAATTAATAATTATACCTAGTATCGAGCAATGTGATTCTCAAGAGGATCCTTGTTTGGACCTGGCTATTATTCCTATTGTATTGGATATAGTCCCACTTGCAAGTTTCCCACCTTCCCTAAATGATATAAACTGAGATGGGAAAGTAGGCGATGCGCCTAATTGGCCTATCCTTCATGGTAGCCATTTTTTGTTTTGCATGTTGTATTGTGCTTCTCCTGTAATGTGTTTGGTAAATGTTTGTTAGACTCTTTTATACGACCCTTGTTACTTTGTTGGTGCAAGGTGATAAAGGAATCAAACCTATTGTACAATTCCTCTATATGTATCTCTATTCATATATATGTAGTTTTTATGTTATGTTGTACTTGTGCTATTGTTCGTAAATTTTTTCCTTGTGTAGTTCACTTGGATCTGTGACATTGTACCACTGATTCTTTTTGGTCTCCATGTTGTGGTCCAAAAATATTCTTCTTCGTAACTCTCAAGTTTTCTTTCCTCCATTGTGATTGTAGTTCTACTTTCTTTAGGGAATGTTGTCAATTCATTTACAATAATATCATATCTATATATACATATTATCCTATGATCATACTGACCCCATAGTAGGTAGATCCCTTCTGTGTTCTTTCTATGTTTATGTGATATTTCCCTTTATTTGTCTTTGTTTGGGGCATCTTGTAGTGGAAACGTAATTAGTAGAGTTGTTTATGTTTTTTTTCAAACCATTTTCTCCTGTTAAAGTGTTAGAAATGACTTTAATGTGGTGGCATGCGCTCTACTCACTTTTTGCACACACACACATTCAAAATATTTTCAAAAACTTAAATTTTTTTCCCTTTATGGATTAATGACTAATCCTTAAAGCATGGATATTTACCTTATAGGATCTCTTGATCCCTCCAGTTTCAATTTACAATGTTTTGATCCCTTAAGGCCAGACGATGTCCTTAAGACCGGATCTCCCTGATGGGTTGACTAGTGAGTAGCTACATTAACTAGGTGGTTCAACAACATCTTTCCAGATGCATTGTTTCCTTGTGTGGTTCACAATGGGACATAAGTTCGCATTGGGTGAGGTAATCACACCCTCTCTATTTTTCTCCTTAATTTGTGATGTCTCTCTTATTGTGATCTTAGGGTTGATAAGGACTTAATTCCCTGGGGGCTTCAGGATTTCTTTGTCCCTTTTGATTTCAATAAGATTATCTATTCTTTATGATCTCCTTTACAAAGAGTTTGTGTTGAGTCCATACTCTTTCTAAAGTGGTGGCTAAATGTATAGTCAAAAAATGGAAGAAATTCCATTATAGACTAGTTTAACCTTTCGAGTAAGTGGTTTGGGTTCATGTCAAGTGCCTTCAATGGGTCTTTGACTTGGATCTGGCTTATTAACCCTATTCTGCCCCACTTTCCTTTTTCCAGCCTGTTTCTAGCATTCCAAACTACAAACTAGGATTTTGACCTCAGGGTCAAATTCAACCCTTTTGGGTCAAGGATGACCTCAACCTTGACCTAGGTCAGAATCGACCTTTTTTTGAACTATGGTCCAAATTCTAGATTTCCAAGGTTTCTGGATGTCAAGCTTTGGAAAGAGTTAATTCCCGCTTCCAGGTCAACAGTTTCATTCTTTGGAACAACAAATTTTAAATTATATTTAATATAGGTCCTCTTCTAGGGATATAGGTCTGATTGGAATTTAATTCTCCTATGTAGGCCTCTCTAGAAGATTGTGCCCTAGATTCATATATAAGAAAGCTTTCTCCTCTCATTTTCTCTAACCATTATCTAAGTGAAATTCAAGTAAGCTAAGGGGAAATATTTGAAGCAAGCCAAGTAGCCATTGAAGCATTCATCCATTCTCAAGCATTCAAGCACTTCTCAAGCACTCAATTCATTAAGAAGATCCATTGGTGGACATTGAAGGATTCAAGCTCCATGGAGCCCTCTTGTTAAAGATTTCTCCATCCACATTCCCCCAAGCCTCTTCCTATTCCAAGATCCATTCAAGATTTGTGTTGAAGATCTACAAGCAATTTATTTGAGACATCCTACATTCTACATTCCACATTCTACATATATTTGGTGCATACATACTTGTGGATCAATGGATTTGAATCTACGACAAGGGCCTCTACAAGCAAGGTGAATTCATTCATTTACTTTGTTTCATTTATGCAATTTCAATTATATTTTGGGGTTAATTCCAAAACTGGGGTTTGATCAAGGAAAACCCCTCCCCCCCAACAAACAAATCCATTTTTCTTGTAGGTACAAGTTTGAAACATTAGATTAGAGTGTAGATTTGGATACCCTTTTCGGCAAACTTTCAGGATTCGAAAACAAATTTTTAGTCAGAGACTTTTGAGGTCAATTTTGCCCTAGGTCAGAATCATAAATTCTGGGTCAATGGTGACATTGACTTGAGGGTCAAAATTGAAACTATGTCAGAATGGAAAAATATATTTGGGGTTTGTTTGTCTTTGCATTTTTGCTACAGATCTAGTCTCAGATGTTCCATAAACTAAGTGCAGACCCCCAAAAAAAGAATTCTTTAGATCTATAACATTTCAAGCTTAGTACTTTTCTCCTATTCATTTCAATTAAATTTCTTAATCTTTCTAGACCTATCACACATTTTTTTCTATAAACGAGAATTTAAGATCTTCCTCTTTACACTTATTTCCAAGTGGTTGATTCATTTATAAATTGATCCTTCCTTTGTTGTTAATCAATTTGGATCCTTAATTTGTGTACCTAAGGATAAAAGGGGAACCTCTTATCTAACCCCTACATTTCAAATACATATTTTATATCTTATATTTTGGTAACAAACATCCATTTATTTAATCACATTCTATTTTATATGTTACAATACCTTCAGCCTGTTTCTTCTTTTCTTGTGGCTTTTTGGTACTATTTGTGGTATCCTTGATAAAAATACCAACAGTTTTTCCATCTACACTACCAACTATTATGTTTCTCAAATTCTAGTTTCCCCTTGCTTGTGCAACCATGTTTGTTATGATTTCAGCAATTTCTTCATCAGCTGGTCTTCTAAGGATAGGGGTCTCATCACATCCCTCTACATTACATCTCATATTATCAATCTCCCAATCTTGTATGTCAGAATCATCATGTTGATAATATGTTTCATCATTAATATGTGAGGAAGTCATAGCACAACCACTATCATCATATTCTTCCTCTTCATTTTCTTCCTGATCTTCAGTTGTAGAGATTCTAGCAGCAATAACACAATACTCAGGATTATGGGGGGATTGGCAAGCCACACACCAAGGATTATCATTGTACAATTTTATAGAGGTTTTGTGTAGAGGATCAGGATTTCTTTCATCATATTTATCCTTCTTTTGTGGGACAATAGGTTTCCCATCTTTCCATTGAGTAGTATAAGGATAATTTTGAATCCTAGGCTGGCTGTTGAAATTACCATAGGAAGGCTTATCATTGTTTGAAACCCTATTGTTACTACTTTCTCTAGGTTTTAAATTTTTCAAAGCATTCAGAATCAACTTAATATTATCATCTTTCTTTGGTTTAGTACTCAAGGGTTTATCTGATTCTTTCTTGTTATACCTGGTTGGTTTCCAATCTTCTCTCCTACCCACTTTTCTAGAAACCCTTATGTTTGTCTCAATATTTACTGCTACCTTATATGCTTCTCTAATATTTCTAGGGTTCTTATCCCTTAACAAATAACCCATTTTTGCATCAAAATTATTAAGATAAGTAGCAAGACATACCTTGTCATCCAATCTCATCACTTGCAACAACTTGTGCATCGCCCTTTGGAACCTGATTTTGAACTCCACCTCTTCTTCATTTGAGTTCTTCTTTATATTTTTGAACTCATTCAGCATGAAACCTTCATTGGTCTTATCCCCATATTGATCTCTAAAAAATTCTTTCATTCATCCATAGACCCAATACATTCATGGGGAAACCCTCTAAACCAGTCCCTAGCATCATCAATTAATGATTGCACAAATAACTTCATCATCACATCATCATATGCAATTTCATAATCATCCATCATATCCATAAAATGCTTCAAATTCTCTTCACATGTTATAATATTATTTCCAGCAAATTTAGGAAGTTTATCCCTAATCTTTTTAGGAATCTCATTTGGATAGCCAGGAATGCCAAGGAAAATAAATTGTCTATATCTTTCAGTATAGATAGGAGTTCTTTGAGATGAATTATTAACTTGAGTATTTGATGTAGTAGAATTTCCAAAATCAATAGGTGGTGGTAAATTCATTCCCAAATTTAGAGACATTTTAGGACCAGAGCTAGCAGGAGGAGGGTCATAAATTTTCCTAAGAAATTCAATTTTCTTTTTCATCTCAAGAGAAAAGCCTTCCAATTCGGCCTTCTCTAATTATCTGGCTATGATCTCCCTCTCTCTCTTGGCTTTCTCCAACTTAGTATCTAGCTTAGTCATGGGATCCACTACACTCCCTTTGTTTATTGGCTAGTTTATTTCAATTGCTGCTAGGTTTTGTTTACCTCTATCCTTAGGTTTCTGTGTGTCATACAACTGCTGGAAAACAGGTTCATGTTCAAGTTTCTCAGGTATAGTAGTATCATTTATTGCTTCTAAATCTCATAGTTTCCTTTTCAATTGGTTAGATTGAATCTGAGAATTTCTGATTCTCTCCTCTTTCTCTCTTTGTCTTCTTTGTCTCAAGGAAATCTTCTCTTGGATCTTCCTTTCCAGTTCACCTACTTCTTAAAAAATCTCCTCAGAATCTATAAGAGTTATGTCAGATTCTGAATTTTCCTACATAATAGTTCTTTCTCTCATGTGATAATGGGCATGGGGTCTTTCAGATGAGGGAGAGATCAAATCACTAGGAGCATTCCTATTATATTCTCCTCTTCTTTTGGATTTGGACCTTGTTTCATGTCCCTAGGATTTACCACAGACCACCTTCCTAGTATACCTAGGTACATCATCAACCCTCTCACCTTGAGAGTAATACTCACCATATACTCCCAATCCCAGCTATGTATCTTGCTCAACTTCTATAGTATCTTCTTCATGATAGGGGGGAGTAGGAGTATCCATTCTTATGTTCCTTCTCATTGATTGCCCGACTCTAGAGGTTGATGGAATTTCACCTTCCAACTCATTCTTAGGATGATTCTTCATCCTGGATTTGTTATTTTTATAACTCATAGTTAAATAGTGGTGTATCAAATGACTATAACTCAGCACTGATGTAGAGATTCCTTCGAGTTGCCACCCAACAAATAGCTAGGAAAATACACACTAAATTTGAGTAATAAATATTTCATTATGTAAATTTTTCACAGGTTAAAAAATATCAACAAAGGTCTAAGAATTTATCCTGATACATTTTGAAAGGCAATACAAATCACTGGGATATGCAAAGATAAAACTCTGTACTTCAATGGTCAACCAATTGGTATTAATAAGTAAGCAGGCCAGGAATCTAGCTCAACTTGAAAAACCTTACTCACTTACTATAATGTGAAATTTATTACCACTAGAGTCACCATTTTGTTGGTTTCTTATTATTTTTTAACAAAAACAACAACAACCTCTTCTTATTATGACTATTTTATAGAGAAGCCACCTCCAAATATTGGTTCATACAAGAAAAGGACCAACTAACAAGCACTCTTACAATAATTCTACTCTTTAGGTTCTGTTATACGAAGGGGGGATACCCTATAATACCTTCTGATATTTATTTATGGTATTATTTAGAAGTAATCTCACACTAACTCAACATAATTGGGAGATACTAGATAATTGTCTAATTACCCATTGAACATCAACCATGAAATGGAGCATGAAATAGAAATTCATAACAAACTTTCACAAACATAGACTTAATGGATTTAATGTTTGTTTATAGGAGAGCACAACCAATATGCAACTAGATATGCAATAGTACAGAACTTGTCAGCTTTAGATCAGTGCTTTATCTATTGGGCTACACTTTGACTCAGATACAATATACTGAAATTAATATTCATCAAAGATTCTAGGCCATAGAACAATTATCCCAAATCCCTACTACCAATAAAATCCTATCATATGTCAAATAAATCTATGCATTAATCAGAGCCTAATTTAATCTGATCCTAGATCAGAACTCTTAAATAAGTACATAAATATAGAGAAAGTCTATGCTAATGAATCAGAAAATTCATAACTCACAAGACACATAACACATGGGAGATTAGAATCTGGATCCTTGTATTAAATTTAGAGAATCATAATCCAATATACAAAAATTACTCAGAGATAACCTCTTCACTAACTTGCAAAATATCTCTCAACTTTTATTTTTGATTTTTTACATTTATCTAGTACAAACTATACTATATTTCCCCCTTTGACCGAAACTTTGCAAAAATTGCTTACAATCCAATATTTCCAGCCAGCCCTTTCCATTGATCTTGGGAATTCTTTTATAGAATAGGATTGCAACAAGCTACATATCACTTGGAATAAGGACAAAACAAATGACTCAATAAAAAGACAAAATAACAAATGAAGTGTTAATCATTTTTGTTACAATAAATATTCAACATATTTTGTCTTCTGGCTGCTTGGGTTCTTGTAACTACTTCAAAGTTGTTCGGAAGTAACCACCTAGAATATGTTGTCTTTGTTCTTGTTGATGTAGTATCTTTACCTTTTTTTGTGTCTCATCCACCAATCAAGAACATTGCCACTTGTTGTCTTTCACAAACTTCCAGCTTCTCCTTGATCAACTGTATCATATTTTTCCTTCTAGGAGGTATACACCTCATCACTTGGCCAATCAAAACTAATGACTTCATCATTTTTTCTGTTAATTTCATCCTAAATGGCACTTGCCTTCTCAATCTCCTCTTTCCAAAATTCAAAAAATGCCTGGGCTTTTCTTATAATTTCCATAATTTGGACAAACAAAACTGTGCTTTCCAAAGTAATAATGCTATTTGTCCTAGTGGTCAATGCCTCATTCATTTTTCTTAACCACAATGCTTCACTCTTTATGTCACCACTCTTCTTGAAAAGGTTAGGAAACATCTCATAACTATCCTTCGAATACTCTCTCCTCAAAGATTCTATCTTTCTGATGATGATGCTTTTCTTGATGTCCACGTCCACCATTAATTTCAAGCATTTATAAGTACTAGTTAAAACAATATCAACATTGTTTTCATCCTTGGAAATGGAACAGAATAATTTCAAATCAGCCTTCTTTTCTTTCCATCTATCCATGATCAAGCCCCATTGATCCTTGTCTGCATCATACTCATTTATTATGCTAATAACCTTTTTTCCTAGTGAATAAAGAGTAGCAAGACTTATTTCTTTAGTACAGTGCATGAGGGTGGAATGTATTTTATCAGAGTACCTTTTTCATACCCATGCCTCTGCTTCTTTAAATACTGAAGACTTTTCAAGAAATTTATTCCTTGATTCCTCCATTCTTGTCCTTTCAGCAATTAGTTTTTCTTTTACTAATTCCTAGTCATCTTGGGTAACTAGACTTGATGGCATAGGGGAAGGAGGGAAATTTATAATTTGGCTAGATGTACCAGGTTGATGTGGATCCTATGTCAACATCCTTTGAGGAGAATATTGAGATACCTATTTTCCCTCTAGGATACAAATTTTCATGTCCTTTTCAATGGACTTTATCCTTCCCTCATTGTATGCTTTCATGACTATTTCACACTTTTCCCTCAGGCTTCTAATTACTTCTTCATGTTTCTCAACTACTTTCATACCAAACTTGGCTAATTCCAGAGTAATTCTAGCTGCTTCTACCCTTGAGGCACCTACAAATCTCTTTACTAACTAGCATGGTCATCCTTACCATTTTTCTTATTGTCTTTCTTCTTTAAAGACCACATTACTAGTGTTGCATGGTCTTCACTAAATTTGATACCATTAGATGTTCCACTAGTGTGCACTGGTTTGGTCTATTTCCTTACAGCATCAAAGACAATCGCATCAGCAAGGTCCCAATGAGGCAAGATTAGAACTCCTTCTTTCTTCACTAATTCTCTGCCTTCTTTAGGAGTTATTTTACCAAACTTATCCATCATCTCATGTTTTACTTCCTTTTCAATACTATCTCTATTCCTATCAGGTTGGTCATCTTGTAGATTTTGACATTTCTCTTTGAATTCATGAATAGGAATTCAAAAAAAGGAATTGGATAAAGGCCATGGCTTTAACAAATTTTTCATCAGATAATAATTCATCACTAGCCTATTTAGTGACAGGGTCCAACTCCTTTCCAGCAAATTTAGGTACTATTAGATCCATTGCAACTTGTTTGGGTGCCTCTAGCACTCCTTGCAATTCCTAGGTTGTAACAAATATATGCCCTGTATTCCCCATTTTCACTAATTGCTCAGCAATTATCTGATCATCCATGTGCAGGGGAGACTAAGAAGGGCAATTAATCTCACCTTATTGTTTTTCTTTTCCTTCCAACCTTTGCCTTTTTGGAGATGACAATGTTTGGGAACTAGTTTCTACTGGCCTTTTCCCCTTTTGATCAGAAGTATTTTCAGCTCTATCCTAGATTGTGCTATATCATCTTCGTTGGTAGACCACATATTTCCCTGGTGGAATAAGCCTTCCCTGTGAATCTTTGCTTAGAATAGCCTTGGCCTTTTCTGGCTCTGTTTCCATTACTTTCTTCTTCTTCTGGTCCAAGGCTTGCATAATATCTTCAAACATGCTCATCAGGGATTCCACCTTCTTTGCCCAGGGCATAAATACTTTCAAGGGATCATATGTTTTGTCAAAATAGTGGATAAAATATAATTATTTCTTATATGCTAACCATCTTTATTTCTTGATCTCTTGTTCCGTCAGATTAAATTCATTTCTAATTATATCTTCAGGGAAATTAAACTGATGATCTAGAGCCAAACATTTAGTTCTTTTCCTGAACATATCAATGATGAATCCCTCATTATCTGCACATTGTACCACTAATGTTTCTAACTGATATGGCTCCAAGTATTTGTCAAATTGGGTCCATCCCCCTTTGGTAATGATGAAATGGTTAACTTTTGTGATGGTAGGGAATATACTACCTTTAATATTTCTAGTCAAATCTTCCTCTTGCAACCCACCTAGTTGTCTAAGAATTTATACCAGGACAATCTTGAGTGGTGCTTTATACAGGAGGACATTTGGAGTTCCTCTGAAACCATAAACCCTAATAACTGTTGAGACACAATAAAGAATGAAGTCACCCCAATTGTGAACAATCTACAACTCTTTAGCATACTCCATTGCTCTCAAAAGTCTCAACACATTTGTGTGAATCCTAGGGTTATCTGTACATAACAATGCTCTGAGCCTAGAGGAAAAACATCTACCAAAATTAATAAAACTGGCCTCTTTCCTGTCCTAAGACAAGTCAATACTCCACAACTAAATTGGCAAATCTTCATCATCCTTAAATTTGGTAAGATCCATTTATTCTTCAAAATAGTCAGCATTATTAAATAAGATCATGTGCATCATCATAGCATACCATCACATTGGCTTGACTATCTTAGACTCTTTTATGCCTACTAGACCTTGATGCATCAAGTCAGCAATGTAAGACACATGTCACTATACATCCCTCTAGCCTTTCAATTAAAATAATCTAGTTTGAAGGGCTCTAGTGTGTTAGGACCTACTACAATTAAACCCCCTATCTTATTGAAATACCCTTTTAAGGCCTCATTTTTGAAGTATTCCTTTTGATTCTTGTACACCTCTTTGAAGTATTCAAAATCAATGTCATCCATTTGAACAGAAAGATCACTCAACTTGAAGACTTTTATTATCTCATTAGCTGTGACATTCAGTAGTATGTTTCCATTTGTATCTCTCAGAATCCTGGACACCTTATCATAGGATTTGGCTATTGTAATTAAAAAATCTGTGTCCATGAATACTCCAGGAACTATTAATTTTCTACATCCAAATCCCATATATTACAGTGTGGCGTAAGAGCAATCCTTTGGCCAAAAGAAATTTTGAACAGACCAAGACCATTTGTGCTAACCTTGGCATCCCTGGCCCATCTTCCCATATCATATAAACCTTCTCAGACTCTAAAACAAGGAATTATAGGTACTACCCTTTTGATTTGAGTAGAGTCATTAGTAGATCCATTCAACTGTTGTAAAAGATCATCCTACACATTCCTGTCTTTGTAATCTACTTTACCAGTAAATTCAATCCTAGGGGCCATTTTATAAACTTAGGGTTTCTTACAATAATATTTATTAGATTGTATCAATACTATGTTTATCTTTCATAATTTGAAACCCTACTACAAGCATGAATCTTAATATTTTAATAGAAGACTTACCCATTCTGCAATTTGTTACACAGAGCGTGAGATTGCCGCAAATTTGAGTTTTTCTTCAATCACTTTGATGGAAAAGGAAGCTTCAAACTCAAGAAATGAATTATATGCTTCAATCAAATCAATCTCTTGCATTGAATTTTACTAAAGTGGCCATACGCTCTAGAATCAATTCATCTTTTTTGAAACTCGCGGCTTAGAGGTTCATTGAAACCATTCTGAAGACTTTAAATTTGAAGCATAGATCCCAATAATATCTCATACATCATGCGGCTCTCATCACTTTATGCTAACTACTACTCATCTTGGACACATGTCAACACTACTTGATTGCTTAAACATTAGATCTTGTGCATCTTCCCCATAATTCATTAAGTCGGTCATCCGATCCTTTCTAACCTGGCCACCAGTTACTTTACCCAGACTTTACTAACTGTGGATGCAAATTTAACAACTTGGACACGTGTCAACACCACTTAATGTCTTATATGATAGATCTTCTGCATCTCCACTTTAAGTCATTAAGTGAGCCATCTGATCTTTCTCAAACTGCATCCTCTTTACCTTATCCTTGTGTTGTAATAGGCCCATCAACTACCATGCATTAGCACAACTTAATCTCTTAAACATTAGATCTTGATAACTTTAATACCGAGCGATTAAGTCAACCATCGGATCAACCTTTAGATGCTAAGACTTTAATTCCTTTCTTATGACCTTAGCTGGACCCATTGGGACACATGGAATCACGACTTCATAGCTTACCTGTTAGATCTTGATCACTTTGTCATTAAGCAATCAAGTCAATCGTTAGATCTTTTCTGAACTGGCAACCCTTTAATCTATGATCACTTTTACTATTAATGAAATACATGTCATCTCCAGGACATGCGGCAGCACAACTTAATGACTTGCATGATAGATCCTACGCATCTTTGGGTTAAGCAATTAAGTCATTTGTTGGATCAAAAGGGAATCTGACTGTAGTTTAACAATAGTTGTTCACAAGTCTCAGGCCCACCAACTGCCACACATCATCACTGCTTAACAACTTAAACATTAGATGGTGCACATCTTTGGAGTAAGCCATAAAGAAAACTGTTAGATCTATATATACTTTAATCTCTATCAAAATTTTTAATAGGGCCCACATCACTACAGGGACATGCATCATTCAAACTTAATGACTTATACTCTAGATCTTGATCATGTTGAGGGTAAGCCATTAAGTGGACCATTGGATGAAATAAGAACTTCACACTATTTTACTAAAGCTTTAACTAATGTTGGACCTGTCAAAAATACGTGTCATCACCGCTTAATGACTTATAGGATAGATTATGTGCATCTCGGGGCTAAGTCATTAACTGGACTATTAGATCAAAACATACTAGCTCGACACATAATGGTTTAATAAAATACTTGTGGGCTTTAGACTTAGGGATTAATAAAGTGCCACAGTGTTAGGATTTTACAAACTATTGAACGCGGCCTCTCTTAAAAGAACACATGGTGGACACATGCCTTAAGTGACAAAAAAGTAATGTAAATTTAGAAACCACTCCGACACTTAGGGTTTGAAGACAAGATTTACAATTTGAAACATGAAAGCAAGGGTTTCAAAAATTTACATAAGACCTTTTTTGTAAATGAAGATCAAGGACTCATTGTTTTGGAAAAAATTTAACTAGACCTAACAGTATCAATTTTCTTAACTTGCTCATCTTTCTCCTTTTACACTTCATCAACATCTTTAAACTATGCATCTTTCTGGGTGGTATCTCCATCTTTTGGTTCTAAATCAATGACATTATGTTCATTAGTTGTGTCCTTATTTTCATCAGATGTATCCTTTTTCTCATCATTTCCCTTATCCTCAGGTATGCTTGAATCGAGCTTGGGGTTCTTCTCCTTTTGTGAAATGATATTGATTTCTTGAATAAATAATGGCATCTAGGCCGGTATATGAACTTGTGCAGCATCAATTGTAGTGTCTTTTTCATCGGTTTGATCCTTAGCAATAGTGGCATCTTCATCTTTCTAGTTTTCTTTTGAAGGATCATCAGTGATGTCAATAATAGTATTGTCCATAGTATTGTCTGGCCATGTCTCATTAGCAACATCCATATCCTTGTTGCGTGTTGTGTCCAATTCTTCTTTGTCCAATTCTACTTTTATGACATCCTCAGTGTCATTTATCAATATGTGCTTTGGGCTAGGTTTAGCCAGAGAGTCATGTAATTTTCTCTTGGGGCTTGCCTCCTCAGTAGGTCAATTGAGTATTTTACTACAAATTTTGTTACTATCCTTTTCTAGCTCTATAAGCTTTCCCTGTAGAACTCTGTAAGCTCTCATCTTTTGTGATAATTACTTTGCATGTTTCTCCATCATCTCCTTGATTTCTTCCATTTTTTATTCACGAGGCATAAGAGAAACTAGTACTCTTTCCCTTATATCCTTTTCATTCTTCAATGCATAAGTTCATCTGGCAAATAATCTATCATGTAGTGCTTGTGGCATTTTGTCATCAAATTGTATTGGTACATATTTGAAGTTTATCATTGCTTTTATTAATGCTTCCTCAACCTTTTTATGATGATCAGGCTCTAATGTTAGCCACTTTCTTACCTTGGTGTCGGTTAAGCCACCTCTTCTTGCAATAGACTCACATATCTCATCAATAGTTTCAGGAATATTAGTCTTGTTTGTTTGGACATATTCATCTATGTTCTCTTTGTCTTCCTTGTTTAGGGTTAGTTTATTTATCCTCTTTGGTGTTGTGGTATTTTTATTTGGAGGTTTTATTTTTTAGTTCCTTTATTGACGTTTCTTAACCGATGAAGGACTTACATCCTTTTTTGTCTGACTCATTGTCCTAGATGTAGTAGTAGTCCTTCGATTCTTAGCTGGTGGAGTTAATGGTGTATATGACTCTACAGACTCTGAGTCACTCTCCTTCTTAGCTTCACCGATGGGTGACTGACCCTTGGTTTCTTCTCTCTGTTCAGTTCCTTCCTCTTTTGTTACTGATACTCTTTTATTCAAGTTCTTGACCATCTTGTCTTTCTTTCTATCAATTTTATTTACAACCATGCCAATTTTAATCCTTTCTTTAGCTTCTTCATAAGTACAAAACTTAGGTTGTGTTTTATCTAATGGCACTTTGATCAATTCCTCAATTTCATTATATGATTGATCTATGTTTACCTCATAGTCAAGTGGATCTAGCCATATTGTCCTTAGTACAACCGGCTTGATGTATGAGTAGTCAGTGTCTACCATAAAACATATATAAGTCTTGAACTTTTCAATTATTTTAACTGGGATCCTTACTCTCTTCTACATTCTATCCTTGAATCCAGCAAATTATTCATCCATTACTGACTCAAAATTATCTCATAGTAACTTTATAAACTCACTAATCTAAATGGTCACTGGTCTTGTTGTGTTCCATTGCACATTTCATATAGATGGAAAAGATTCTTGAAAAAAAAAGAATATGCACATTATCAGAGAACAAAACTTACAAGAATTTGACTTTGCATTTATTATGGTCTTCATGTTCTCTTCCAACTACTTGAGTAGAAGTTCTAATAGGTCCAACTGAATTCCCTTCTTTACAATCTTTTAATCTATATCCACTTCTCCGAATGAAATGTTGTTCATCCTGCTAGCCTGAAAGAACTTGTATCCTAGGACACATGCTCCAAATTTTAGTTCATCATCATTGATCGTGGATACTCTTAGTCCTCTTCCACCCCATGTAGCTCTCATATTCTTCTCAATTTTAGCTTTAGGTGGGTGCTTCAATGCCTTTACCTTAATGGTTATTGGATAACCAGTGACAACATGTATAACATCTTGTGTTATTGGTTTAGGCTCATCCATCCATAGCTTTCTATCATGGATCCTGCTTAGTACTAACCAAATCCACTCAATCTTAAACTCTTTTGAGAACCATAGGGATTTTGTGAGCCCTTTAACTTTGAAGTGCTTGTGTTCTTCTTTGATAGTGCCATAATATTTGCATAGCTTCTTGAAAGATTTCTCAACTTCCAGGTCTCCAATTTCTAAAATCTTGTAGTATATGTATGCTTGCATGTCTTTGACAAGAAAAACCCTAGCTAGTATTTTAGAGAATGCTCTAGCATTGTTAGGTTGTGAGGAAAATTCTAGGCATGTCTTATACTTAGGTTCCTCACAGGTACTATTCTTGATAAGATCAACTTTTTTGTTTTTAACACTCTTAAGCTTAGTGGTTCTTGATGTGGTTTCCATTGATTCTAAAATTTAGGGCTTTCCGTAAATGATAAACAAAGTTCTCAGTTAATGTAGGAACTTACTTTTCACCTCTGTAGCTATTTAGGAATCTACTTGGAGTGCTGTGAATCAGGTTGGATTCGCTCTACAATGTTGTCGCTTTGTGCTCAGTTTTCACTCTTGTCGCTTTGCTTTGGTCGCTTGGTGAAGAATGAAACCCTTTCGTCATCTATTTATACACTTTTCCCTAGGTTGAGTCATTAATTCTCAACCACTCCTCGGTGTGTGAAGATGGAGTCGTTGGGTGATATACTAACTTCTATTTCGGTGACCACACCATGCTTCAGGGTATATTTTAACTTTTTACGCTCATCGATGGATTTTGGTGTATGGCGAAGACAACTTGTCAATTCTCATGATTACCGACAGATCTCAGTTTACACTAGAAACTTAGCTGTTAACTGACATTTCTTACTTAGTGTAGGAAAATTAGCTTTGAATGTATATCGATGCATTTCAATATGTATTTACCGACAAGATAGTTTTCACAGAATCATAACAAGTAATATGATAGTGCATCTATTATCATGCTAATTTGGCATTTCAACTATGTATAATGGAACTGATGCAAAATATAACTTGGTATTGTACAGTTCCATACTTACTTGTTTTTCTTAGGTGGGGGTGGTAATGTCACAACATCCATTAGATAAAGTGTCACCTTTTACGTTGCTCGGTCCAGATTCATCAGTGTTTGTAGCTTTCCTCCACATTTTTTTTCTCATCTTTCTGATGTCTTGAATGGTGTTTCCATTGGAAAAGGTGCTGGTCTCTATCATTCGGTCCCTGTAGGATTTCTTGAGATGACCAACTTTATGACAATGTATACATGCCATTCTAGGGTTAGTCCAGCCTCTAGACTTTCTTGTTCATTGTCTCATACAGTTTGCAGCTACGTGACCAAATCTTCCACATGTTGTACAATATGTTCATGTATTCTATTCCCATACATACTGGTTACCGAATATTTTTGGTTGATAGGAAGATTATTGACCTTTTCACTTCCATGCTTACTTTTTCTTGTTCCAGCATTCAAGAGTTGTGTGCCCATGCATTTTGCAAGTAGTAAAATATTTTTCCATGTAGGTTTCCTTCTTTGGTTGTTTCATTTCAAATTTACATTCATATTCTTTATGTCCTTTCTTGTTACATTTATAACAAATTCCTAAGAATGAAGATGTATATTTAGGAATACCTTTCATTTTTCTCTTGCAAACATTTTTTTGTGGCCTTGCTTTCCATAGTGATTGCATGTCAGCTTTCTTGGTCTTGGATTTGCATAGACATTCTTTGGATCAGCTGGATATGGTGATTCTCCATTCTTGGTATATCCTAGTTTGGTGTTGTTGTTGACTCTTCGTTGTCCATCAAGAAAATCATCCATTCTTTTATTGCTTTCTTCAAATATCTTGATAATTTCATTATGTTGTTGCTGAAATCTTATTTCTTGTTTCAACTTTTCATTTTCTTCTTTTAGCTCGCTAATAGCTTCTATTCTTTCAATGATTTATGTATTCATTATGTTTGCCTCTTGACTCATAAGAATAATCTGATTTGTGATCTCATGATGATGATCTATTAGTCTTTTTATTTTTGTCTCTTTCTCTTGTATCTTTTCAGTAATATTTCTTCTATCATCAATCGCTAGTGCTCTTTCTTGCTCAGCTTGTCTAGCATTGTTCATGACATTAGTCATTCTTACCATCTGTGTCTCTTGACTAATTTGCAGAGATTTCACTTGTCTAGCCAGATGTTGATTTATTTCATTTAAGCTTGTGATGCTTTCATCTGATGTGTTTGATGATTTGCTAGTTGTAGATCTCGAAGACTCAAAGAAATCTGGTATATATTCATCATGGTAATCTGTTTCATTATAGCAACATGCCATAATCTTTCTTTCATATAACAGTTGTCTCATCTTGATTCTAGCTTCTTTATACTACTCATAAAAGATCTAAATTTCTAGTTTATGATTCTCAATACTCTTGTCAAGTTTGTACTTCTCCATTGTATGATATTTTCTCTTAAGTATTTAAGATTTCCAAATAAGAGATCACGCTCTGATACCAATTGTTGGAAATAATGGGAAGTGTGTACTAAGAGGAGAGGGATGAATCAGTACCTCTAAATTTTTTATCTCTTTTATCCTTTAACCATTGTGTAATCGACTGTTTAACCAACCATACATTCTATATTATCTTTGTGTAAGATATATCTATAGACACCTAAAATTGACCAGGTGTATCTCAAGCATTTAAAATTGTAAATCTCAGCGAAATGACTTAAAATCCCATCTCAATGCATTAAAATGGATCAAATCAAAATGGACATTTATCAAATCAAGTGGACAAAAATCAAATCAAATTAAAAGATCAAATAATCATGAAATCAAATAATTAAATTCAAGCCTAAAGGGATTAATCAAATTATGCAATTAATTTTAATCAATTAATTGTATAGTTTAAATCAAAAGGATCAAATCCAACCCATTCACCCTTCCATGCCTAAATCATTTAAATGATTGATTTATTTAATTCCTAATTTCTTTGAGACAACCAACCAACTTTCCCTCCATTTGAGAACACCTCAAACCTTTTGACTTAAGCAAATTTTGATCATAATCAACTCACTGTACCCCCTACCCTTGGGAAAATGCTATAAATACAAGTCATTTCCTTTATGTTTGGGATCCAATAATTTCAAGAGAAAAACCATCCTTATTATAGGCATTTGGAGAGCATATGAGAGCTTTTGATCATATTTCAGCATTTGCATAGCATTTAGTATATCATGTTTAGGAGTATTTGTTGTTTTCTAACACATCTTGGAGCATTTTGAGCATTTTGAGCTAGATTTGAGCATTGTTTATCATTTTTTTCTCATTCTAGGATTGTCCTTGGGAGAGATTAAGATTGAGAGCTCTCTTAACAAATCTTAGATAGAGAACCATGAGATGATATGGATCTTAAACTTCAATTCTTAGATTAAATAGAATTTTCTTTCCATAGAGTTGTTGCTTATTATCATAATTTCATGAAGGTATTAATCTTACACACACAAATGGCGCCCACCGTGGGGCACTAAGCCTCATTGCTAACATTTTAATCTTAATATTTTGTGTGTTTTGCTTGTTCTTTGTTCTATTTTATAGGAAAACAGGTGAAGAGATACCTATGCAATATTTAGAGCCTCCTATGAACAATAAAATGCCACCTACGGAGCTTCTTTCATCTTCATCTTTCATTCTTCAGCCGTGTGCTAGATAAAGCATGCCGCCTGCTAGATAAAGTGTGTTGCGTGCTAGATAAAGTGTGCCGCCTGCTAATTTTCAAGAGCCGCTTTCCAACAACCTTTGGCCACCTCTTATACTTTCTGTGTCGCTTGTTAATTTACTTTAGCCTCCTATGATTTGTTAAAATCCCTTACTAGGTTTTAAAAGCTGCTTAGAAAGTTTCTATTTACACGTACTAGCATTTAAATGGCACCTTTTAGCTATTAAATGCCGCGTAAATGTTTCTACTTTAAATCATGTTTTTATTGATTTTCTCACTGTTCTAACTCTCTGTGTTTTTCTGTCTTGCAGATGAAAAATCTCCCAAAGGTGTAGAAACCAAAGAAGCGGGTCACAAGGCTTAGCAAAGAGGTGAGGATTAAAGTTAAAAATGACAAACAAATACATGCTGCCAATCTTTTAGAGAGTTTATTTGAGGAGGAACACTTATATGATCACTACATTAAAGTGTTTTTTTCTTACAAGAGAAAATTTCCCACTCTTTAATTAATTTTCATGCCTACTTATTTAAAGCTTTGATTTAATAAGATTTTCATTAAAAGATCTTTTAGGAGGGAGTTTTTCTTTTTAGTTTTCCAAGTTTTCTTCAATTTGTCTCTCTTTGTGTTGACTAACTTGTTGGAGGAGCCGGAGTGGGAACGATCGCCACTAGGTGAGTGAAAATAAGCCAAAATCACTCAAAAATGTGCCTAGCCTTGCTAGCTTTGAAAACCAGGTATTTATCTAATCAAGCTTGCACTGCTTAACTTGTGGCAAATTCTTTGAATCTAGCATAATTAGGGACACCCTACTATTTTCCATTCAAATGAGACATTAGGTATATGCTCTCAACTTTTTGAAGTTGATCAAAAAGCCAAAAGTGTCAAGTTTGGGTGGTAGAAAGAAAGGGAGGATTAATTGAACCACACATCTCATTTTTAAGACCCTCCTTGTCAAGAGGTTGAAAATGAATAATTTTTCTTGAGGTTTTTGGAACAAAGAAAGACAATAGGGATATGCTCTTCACTCTTTGAGTGAATCAGATTCCCAAACTTGTTGGATTGAGTTTGGTTCTTGCTTTCCATATTCATGCTAGTTAGATAGAGCTTTAAAGGGCTTGCCTCCCAAGAATTTCCTTACAAGGATGGTGAGAGGGAGCAACCCAAAGTGGGAGATATTTTCTTTTACCACGATGTCGTCTAACCCACTAGAAATAAATGCTCTTTACCTTAATTGGAAAGTGACTAAACATTGTGCAAGCCATCCTCACTTCCTCGAGCATTCCTTCGGGATTGCACAAAATTGTACTTTCATGCATGTGGGAAGCTCACAAGGGGGTAAAGGATCTTGACAAGATTTAGACCGGAAGGAATTGAAAACCTGGATAAAATAGCAGACCTACCTTTGTAGAGCCATTGTTAAAAGACAAATTTGTTTGACTCTAAGGTAGACTGTTTGGAAGAAATTATTGTGCAAATCTATAAAAACATCCGAGAACATACACTTTTAGTGTGGTTTTAGGGATATGGTACAACTTTGATGTGTGTTTTGAGCTTGTACTTTGTTTTCACACAAGATTCTTTTTTGACGAATCTGATCAAAGCTCTTAAATTTTTAAATCCAGAAAATATAATTTTTTTTTGATAAAATCAACTTTGATCAGCAAAGTGCCATGTACCATCATTTTAGAGTCACGTAAAAAAAACACTGGGCTGCTTACAAACCTTAAAACACTGCTTGAAATCATTCAACAACCATGTAAGCCACTACAAAGTGTCGCGTATCAAAATTTCAAAACTGCCTATCAACAGGAAAATGTCGCCTGCTAACTGCAGAGCACCGCGTACAATGATACCAGTGACCACATATTACTGATTAAAAGCCGCCTACAGACAGGCAAGAGCCACCCAAAAATTTAAAAGGGAAAATAGTGGGTATATGCCGACAGGTTGAAAACAAGAAAATTTCATTTTTGGATACCCTTTTGGACGTTTTACCTCTGTGAATACTTAACTAGATCAGAATCCTCCATTATTGGACATTTCACAAATTTATTCATGGATTGATCATTTAAGCAAATTAAAAACCTAAGATCTTCATTCGATATATGTTGATGTCAGTTTTACTCGATCCCATTACATTAAGACTACCCTACAACCAGATGGGTCTTATTTAAGGAAAGAGTGTCCTTTTCTGGGTGATCCTTTTCCTTCAAGGCCCTTACAAGAACCCATCAAGGAAACAGAACCAAGGATGTCTTTCTCATTTGGCCATATCGATCCCGATCAAATTAACCATGTAAACAAGGATATGAACAATTAGGGAAATGTTGATCCTAACAACAAAGGATCCAGCAACAATACCAATGGAGGAACAAACATGGACCCTAACAATCAAGGGATGAACAATACCAACAATGGGGGAAACATTGACCCTAATGATGAGGAGTTAACTGATGAAAAGGTTAATGAATCTATGCAAAGCCCTTTCTTCATGAAAATTATGGGAAAAGTGTTGGAAAAAGACAAGGAGAAGTACTTCTTAGACCTAGCACAAATGGGTCTCAAACTTCCACATGATTATGATGTCACCAAACTCAAACAAGAAGTAGCTGAGGCTAATCCCCTTGACATCATGAACAAACAATTCCAACTTTTCTAGATGCAATTGGACATGATAAAACAAAGTGAGGCCCCGAAACCCTTTTCTATCGAAGCTTTGTGTCCATTTCCATTTGATAAGTCTTTAATCATGATCCCATTTCTAACAAATGCTATTTATCCTAAATATGATAAATATGAAGGAACATCTAATCCTCAAGATCACTTAAGGGAATTTTGTGCCCTAAGTCTAGATTTCATGTGTGACACAACTTACCTTATGAGGTTATTCCCTAGAAGTTTGGGAGGTATGGCAATGGAGTGGTTTTGAAAGTTACTCTCCGGCATTCGAACCTTTGAGGAATTGGCCTCTAAGTTAGTAACTCACTATTCCTAAAACATAAAACATGAGGTTACAATGCTTAATCTATGCAACACTAAACAAAGAGAAGGGATTCCTACTTTTTCTACAATGATGGAGAGCGGTATTTGCTAGATACCCTCAAAGTGTACCCGAAAAGGAAAAGATGGATATTTTTGTCAACAAATTAAATCATGAATGAACTATCGATTAAGGATATAATGTCCTAGATCATTCCAAGACCTAATTGAGAATGGGGTTACAATGGAAGAGGTATTGATAAAAAGTGGAGAAATCAAACTTTACAAAGATAACAAGAATAACAACAACAACAATACCTCCAACACTAATCAAAATAGAAATTCCAACAACAACAACCGATTTTGGATGAAGAATAACAACAATAAAGGAGTGGTTAACGATGGAGTGGTAGAGGCTAACACTTTAAAGGATACCCCTTTCAATATCACTCAAAACTCAGTTCAAGCCAATAATGTGAACCAAACACCCAAAGTGGCCTTTAACAAAAACAAAACTAATAACAACTTTGGGAATAATCAAGGGACTTACAAGCCTAAACCTTTGTTTGCACCTACACCCAAAAGGAAATTCAATAATTTGGGTGAACCATTGGGGAATGCATTAAGGACACTTATTGCAAATAAACTTATTGACTTACCAGTGGCACAACCATATGAACCACAAATCAAGCCGAATTGGTGGAGTGAGAATAACCATTGTGGGTATAATCAAAATAGAGGACATATGACCAATGATTGGATGCATCTTAGGCATGTAGTACAAGATCTCATAGACAATGGGGTGATAAAAGTGGATGGCCCTCAAACTAATGAAGATCACACAACCTTTAAAACTCCATTCTATAAGCATGGAAAAGGAGAGTCTTCCAATTCAAACAATGGAGGAGACAGTGCGAATAATGCAAGAGGCAGTCATAATGTTAACTTTGCTCATACTTATGACAATACCATCAATGTTGTTATGGTTAAAGATCAACCTATTCAAGAGTCCGCTAATGCCATCACAAGGGGGCACGCCTCAAAGGTTACCCTACAAGGGGGTACTCCTATTACTGTTGGCCCTAAAACACCAACTATTTTGGCTAAACAAACACCACCCAAAACAAAGCCTTATAGTTTGGTGGATCAATTATAAAAGACTCTAGCACAAATATCAATCTCGGAGTTGTTTAAAATATTTCCTAATCACAAGGAGATCTTGGAAAAAGCCTTGTGTGAGACCATTGTTCCTATAAACTTGGAGGAAGACAAGTTTTAGAACATGGTAGGGCATCTCATAGCCCCTCATTGTCTTTCCTTTTCAGAGCAAGATGACATGTCTATCACACATCCTCAAAACTTACCCTTGCATATAGAGATATTAATCCAAATACATAGGGTCAAGAGAGTTCTCATAGATGGTGGAGCTGGTCTCAATATTTTCACTTTAAACCTTGTCAAGTCATTAGAGTTATCTGAGTCTTCCATTGATCCAAAGAAGAAAATCACTATTAAGGCTTATGATGAGGAGGAAAGATCTTTAAAGGGTATGATCATTCTACCAATTCAAGTGGGACCTATCAAAAAGGATACCATATGTCAGGTCCTTGATATGAAATTGACCTACAACATCTTACTAGTAAGGCCATGGATACATGAAATGCAAGTGGTACCTTCTACATATCACCAATGCATAAAATTTCCATACATGGGAGAAGAGATCATGATTGGAGGCAATTCAAATCCTTTCCAATATTGCAATGCTTTGAAGCCAAGTCATGAATTGTATATCCCTCATAATAGGGAAAGAATCATCCCCGATATTACCATGGAAGAAGCCAAAGAGGAAAGTTCAAACCCAACATCAAATTCCACGTCAACTTCTAACCCTATTCAAACTAACTCAACTACATCGACTAAGGGTAAAGAAAATATGAGTTATGAGGGTTCTGATTCAAAGGATAATCTAGTTCAGACTTCAACATTAAGAATGGAAACTTCTAAACCCACTAAGGAGGAAAGAGAACAAACTAAGAAAGATCATTATGAAAAGATGAGTAACCTAATGAATCAATTTGAGAAACAATGCAAAATTAACTCAAAAGGGGTAGGGGAATATTTCGTTTCCCTATTTGATCTACCTACATCTCCAAGGACACATGGGAAGTCATCCAAAGATCATCAACCTCATAAATACAATTCCCATTTTGTAAGGGAATGTGACAAACAAGAAATGGACAAAGAAGATAACAAGGTATTACAATGGCTTTATAAACAAGATAACAATTCAGCTAATTCCAATGAAAGGGTGCAACATATCAATATCCAAACTTATCAATATGGAAAAAGATTTGATATCATGAAGAAAATGGGGTACAAGGGAAGAGAACCCTTAGGAGTTTGACATAGAGGGTTGTTAGAACCGATTGAACCAGTTTGGAGAGCAAAAGAAGAGAAAGCCGGAATAGGTTCTCAACATAAAGGAGAAAGTTCAAGTCCCATGCATGATTTTCGTGCACATATCCATATGGTGGGTTCTGAAAGTGAAGATGATTATAGGGAATATGAGTGGGATTCATTGTCTAAAGAATCTTGTCATGACATAGAGGTTGATACCATTCACACTTATGCAACTCCTCCTAAAGTTGAGAATCAAGAACATGCAACTCAAAGTTCGAGTTCAACTCAAACATCAAGTGAACCTCAACAAGTCAATATAGAACAAGCACCTCTTTTCACTCAATGGGTAGGTGAACCTTGGGTACCTTCATGGGTGGGAGATTCTAACCTAGTGTTTAATCCACATGCTTTCTTTCCCATAGAAATCTTAGAGGACTCTAATGAAGAGGATTTTGATCCTTCGTCCATGGACCATCTTGAAGAAGCACATGTCATAGACCATAAAGATACAATGTATGAGCCATCAAACAAATCTCAAACTTATTGATTGGGATCTTTCCGAGCCAAATGACTTACTCTACTTCCCAAATGACAATGCAATGGCCTTATACCTGAATGCGGTTGAACCCATTTCTCCCACCAATGAATTTACTTTGGAAATGATGGTAGGGGTAGGTTTTCAACCTCTTAATCCAAAAAATGAAGAGAAAATATACAAAAAATGAGAAGGTCTAGTGGTGAAAACCACCATGTGGCAGTCCTAGACCCAAAAAAAATAAAAATAAGGATGTTTTCAAAGGTGAAAACCCAATTGTGGCACCTAAGGGAGAGAGGTTGGACACCTTACCAGCTCATGAAGATGAAAGATCACCTATACATATTGAACCCACAGAAAAGGTTAACATTGGAACAGAAGAGGAACCTAAATTCATTCACTTAGCAGCATCTTTGAGTCCTTTGGAGAGAGAAGAATTCATTACATTCTTTCAGGAAAAACAAATAAACTTTGCATGGTCATATGCTGATATGCCTCAATTAGATCCAAGTTTCATAATGCATCATTTAAATGTGAAACCAGTGGTTAAGCCCGTCAAGCAGAAGTTGAGAAAAATGCATCCACATGTAGCCCTTTTAGTCAAATCAAAATTGGAGAAATTACTAAAATTAGGATTCATAAGAGTAATAGCATATGCCGAATGGATCTCCAACATTGTACCCATTACCAAACATGATAAAACCATAAGAGTTTGCACAGATTTTAGAGATTTAAACCTTGCTTGTCCAAAAGATAACTTTCCATTACCTAGCATTGATGCTATTGTGGATCTCACTGTGGGTCATTCTATGTTTTCACTTATCGATGGATTTAGTGGGTATAATCAAATTTGCATTGCACCTGAGGATCAAGAGAAGACAACCTTTACATGCCCATGGGGTACTTTTTGTTGGAATGTAATGCCCTTCAGTCTCAAAAATTCCGGAGCCACTTATCAAAGAGCAATGACTACCATTTTCCATGACATGATGCACACCTTTATGGAAGATTATGTGGATGACATTCTAGCTAAGTCGCATAAAAGAAAAGATCATTTATCCATACTTGAAAATATTTTTACAAGGCTAGAACAATTCAAAGTAAGACTCAACCCAAAGAAATATGCTTTTGGGGTACAATCTAGAAAACTCCTAGGATACATTGTTTCAACAAAAGGAATTGAAGTAGATCCTGAAAAAGTACAAGAAATAACGGACATGGACATTCCAGAGAATATTAGTCAAATGAGGTCACTTCAAGGAAGGCTTCAATCTATAAGAAGGTTCATTTCTCAATTGGCGGAAAAATGCCATTCTTTCACCAGATTACTACATAAAGACACCATCTTCACATGGGA